>CM056997.1:62115492-62195625 GCA_029891345.1 Dryococelus australis | reverse complement strand
TTTAGGAGTTTGTTGACTGTTTATTTTCCTTTTTCTTAATAAATGTCTTGCCTTATAAATAAAAATGGTATCATCACCCTCTTACAAAATGGAAAATAATACCATATGTAAGCAATGTAAAAAATGTGGTGAAGTTTTAAAACATTGAATGTTTTCCACAGCATAAACACACAAAAGATAAGCACACTAACACCTGTAAAAAATGTATCAATGAATATTCTAGAAGTCGCTACGAATTAAATAAAGAGAAGGTACTATGCAAATGTGGAAAATCTGTTTGCAAGGTAAATCTCAAAAGCACAAAATACTAAATTGCACAACACACACAAAATTTTACAAGGCGATCATTCAACTAAGCTATGCTTTGTATGCAAGGAGAAATAAGCCTATCAATTCTTTTGCATCTCAAAAAACACAATAGATAAGCATTTTTAACACTTGCAAAAGTTTTGTACAGAATATTCTAAACGTCATTATGAGTTTAAAAAAAAAGAGAAAGTACAACGCGAATGTGGAAAATATGCATATAGTCATTCTCTAAAAAAGCATAAAAATAGTAAATCACACAATGCAGCAATATATATATTCTAAATGAAGTTCAGCATTCGCCGACTTCATAAATTTTAACGTCAATAATTAAAGATGAACAAAAAAAAAAGAAACTTTGCAAATTTACATTTTCCAAATGGCAAAATAATGTATAGAAAAGCCAAAAGGATTTTAAAGAAATTTTCCCATTTTCTACTAATGTATATGAGAACAACAAAAATAGAAAACCAATAACATGTACAAAGTCGAAAAAGTTTTTAAATGCAGGTTATCAACCTATAACATTAAAAATAATTTTAATGTAGCGTTGCCCAAAGATTTTTAAATTCAGTAAAGGACAAAGTATTAAAAATAATACGTGATCAGCTTATAAAACTTAGAGCTTTGAAATCTAACATTAAACTTGTCGCCCATTTTCGAAGCCGGAAAACTGACGAGATACGAATATTTGACGAAAATTCAATCACCCACATTTACAATATTGAATGAAGGAGACGTTAAAAAGATTTGCAAACAAACAAAAGAAGAAATACTCTCACAAATAGAAAACATTGAAAGAAGTACTTCAGATTGTGTTTTACATAGCATAGTTGGGTTGCAGCTAGCCATAAACAAGTACAATCCATTAAATGGAGCATCTTATATTGAACTACCAGAAGTGATTAAGAATAAAAAAATCATGTATTAATGTGAAGAATGATGATCAAAAAGTTTTCTTTGGTCAGTAAAATCTGCACTGTTTCCTGCTGAAAAATACCCACAAAGAGTATCTAAATATAAAAATGTGGTCTAACATAAATATGAATATCCTACAAAATTCACAATATACCAAAAATAGAAAACCAAATTTATGTCTCTATAAATGTATACTCATTGTGATAATTCTACAGTATATCCATTAAAGCTTACAAAAATGAAAAGGACTAACATATAAATTTTACTTTTTTCCGAAGATATAAAAATTTGCATTACTGTTGGATAAAAGATTTATCTAAACTGCTTTCAGCACAAATAAATAAACACAAAATAAAATTTATATATGCAATATGTGTCTTCAATTTTATTACTCCCAAGGAAATTAAATAAACATGCAGAAGACTGCTCAAAAAATGAAGCAGTATAAATTAAAATACCTTCAAAAGGCGACCAAATAAATTTAAAAACTACAAACATTTCTATGAAAGTTCCTTTCACAATATATGCAGATTTCTAATCAATTGTAAAGAAAATATCGACAGTTAAGCCAAATCCAAGAAAATAAAATTTAAATTGATCCAAAAATATCCAGTTTTAACAGAAGATGATATTGATGTAATAATGTCTTTACAAGGAGACACTAAAGAAAGATACAAACTTACTGATGGAAAAATAAATAACATTGATTTAAAATTGAATGATGAATCATACACAATGAAATATCAGCTACACAAAGCTTCTGGTTTTTGCTATTATATTGTATCTAGCTATGGTCATGATAAACCTCCAGTTGTATATCGAAGCCCAAATGGACATAAATGTTTATACAATAATGAAAAAAGAAGTGGATGAGATTGGGCAAATTTATTCGCAAATCTAAACAATGAATCCAATTACAAAAGAAGAAAAAACAAGATACAATAAATCTAAAAAATGCACTGTAGCGAGTGCGAATATTCTAAGGACAATAAAAAAGTGTGCCTCCACAATCATGTATCTGGAAAATTTACTAACCCAACATGCAACAATTGTAATCTACAATTAAAATTACCCAATTTTGTTCCAATTTATTTTCATAACTTACTGGTTATGATACTCACTTATTTACTAAAGAGCTAGGTTATGATGAAAAAAAAGATTGATTTACTTGCGAATAATAGAAAAGTTTATCACTTCTGGGGGGGGGGGGGCAGAAATTTTTTTAATAAGGTTTACAGACACATTTAAATTTATGGCAAGTAGTTTGGATGAATTATCGTCTAATTTAACTAAAGAACTAATGAAGAATACACAAAAACATTTTCCAGAAGATAAAGTACATTTGGTCTTTAGGAAAAATGTTTACCCATAGCAATTATATTGACGGTTTTTAAAAATTTAATCGAAACTCAACTTCTATCAAAGAGTGAATTTGCAATAAATTTAATGATAGTGATATTATGTGACGATGATTATCAGCATGCAAAACGTTATGGAATCATTTATATGTAAAAATCTAGGAGAATACCACGATTTAATGAAAAAATGTGATGTACTACAGTTGACAGATATATTTTAAATTTTAGAGATACATGTATAAATGAATATGGTCTAGACCCTGCTGGTATTTTACAGCACCAGGTTATTCGTGGGATGCAATGTTAAAAATGACTAAACACACCATTAGATTTATTACATAATTATGATATTATTTTATGTTGTAGAAAAGGGAATTAGAGGTGGAATTTCACAATGTTGTAAGCGATATGTTAAAGCCATAACAAAGTATTTATAACATTTTAATTCAATTCAAGAGTCTATTATTTAGCTTATCTCGATGCAATAATGTATATGGCAATATATACATATGCAGTTTAATGATTGATATACGAATTTAATTTCGATTTGGCGAAAGTAATATTAAATTTGAAGACTATTCACAAACGATTCACATATTAGAAGTTGATTTAGAATATCCACATGAACTACATAATTTACATAAAGATCTTCCAGTTTGTCCAGAAAATAAGGTAGTTCCAGGAATAAATGAATCTAAATATCAACAACTTTACACAACAAAGAAAAATATTTACTACATTATCACAGTTTATAACAGTGCCTAAATAATGGATTGAAGCTTGCAAAATACATAGACTATTGAAATTTAGTCAGGCTGATTGGTTGAAGAAGTATATAGATTTGAATACTTAATGAGTACTAATGTCAAAAATGAATTTGAAAAAGATTTTTACAAACTGATGAATAATTCTGTGTTTCGTACAACAATTTGCGAAAAAATTAGTTGCAAAGTCAAACTTCAAAAGAAGTACTATATTTAATGAGAGCAGCCATTCACATGAATAAAACTAATGTAAAATTTAATAAGCCTATTTACGTGGGTATGTCAATTTTATGTATATATCAAAAGAATTAATGTATGATTTTTATTATAAAGTGATGAAAGCCAGATATGGAGATAAAATTGAATTGTGCTTTCAAGATACTGATGTTATAAAATATATATAAACATTAAAACAGATGATTTTTCATAAAGACATGAAGTCAATGTTAAATAAATTTGATACAAGTGATTATCCAAATAGCAATATTTATAACATGCCACAAATAAATAAAAAAAGTTTTAGGCAAAATTAAAGATGAATGTAATAGTAAAATGATTAAAGAATTTTTGGTTTAAGAGTAACAATGTATGCATATAGAGTTGAGGTAAAGAAAACAAAAGAGCAAAATATGTAAAGAAGTGTGTAGTTAACAATAGAATTACATTTGACGATTATAAGGAATATGTGTTTGATGAAACAATACTATATAGAACAATGAATTTAATAAGAGCAAGAAACACAAAATATATACAGTCAAAGTTAATAAAATAGCTTTAAGTCATTGTGATCACAAGAGATTATACTAGAAAATAAAATAGATACACTGCCATATGGATATAAAAATTTTATAATTTCATTAATGACAGTTGTGATGAATTTTTCATCACAACTATTCTGAAAGAAAAGTTTTATATTTTTAATTTCTTAAATCTCCAAAACAATGTCAATTTCAGAACCATCAAAATCAATTAATTTACCATTTTCGTCTCTAATTTCTAAAACAATGTGATTAAACCGCTCATTATTTATTTTATAAACAATTGTATACGCAGGCTCATAGCTAATGTAATCTCTAAAGCCAAACAAGTTTTTTTTGTGGAAAACTAGCAATTATGTCTGTTTCTAAATTATTAGACTCACCATATTTTACAAACATTCCATATGCCAAATTACAATGAACATTTATCTTTTTTAATGGGTCAAATTAGGCAATTTAGTACCAGTGACACTTTTGTCTTTTTCAATAGTCATATTTTCTTCAAAACCAAGAATATCAGATAAGTGAGCGTAAAGTTTAATATCAAACTTATGTTTTATCGTTATTCTAGTTTTCAGACTGTCTGTTAGTTCAATTTTTTTTTTCAAAATGGATTAATTGAATTTATAGCTTCTTTTAAAGACTCAATCATATTGTCCTTTCAGAATCGTTATAACTACGTTTTCATCAACCACGGTACTCATTTTTTCGATTGCTGTTATAGTATTATTGTCTATATTTGGAGTCAAAAATTTCATATGAAACTGATTAAAGCTATTGCTTTATCTTTATTAATTATATCATAGTAAATCTTCTTAAAAATAGAACTATTATCTGTTATTTTGAATACTTTATTATCCATTTATTAAAAAATTATGTTATTAAATGAAGAAAGTCGATTGGGGTGTTGGTGTTTAATTTCCGAGGAGATGCTAAAAATAAAAATAAAATATGGCGAACTTTTGCCTGGTGATATTAGATTATGATTGTAGGCCCAAGCAATTGCGAGAAGACGAATTTAATGATTAATTTTATTCATAAGACAGGATGGCTAAATTGTAATAATTGTATGTTTATTCAAAATGTTTGAATCAACCCAAATGTATTCAGTTGCAAGATGACTTTGGTGTGATATCCACAAGTTTAATGACAAAATGGCTTATTTTTTAAAATAACAATGACGAAATGATTCCACTGGATCAGTGTGAAAATGATTATTTTCGATGATGTCATCTTAGAAAAACAAGATGTCATACGTAAATATTTGATTAGAGGTCGGCATAAAAACGTTGATGTATTTTATCTTGCACAGACATATTCGAGAGTTCCCAGACAATTGGTACAAGACAATGCAAATTTCTATGTATATTTAGACAAGATACACAAACCTCAAACATATCTATTGCAATTTTGTTGGTGGGGACATGTCATATGAGAAACTTAAAGAGTCTGTATGAATTGCTGTGGCGAAAATTATGGTTTTTTAACATTAGATTTGAGTATAAAAATAGACAGTGGTAAGTATTGAAATCAAATAAATAATTTTATATTTTAACTCTGTCAATTGAGAACTGTAAATGAGATTTCGTTATCTGTTTTTGCAGCAGTTGCCCAGTCTACCGACTACAGGAAAAAAGCAAACTTACAGTGCACTCTGTCTCGACACGAGTTTTCATCCACGATTACCATGCACTCTCATAGGTATAGGACAAAGTTTATCTGCACAGTCGTGCGTGCCCGATCACAGTGAACTTGGCCACAACAGGAAGCATGTTATCACACAACTGTGCTGATATGTACACTCGAGCTGCCCGGAACTCTTGGCAGGCGCAGTGTGGCGAGCGTGATAACAGGCTTCAGCTCGCCACATCTTGCCACAAGATGCAGTAAAATTGTCGCCTCGTTCCTCACCTGTTGCGTGGCTCGATTGACAGGGTGTTTGGTTTGTAATGCAAAGGTTGGGGTTTCGATTCCCGGTCTGAGCAGACGATTTAATGTTGTGGATATGCGTGGTCGGCATATTCGCAATATTATATTATCACCAAACCATTCAAAATTTGAGCCAAACCTTGCTCTGCTCCTGTTGTGTAGATGCTATACAATACTAACAGAGTACAAAAAAATTCCCATCTCATTGTAAATAGTTAAGTTGTAAATATCGCACAGTGAGGAGATGGGGATTTCTCCACAGGAGTTTCCGTTTTTAAAAATTGTGTTTATATGTAAACATTTTTTAATAAATTCAGTAGGTGTCTATTGCTGATCCTAGCACAACTGAATAATTTGACTAAAATTCAAGCTATTTCATGCCAAATTCAAGCAAATTTCTAATTTCCTGTACAATCTTTCAAAGGGCAACTCAAAATCAATCAAATTTAAGACCAAAATCAATTTTCAAGGTGTGTTCACTCTTTGTGAGGGGTTCTCTAAAGCCTTATTTGAAAGGTAAATCATCATATTTTTTTTATGAAATTCCAAGAATTTTCATACTTTTCTTGTGATATTTTTTTTTGACTAATTGATTAAGCTTGCAAATTTAGAGTAAATTTAGACTTTTTTGATCTAAATTTGGCCTCATTTACTCCCGAGAAGGACACTGATCAAAGAGTGAACGAAGCATGTTTTTAAAAAAAAGTGCGCCTGATTGAGAATGCAGATTTGAGTCACATTAGCTTGATTTTGGGTGTTAAATTGAAGAGATGAATCACGTTTTCAGAAGAATTTGAAAAAAGTTGCTTGAAAGTGAGAAATTTGCTTGAATTTTAGTCAAATTATTGAGTTGCGCTAGGATCTGCAATAGACATCTACTCAAATGCATGTACACAAGGATTTGTACCCATCAACCATGCTTTTACACAATCAAAGCAGATATTTACTTTTTAGAGTTAACACAGGAGTTCTCAAAGTGTATTCCAGAGCTGCTGCGGAATATTCCAATTTTTTTCATTATTTTCACCAAAGTGACACATGGTTTTATAGTAGGACCATTGTGTTGTGTATGCTGCCCCTCATGTATGACACCTTATTGTTTACCTTGTCATGTGTGAAACATGCCAGACGTAAGGGTGCCAAACTATCGAGTTTTGTCGACAGGGGTGTGGAGAATTAGACCAAGATAAATATAAAATAAATAAATGATAATATTTATTAAAACTTGTGGAGAATGAAAAATATAATGAAATAATGTTTTCAAATTTCTGTAATAGCTTTTGCTTTGTGGTGTCTCGTCGAATACTCCAACACACAAGTACACCCTGACTTACACTCCTTGACTAACTCCTACCATACACTTGAAGTAACACAAATGCAGCAACTCATGTGTGAATGCTGAATGTGAATGCTATCAGTACATTGTGTATAGGCCCAAATGTAATGAAGTGTAATTGCTGTAGAATGCTCTCATACACATCAACCAGCTATGCTCAGAAATTCTCCTCTCTGGTTTCTCCCCACACATAAAGGTTCACTGACACTTGTGAATTAAAAATTGCAAAATATTTGGGAAACATACAACACTGACATGCAGACACTTTGGTGTATTGGGTGTTACAATTACCTTGGGAAGAAATCATTAGTTGTAAAAACCATTCATTTTTAATATTCATTAAATTTGAGGCCCTTGCTAAGCCCTTCAACATAGGATGAAGCAATGACTCTTTGCTACAAGAAACCACGACCCAGAGGTTGCACCTAACAGCATAGATAACCTTTAAGGCAGAAATGCCATTAATATTGTGTGTTGTGTAATTTGCTAACACAAATACATGAGTTCTGAGAAAATAACTTTTGTATTTTGATCGAAATCTCACACATCTATAATGTATTAACAAGCACCATATAAAGAACAAAGTTTACAGCAATTATTTCTACAATACATGTAAACATCCAACACCTAAATATTTTTGTAATTGTAAAGGGCTTTTTAACGTCCCCCGGTTTTAAGCTGGAAAGTTTAGCAGGGGACTACTTATAGACTAACTTGTAACCTAACTTAAATTAACATCCATACCTTAACCGGGGTTCGTACCCAGAGCCTCCCGCACCCCAGATCGGTGGTGCACCAACCGACTGCGCCACAGGAGGTTGGCACACCAGAATATGACTGGATGACTTTTGGGTATTTTTAAAAAAGCCCATAAAGCAACTAAATACGGAGGTGTTATGCAAAAACATACAAATTTTTATATTAAAATAATTTCTGCCTCAATTAAGATCACATCTTTACTGCAGGCTGATGAAACTTCAAACATATGTAGACAGCCTTGATAATCTCACTTTCTTGAAAATGACTTTCTAAAATAGTGGCGGTTTACAAATAAGATGTTTGTTTCATATATTTTCTCAATAACGTGTAGTGCTAGTAAAATTGTATTTGTAGTATTTATCATGCAAAACCCTGGTACCATACTACTACTACAAAGGGTAGTGTTGTAAGAGTTAGTGCAAGAAAAATGTAAAAATATAAATTTTCATGGAGAGCCCAGCGAGGTAACACATAGGTATGAGTGGGCCAGTTCACAGTCGCTAAGTGCCAGGCGTCAAGCTGTGGGGGAAGTAGGGAAAGTGCAGTGATGCCATACTTCGTAGAATAGCTTATAATGAGAAGGATTGGGATAACTACAAGACAAACTATATCTTCAATCTGCAGGTGTAATTCTCAGCTTTGTAACCCAATGCAGTTTCAAGTTGAAGTAACCAATTCTACTCATGAACTCTTATCTGGTTACTAAATACTCCAATATGCTTAGAGAATAAAATAGCACTGAAGTCTAACCTCTGAATCAAAGATGGTTTAGTAAGAATAGCACATAGTTCCCATACTATTTGCATGAGAAAACACTATTCTCAATTTGATGCAACATGCAACACTTTACTACTAAATATCGTTTTCAATCAAACTCTTCGAAGACACACAAAATACATAATTACCTCAGAACATGATTACCCTCTTGCAAGTAACAAAACAAAAAAAAAAAACAGATAGGACCCTTTATCAAGCCAAGATAAAATTATTTACTGTATAATAAACAAGACATATCAATTCAACAAGAACCTAATTGCACTCCGGTACCGATCTGTGTATGTAGAACTGAACTTTTCTGAAATTCATTTGTAAATGTATTTACTGGATTATTCAACAGTGTAAAAATCATCAAGTAAAATTCAATCACCTCTCGTGACATTTGCAGTTACACAGCTAAATGTATAAGGTACGAAACTGTCTTTAAAAGTGTTTCATGCTGAATAGATATGTAGTTATTCTCAGAAATATTGTATAAATTTTGGCGTAGCTCAGTGTTTTGACAAGAATCCTGAGGAAATCAAGCGTCTAGGATAATGTTCTTTAACTCTCCTTATTAAAATTTTCTGTGCAAAACTTTATGAAGCAAATAAAAGTTCAGATCAGTCCATAGTTATCAACACTTTTCTTAAAAGAAAAGTATAAGTTGTAAAATCACACAATTAAATCTGGTTGAAGTGACTTTTACCGCCCATGATTACCTCAGTGTTGCAAACCAGACCTCTGTAGACATGGAGTATGATGAGGAAGCAGTGTTGACGTTGGAGATCATAAACACTCAAAAAATCTCTAATTCCTTACCATTGGGCCTCTTCTCAACTTTTCCTTTGGTAGGCCTAACACTTAATAGACTTTTCATCACAAAACTAGCCTAACTTTACGTTGGCTGATGGTCCAATCTCTCAAAAAGCTGCGGCTCCAGTTTAAAATGGTCTGGCGTGCATGGTGGCTTCAGTCAAAAGATGTAAATGGTCGTAGTTCGTCCACCCATGCTATCTGATGAGCGGAAATCACCGACTTCACAATGTATCAAACTACATTGTTTACTACGTGGGTTCTCTTTGGACTATCCTAACTATTATTATTCAAATTCCTGCTTAGAGGTCACACAGGGGTAATTTCCTTATCATTACAATAAATCTTTATACTCTGTTCAAAAATAACTGAAAATATGCATAGTAATTTTACATCATAATTAAATATGTTCATTAAAAAAATAATCATCACAATTTCGTGTTTACCTGGATGTCAACGCGAGGTTAAAATAATGTATCTGTTGTGTATCATATTTATATTCTGGGTCTTGTATTTACCTTTTTACATCATATTAAAATAGATAAAATTTAAGTAAACATAAATATTTCCCAACATTATTTACCTATGAAAAATATAAACAAAATGATTTTTCACCAAATCAAACTGTGAAGAATCTGTGACTAAACATCACAGATTTTCCCCTTTTATTCACTAGCTAATATTATTAAACACTTGAGAAAATTATTTGTCAATGAATATAGATCAGCACCTAAAATTCTGAAATGTTTGTTTTGCAAATTAGTCTTTAAATCTGATGGAACATACATACATGACAACTTCAATGTTTACAAATTCTGTTATGACAAGTGTAACAACATGAAAACTCTGAAGTATATTTCTAGTGACAATATTTTGTATGCAAAACTCTTTTCAAAGAAAATAAAATCATTTAAACAAAACAATAAATAATTAAAATTATCACATATTGTTAAAAATACATGTACATGTTTCTATATTACTTTTTTAAAACTTTTCCCTGCAGCAAAAATCATGAACAAAACACAGAACCTACAACAGAACAAATCATAACGCTCATAGTTTACTTTTGCAAAAACGAAGTTGGTATCTTCGCTGATTGGTGGGTTGATCCCCAGCAGGCGCTCTGCAAAAAGTAACTGCATGCACTCCAGGCGTTAGATGATCAGTTGAAAAGGGCTGCCCATCAGTGACTCGTCTCGTTGCATATCTGTGCAGTTTGGTAGCCAGACATTATCAGTCGATACATTGCTTTTGGCTGTCTCGTCTTCAGAAATGTTTTCTGCAGACATTGCGTGGTAGGATAGTACATGGAACACATAGGTAAGCACTGTTAGGACACAACAGACAGTTTACAAAGTTTTGGATTAGGCAGCGAGTGTCACTGTGCATACAGTGTAATGGCTACTTTGCCAAACAGCTTTTTTGTGTGAAAGTTCGTGACTTGTGTTAATTCACTCTTACACATTTGTTCACTCTATTAGTGTAACTATTCATAATCCCTTTGCTTCATCTTGCTTAAATGTGCCGTGCATGAGTTTAAATTGTGTGTATTACCTTACTATTAACCATTTAAAAGCAATGTCAGGAGGGAGATTAATGGTAATGTAGAAATTTATTTGGGTATGTTGCCGAGCTAATCTTAACTTCTATGTTTTCAAATTTGAAGAACCTGACATCATTCTAAGGGATTTAGAGCTTGTTCAAGATAAATCTATTCCAATTGTCCTAACAACTCTAGGAAAAATCCCGGCAACATGTATCATTCTAATAATGCACTGGTGCCGTAGAAATTAACTTTTAAATTATTGGGTACATATGGAAACACTAAATAAAATTCAACTTTCAATAATATGTACAGCACAAACAAGAAACAAATAATGTACACTAGTAATTCTGCAATACAACAAAATACACTAAAAATATGTACAGACAGAAACATGTCACGCTTCACTATGAGAACACTACGAGAAGATTAAGCCAATGCAAGGAAACATACTGCCATCAAGAAATAAATAAAATCAATCCCCTTTTCCCATGTTCCAGTGGGGATTTGTCATCAGAACGGTGTGTATTATCATCTGCAGAATACATACACTGATAGGAGGGTTTTGTGTTTGTGTGTTTCGAACTTTAAAATTTCCCCTTTTATCTGCGTAGTGGTTAGGTCATACGTGATTTACAACTTTATAAGAACCCGTGAATATAGTGTAATAACTTCTGTCTTTCTGCAGCTTCAGTTGTACAAATTTGCACGTGTTCGTAACCCGTTCCTTTCCACAAGCATGGTCTCGTAGCCTCCCTAGCTAGCTTAGAACCACGAGCGCAGGCCCAGGCACTTTGACATCTCCAAGATCCAGTGAAGATTGAAATTCCCAGAGATCTCCAGAGAAGCAAGGTTCAACGGAATACCCTTGGTGGGTGATAAAGCATCTGAACCAACCTGAACAGCCTTCTACACCAGTCATCGCATCTTTGGTTCCAGCCATTCTACGCTCTACACCTCATCCATCACCGTCATTCACACCTTCCTTCGCAACTGCACCTTCATCTGCTACTCACAACCCTACTAGTGCAGCTCCCATGACATGTCACCCAGGTATTGTCGCAAAGCCGATGGCACCACGACACAAGATCAGCTTACTTTTATCAGACTTTGTGCTCTGCCAAATATCTACCAGGCTTATCCTGTATAACGGGAAAGCTCCCATATCCCGTCAAGACTATGTCCCTAGTTTATAGGAGCGCTTGGCTTGGCTCCTAGCCAAAAAGAGGTGGACACAGCCTACTGATCTAGACAAGTGATTATATATTCCCGGTATGTTATGCGTCATATATATATATATATATATATATATATATATATATATATATAATATATATATATATATATATATTCCCCACTTGAAGCAACTTTCTTGGAGCCCTGCAAAATATGTACTTGCACACCCGTTTTGTATCCTTCCGCCAAATATTAACAAACATTGCCGTGTGACCGCAATGTATCATCTGTCAAAATCAGTGTTTATATGCCATTATGTGTTTGCATGTGTTCGTATGCTTTCGCTACACCTAAACATAGACATTGAAATGTGACTTCTACTTTTATACCTGTCAAATTTGTTGTTTACTGTTTACAGCTTTTCAAAGAATTCTGTCATATTCCAAAAACCATTCCGTATGAATAATCACAGTTTAGGCCTCCCAACATTATTTAGGTCAGCTTTATGACATTTTAAAAATGCCTGAATTGACGACAGTTCTTGCTGTTATTTTACATTAACGTATTCGGTTTCCACGACATAGCACAATACATGTAATACACGTTAGTATTTTGCCGCGACTGTGTTTAACACTGTTACAACTGCGAGTTAAAGGGCTGTACTAATTATCCTTTTGTTATTGTTATATGTTGGGTTATTTCTCTAAAAGGACGGCCTCAGTTGGAATAAATATTAAAACGAAGGAACAAAAAGGCACATCAAATTCAAGCACGCGACTCATGTTGCTCATTTTTTGTCATACGAAGTTAAAAGATAGCGGTGAACATGCACGCCAATAAACCTACTGTAACTTTTATCCCGCTAATATTTCTATGTATTGCTACTTACTCTTTATTAGGTTTATTGAAATTTATCGGGCTGGGCTTAGTATTTTTCTTCAGGGATTGTGGCAAATTACGTTACACGATTGTGCTTCAAACCCCTTAGGGCAAAGATACAACGTTGTGATAAATAAACAGACGTGGATGTAAATAATTAACTTCTTCATAAAAATAGTTAACAGTTAAAACGTATAAATAGTGCTAATCAAATATTTGAAATCACCCACACACACACACACACACACACAGGGGGAGCGTATCACCACGATGCAATGATTAACGCAATACACATCACAGTATAATTTATTACTGCAGTGGAAACTCATATTTATCACAACATCGTAACTTGCCTAGGTAAGTTTAAAAAACACAACGTCTTCAAACGTGATGTGGTATTTTGAAGTATTTTTCGGAGTAGGAATTATTTACGCTTCGTTTGGCAAAAAGCAACACGCCATGTCATGACTCGCCACATCTGCCAACTTCACTCGGTAACTGCCCCGCCATCATATCTAAATACATTAAAATAAGCATTCAAACATTAAAATCTCTTTTCAGTTGTAAATTACAAACTCAAAAATCATTATTTTATTGTAATAAGTATGAAATATGATTCAGTTGAAAACATGTGTAATTTCCCTGCTCACTAGTGAAGCGTAACTTCCTGAGTGTGAAAGAGATAAAGAAAGACAAGTCTCGCCCAGCAGACAGTTGGTTTCAGTTGCCATCTCGCTTCATAAAACAACATCGTACCATTACGGCCTGCTCACAATATTTTCTGCTGTTATTTTAAACTGTAAACATGAGATATGTTGCTATCGGGGCTACCTAAATATTTAAATAGGTGCCGTTTAAATTACAAATAGCATGCTAAAAAACTAGGTTAAAATAATATTTCAACTGTGAACTACTTTATTACCTGTCATTGCCAACACGTCGCTGCTCTCGCTGTTGTTAATTCATATTTAAAAAGAAATAAATATTACAAGTTATAGATGATATTAAGGTAAAGTTTCATTTATTTAATAATACAGTACTTTAAAGTTAACTACTGTGTTATATATTTATGGAATACAGGTTATTGAAAAAACAGGTTGACATGTTATGCCTAGAGTGTTTTTTCAAAGGCTGATTTTCATTAGTCGTTTCCAATCGGGAATGGTCTATACATATATTTTTTTTTGTTATATATATATATATCCATACTGAAGGTGGGCCACAGCTTTTTCACCTCCAATGACATCATAACCGATATTACTAAACAAAATATGACACATCTTGTATTACATCGAAGAGGATGTCATATGATGTAGTTATATTTTTGTATACGTACATAAGTAAATGTAACCTGCAAATATGTGAATGTCATCAGTATTTGTAAACATAATAATACAGTAATATTTTATATGTGGAAATGTTGCACATGTATAGATTACATTAAAGCCCCATAATACAAATAAACATAATAGTACTACCTCCTCCCACCCATTGATTTGGAAATAGAAACTGTAGTTCATTTCTTGCAAATAAGGTATTATGAGTAGGACACTCATTGTTCTGATACCACGTCACTTGATGCGTATTCAATGCGACATCTTCCTACCATGCAGGCAAGATATGTCCAAGGAAACACTTGTACTTCCACCCATTCAGTGGCCCTTCTATGAAATAGAAGCCAATGATTTGTTGTCCGAGGAGACCACACCATACATGGACGCTCCACTGACTTTGATGTTCTACCTGACGAAGCCAATGAGGGTTTTCCAGTGACCAATAATGTATATTGCACAGATTGATTGTTCTATGGTTTGTAAACATTGCTTCATCTGTGTATAGTACCTTCCCCATAAACTCTTGAGTTTGTTGTAGGACCCACTGGTGATATTCCATTCCCTGTTGAAAGTCATTGTTGTGTAGCTATAGATCCAATGACACATGGTAGAGGGGGTATTGATGCCTGTGCATAATGTGCAGCTCACTTGCTTTACTAATCCGTGTCTGTCATTCCATTTCGAGTAGGAAAACGTTCGACATTGTGATGTAATATTATATTTGTGTGTCGTATTTTGTGTGGTAATATCAGTCGGGATGTTATCGAAGGTGAAAAAGTTAAGTGGATCACCAGGTGCGTGTGTATATTTATATATACAAGGTGAATATGCCAGCGATTGCCATGTACGTGAGGTAGTTTAAGAGTACATATGAGTTTTAAAAAAAAGTGTTAATCACAGTAGTTCTCATACAAAACACTAAAACATATGAATAGCCATTAAATACCATCTAAATTTAGGATGATACAATATATTGCAGTTTTGTTTTACTTTGTTTTATTGTACCTAAGTTAGTGTGTATGAAAGGGTGTTGTTCAGATTATAAGAGAAAATGGGAGAAGACCAAATGTTGGGTAAACAGACAGGCTAAATAAAAGTTAAGGTAAATAGGTAAATAAAAGCCAAGGTAAATAAAAAAGTAATAAATATTTTCCACCACTGTAACCATTTGTGGAAGATACGAACCTTGATGTAGCAAATTTTTTAATTAACAGTGCTGTATTTTAGCTCACACACCAGAATTTGTATTTACTTGTTTTATGAAAGAATTTTTTAACAGTAATAATTGTAATTTTGTTTCTGTTTTTTTCCACAGACAATTTCACAAAACTCAGAAAAACTTGAGAGCCATCAACTTGGCAGATTATGTTTCAGAAACAGCAACTCAGAGGTTCATCAGTGTTTATAACAGGTTGAAGGAGGAAGGTAAAATACCAGAAGAGAGATTATATGAAGAGGCTCTTGAGGTGTTCGGAACAGAGAGTCAGGTCCACATGAGAAGTAGAGTTTCAACAGTTCGTCAAGAGAAACTCACTGAAGTTGAAGTTGCAGCACGTGATCAGGAGAACATAAATGTTCCAGAGAAACTGTCTGTAGATATTAAAGATATTTTTAAGTAAACGTTATCATCAGCACATATTTTTCTGTGGAAATAATTATAAACTGTCTTATTAAAATATTGTTTGCAAATTATTGTTTTACTTTTAAATATATTCGTCCTCCAAATTTGAACATTATTTAATATGAAGTAACAAAAAATTAGTGTATGATTGAGCTTGGTGAGTGTTTGACTGAGCTTATGTGAGTTAACGTGAATACTGTTGTAACAAATGGAGAATTTTTGGCCCTCTTCATTGATGTCTTGTAGCTACCGATGTTTGTCTGGTAATGTATCTCTCCAAATACTAAAACACTGTTGCCACCCTTGTTCCTGATAAGGGAAAACCGCTTAGATGCAGCAAATTTAATGTACCATTGTCCTATCGGTTTAGTACATCTTGAGCAACAGTTTTCCAATCACAGACTAAACATTGTGTCCCAAGATGAATGTTAAACATATGTTCAGCAAAAATTTTAACATATTCCTTTGGATCACAAAGTACCTCATGAGAACTAATTTGTTTCTCTATTTTACCAAATACTCTGGTGGGAGGATAGAATGATCGACCATAGAAAAAATAACTTCTATTTTCTTAACTCTGTTTGGGGCCAAGTTAACAAACCAGTGTGAAAGCATGGTAAACATTATAGTGTTCTTATTTTGGCCACCACATCCATCCGCAATTAATCACAAAGTACTTATGTTAGTATAATCTATATTACACAATGTACGGTACACATTAGATGAAATTTCGTTGGAACTTTTTGAAAATTCTGATTCATTCCAGTGATTAATAGTCACTGTATCTGTATTAAGTGGTACTCTTGAATGGCCTTTTAACACAATAAAGTTACAGTCTTACAATTGGAGGCTATAAATAGGCAGCCTGATCTGACACTCGTGACAAAACTTTGTTTTTCTGGCAATCAAAAGACATTGTCAGTAAACCATCTGTGGTACTTGTGTACCTTCTATTGTGTCATTAGTTCATTTTTCTTTCTCAAATCGGTTTCATGCTTAATATGGTCTGTTAGTTCAATACATGTAGTACATGCATCTGTTCTAGGTGTTTCAAACCCAATATTGTAAAACTTCATAAATGCAGAATGGTAATAATTTTGTTTCACTGACAAATCGGGGCTCTAATGTTCCTTCTGGTACATTCTGGTCTGAATTATTCAGACAATTGCATGATGGGGTTAGCAGCTTAAAATATAGTATGTATATTGGGTGAATATAAATTAAATGTGCATAATTGAAATTAATGAACTTAACAGGAATATGTAAACATTCTCTATCCTATAAAAATTATTTATATATTAATTTTTGGGTTTCATGCCATACAAACTTTATTTGTACCATAACTTATACAACTGTGCAAATGTAACACACTCACTCACCTCTCCCTTTTCTCTATTTTTCTTCCACCTTCTAGATTTCTTGTTCTTTTTTCCCTCTTCCTTGTTCACATTGTTGTTGGAAGTTAACCATAAAACAAACAAAAGCTAAATCATGTATCCACTGACAATACAAACTGACAAAACAATATGCACAAAATCACATGGCCAGTTTTGGAACTAACATTTCAGAGCAGATGGTCGGTTCTTGAAACAACCCCAGTATTGCACTATGAATTCTCTATTAAATATAGCAACTTTTGTAACTAACTGTTTACTGTTATCTAACGTACACACAAAACATCAGTTTTCGCAAACAAAACCAATATGTCAAATTTTTGGAGATGGCTGGTTTTGGAAATACACTACTCAATATTATAATTTGTGTATTTTTGTATTTGCACACTTTGTTAAGCTTAGTGATCGCCTCAAGTACACTGTAATTTTCAGAAATTGTGTGTGTAATTCCAAATCCAAAATGTGCCAGGCACTTAAGGCATGCCAAAATAACCAAATATGTACATACCCATAACCATTGCCTTAAAAATCGTGTACTACTGTCTGAATAATGAAACCAGTTTTTTTTTTTGTTTGTTGGCAAATAGGTTTTAACTTCCATATTGGAAATGTTTAACTAATGTTGTGTTTAGACAAGTAAACAGTCATGATGGGTACAGAAGAAATATTGTGTGTGTTGCAGTTCTCATTTTCACAAACCACAAGCAAAAGAAAGAAATAAACACACGAAAGGAAGAATACTAATTGGAGTAAAATGTATTTTATCTTCATGACTGGACTGTATAGTTGTGAAAGTAAATTTGACGTCTGTAGGAGTGAGTGGATTCTTATTGGCTATGTGTAGGTTTTTGCATAAGAAAGTTAAGTTCGCCAGCTTGCTTGCAGCTGTGCATTGGCAGTGCTTATGGGTATTATTTGTGATTGTAGCAAGCATCATTATACCAAGGTATTCAACTTTGAAGCCTGTTACTCGTAAACACATCACGTTACACAGTAAACCACAGAGTACGACGACCCTAAGTCAGTGATATTTGCTAAATGTGAAGTGAGGAGACTACAGCCCTACGTTTGACAGAAATTGCACGCAGGCTTATCAGCTAATTCTTTGGAGAGAGGGGGCATTCCCCATGTTGGGAGGGTGTGCTGATTTGACCGTTGTACAAGTATTCCGAAGGGTCGAGAACTTGGGAATTACAACCCCTAGGGTGAGTTTCACTTCCAGTAATCTGCGGTATACAGATCTGGCATTTGCAAAGGATATGGCCTTCAAATAAAAATGTGATGTCAGAAGCGCTGGGATCATGCCCCAAGAAGAGGTTACTCCCGCTTGGGTAATTTTCTGTTATATAAAACAGGTCAGGTAGGTTTACGAGTAGGGATGAAGTCAAGTGGTATTGGCACAGTAACTTTCCGCCCCTTTACCTGGTGTCTGCTCGGCACTGGTGTTCTCTCAGCAGCTGACGGCTGCTGGTATGCGGCCAGTGGCTGAACAGCGGCCAACACTGGCTGCGGCGGAACGGTGCTGGTACTGCTGACGGGTAGTTGAGAGGGGTGTGGAGGAATGACAGTGTATGAGTCAGGGAGGAATTCTGGGGCTATTCCTATGACCTCAAGATTACAATGTAACATTAATAAATATTCAAATGTAATATGTTGCCCTGTGCATATAGGAGGTGTAAATATTGGGTTCTCTATGCTTTTTGCCACTCTTGTGTGGGCGAGGCATAAGGCCTTAGTAAAATTCAACAAGGATGGAATTATAATCAAGTGAACACTTCTGATTAACCTCTTGAGGGAAAGCTGATGTAATAAACAAGCAATTATTAAGCGGGCTAACGTGTACTTCTAAGGGTACGTCACCTTCACTGTGTACCACTCACTTAGCCATTCGCCAGCCAAGAGTGAGATACAGAGTATAGGAAGATTGTGCGACCAACAATACTTTTAGGTGAGTCTCCACCGAGGGTTGAGTGAGTATAGCAGGCCTCCCTCCGTCAGGCGGAGTAGGGCGCTATCAATTCAACTCAATTCCACGGATGGAAGTGTGTTTGCTAGTGATTTGGGCTCTGCCAGAATTGGTCTATTGACCAACCTCTGGGTGTCATCTTAATGTGTGTGTGCTCTGAATATGTGGGGGTTGGATTTCACTTGCAGGATCAAACTAATTCTCAATGCTTCAAAATAATAACAAAGAGAATAATCAAAGCTAAATGAGAAAGCATCTAAATACATTGGATTGTGTTTATTAACACGTAATGAGAGGCATCATGAATTCACAAAATAATAAAAGTTGACCCGTAATGAAATATATTATAGAGGATCAGTAATTCACGCAATAATAATATCAAATAAATTAAAATATAAAATAATTAATATTTAGATATTTGCGGAAGCATGGCTTATTACAGTCAGGTGATTGCTACCTGATAAAAATTAGACTAAATGGTCATTTAATGAAATTACGGCCTGGGTTTCCCAACTGAAATTAAGGAGCTGTTCAGAAGGAACCTTGTGTGTGGTGAAGGGGTTCTTTACCAGAACGGTAAAGAGGTGGCTGGCCAAATCCTTAAGGTGCATCCAGAAGGGACTGCGTCGCCGTGACCTTCGATACCTGGGTAGAAGTTGCAGAAGAAGGTATGCTGGAGAAAGGTTAGGGATGAGGTGATGACTGTCTAGAGTAGCTGATGGAGGCCGCTGGGGTAGAAGCCTCTGGATTACGGTATCTGTAGTAGGCGGCCAAAGAGGTTGAGGTCTTCTGCAAGGTAGGGCTCTCTGGAGCTCGTTGGCATCATAACATTAGTTCACTTAGCACATTTGACAGCGCTGCCGAGGAACTCTGCCCTTACTGGGTGCTCTAGCCTTCACAGCCAGGAGAAGGAGCTGCGATACCGGCGTGGTCCTCAGCTTTTGCAGCCAGAGGGAACAGGGCTCTTCTGCCCTGAGCACACTGCGTTTCTTGGGCTAAGGTACCTTTTATACTAATTTCCAACTCTTCTAGGCTTCTGAGGTGTGCATGGGAATTAGCCTTGCCTCTTGGGGGTTGAGTTTGTAACGTCACATGCATGAACCATGGATCCTTATCGGCGCGGTGCTCTGCACGAGGCATTCACACATCTTGCACTTCCTGGCGAGTGGCCTGCCTCCCCTGCAGCAGCGTGCAATTCAAAGCGAGTACTGTTCTTCCAGCAGGAGCTGCAAAGTAGAACGGTCTTTCCTCAGGAAGGGGCGATGATGTGACAGCTTATTGTAGACTTCAGGTTGCATGGTAAAAGCTAGGAACATGTGGTAATTAGGTATGTTGAGTCTCTGTCAATGTAAATTGATTATGTGTCCTGCCTCCATTACCATGTTTAGAGAAGACTGACTTGCCCCAGGAAATAAAGTAACTTTTGGATGGAGCGAAGTCACTTCTGTAATATACGCCTATTCTAGGCGTTGGTTGAATCATGCGTCAACTTGTACTGTTATTGTTATAGTTATGTTGATTGTAGCACGGCGTTGATTCATGTTGCTTGACAAATATCTAATTAATGGAAGGAAAATCGCAAGTACATATGGTCTTCCAAAATACTGCAGTAATACTTGGGATAAGATGCTAAGTGCCCCCAAGCTAGTTAGATGTCATTCTGTATTATATTAATTGGTAATACATATTTCTATCTAGCAGTAAAGTTGCATTACATTATAAGTTATGGTGTTTATGTTTGTAAAAAAACACTAGCAATAGTATAGCATGCCTTAATCTCACAGATTTAGACAGAAGAATTAAATGGCCTTACCCCAGCAACATCATTTTGAACATTATGTTAAACAAAATACTATTTTAATCATGAAATATGTGTCATATGAAGTGATAAAGTGCTGCCATCTCATGGCTGGCTGTAACGCAGGCCAGCTTGTTGGCCAAGCATCTGACCCATCACAGCTTCTTTGGTCCTGGTTCAGAAAATTTCACAGTGTTTTTGCTGTATTTTTTATTAATCAAACATGTTTATCCATTAGGGTGCAATTTTATTGTTAATAATAAAATTTATGCAAACATTAAAGCTCCTATGTTCATGGAGCTGTTCGTGTGTTCAAAGCCCAGGTGCAAGAGAGCAATACCTGCCTAGCGCCCTATCGCCCCTACACAAAACATTGTGAACTGACTTGCAGAGTTCCTGTCATTGTGCTTTATTATGCAAATTATATTGTACCCATGAGGGTACAATGCTACACAGTAATTAACACAATGTTCAAGCAAGTGAAGAGAAGAGATTTGGGTGGCTCTTAACATCAAGATCTTTGGAAGCGATGAGGATGATTGAAGTGAATATGGAGCGGCACTGGAATGAAGGGGGGGGAGATCCCTGAGAAAACCTGCTGGAAATTGAACCCTGTTCACCTTGGTGGGAGGCAAGCGTGCTAATCACTCAGCCACCGTGGCCCCAATGTTCAAACAAGACTGTTTATTTAACAAGCCCATTTATGTACAGATGCATGAATTATTTCTCAATACACAATTTGCAATTTAAAATGTAACTTTCAGTGTGTAAAAAGCATTGAATAAATAAGAGGTCTTGTAAATCATACATAAATTAACACTGTTGCACCCAACTAACATTTTAAAATGCTAATCCTTCAACTCTAGCAATCACAGACCTGGTGACACAATCCAACGGGGCACATTTATTTTCATTTCCAAATTCCGTCAAACAAGAATAGCCTCTTGGCTGACTATTCTTACACACTCCAAATAAAAGCGCAATGAAAATGCTAACGTAATTTAATACACATTCATATTATAATAACCATATACCATTCTGAGACCAAATAATTTAATATTAAGTGCACTGCATTAAAGGACTTTACAAACATTAAAATTATCTGTAAAAGGGCTTAGAAATGCACATCGCATTTAAATTGACTAGATTGAAAACACACTCTGAGGTATCACTTGCAGTTACAATTATTAATAAAATGTTTACATTTCAAAGTATTCTTTCCACAGTAAAATATCCAAAAAACAAAAAAAAACTTGCCAGCTCTTTTTAACTTGCTTATGCAAGGCAGCTCTTAATAGCTTAAGGCATACAATAGTTAAACAAACCTGTGTGTGTGATGCGGTTGATAAAGAAGCAAACTAAGGCATCAAAATGGAGCAGCTCAACAAAACTATGTACATACCATATATAATATGAAGTACTACACACTGCAAATAATTTGGACAGTGCGGCCGAAAAGTAACCTGTACTCTTTGTAAAATGATAGTTTTTTACATGTGCAAAAATAAAATGCATGATCACTCTAAATCAATAGAACTAACGGAAAAGTCAGTAAATGTGCCAATATTGAATATCTGGCAAAAAAACTGTACATACAGAAAGTAAATGATGAATAGTGTTACAAACAAAAATCCTTTAAAAATGTCATAAAATATTAACGTGAATATTTTACGTATTATGTGGCAGTCTTGCTGCATTACAAATTTGGCATCGTCAAACCCCTCATAACATGAGAAAAATTACTGACCACAATTTGTTATATTTCAATTAAACATAAACCTTATAACATTTCAGTAGGAATTAGCAAGTCGTAATTCTTGGGTTTTAACTTTTTTACTTACTCATTCTTCTCAAACAACATTGAAAATATTAATTTCTCTCTTTCTTCTCAGCACAATTAAATCATAATAGCTCTTTCTTCTCCGTCAACAATTTCAAATTAAAACATATTTCAGCAACTTCATCAATTTATAATAAAAACGTTCACATCATTATTATATTAAAAACCACGCGACCCTATTTGGCTGTGGTGAGAATTCCTTCTAAAGAAATATTTTGTTCTGTTTTACATCAGCCAATCAGCAATGGCGAGACGCCGTCGCCTTTTCAATCATTGCCGAAGCTCAGAGCGGGGTTAGCTGGAGCCCTTGTGACACCCATAACCACCCAATGCAGTAGTCATTTGGATTGGCAGTGGGTTAGAGGTTTTCCACTCTGCCCACTGCCCCATAACCATTACAAGTTGCGAATGTACGGGCTCCGCACACCCACCGCAACAAGGAACAGCCCGCCAGGTTACCCGAGCAAGCCGTGGTGCCCAAACCAAACCTGCCTGCAGGAGTAGGTGGGTAGCAACAGAGAAGCTGTTGAGAAAATATTGAAACAGAAATAAATTGGTGGTATTTTTGAATATTGCAGGTCTTATAATTTTAGTAACATGGGAGATGATTCATAAATAACCACCTACCAGGTTTTCATTTGTCAAAGCGGATTCTACTGCCAAAAAATCCAGTGAAGTTAATAGCAAAGGTCTGGGGAATTTTGCGTAACCATAATAAATGGTGGGGTGATGTGTGAGATGTGTATTAGTTGAAAACTGTGTAACGAAATCCAGACGGGAAATTAAAACAAATAAAATATTGTCTAGAATATTTAAAGTGGCGGGAATAGGCAATATTTAATCACCCGAGAGAGAGAACGAGTGCTGGAGATGTGTTTTTTATGTTCATGGCAGAGGGGGGGAGGGGGTGCACAGCTCGGTGACGGGATATGAAGTGCGCAGAAAAAGCCACGAGGAAATAGTTGTGTTAAAATAGCCGAATTTTTGTCCAGTGGACCAGTGTACTGGGATTTATTTTATATTTAGCCTTGTATTGTTACTGATTTAAGCGAGGCATTTCAGGGTGTTTAGGATAATTATAAATGTCAGGTTGATAATAATTACCAATAGTTTTAAGTATGGGATTTGAGTGAGTTAGCAGTTTATCATAAAATGTATTGTTTTGAGAATGGAATTTATTACCAATGTTAGGCAGTTTTAGGGCTTTGTGCATCTTCGAAATGCGTGTACGTAGAGGAGCATTAAAGATTTTTTTTTAAGTATTTATTTTGTTTAAATTGTAATGATTTAATAAGTATTTTTGCCATGTTACCAAGTCTTAATTTCCATACATCATTGCTTGCAGAGCGAATTTGGGAGGTGTATATTAAAAGTTTAAATCTTCTAGGAAGTCTGGGTGATTTTGACAGGGGATAAAGCAGTGGGATTTTTCCAAGTGCTCTATTTCATGTTTCTTTTATGTGGGTAGTCCATTTGAGTTTGTTATCTGTTATTAATCCTAGATATTTAGCTGTGGTGGAGTACTACTGACTCAGTTCATCTAGTTGAGATTGAGCAAACAGATATGCATATTTAACTGATTTGTCTCTTTAGAAAACTGTATCTTCTGCATACATTTGTAATGTGCAGTATGGAATATCGGAAGTGTAGATACTATAAAGAAAAGGCGATAAAGGCTGATTCCTGTGGTACACCTGCAGCTAGAGGGCGGCGGGTCGAGTCAGCGCTTTATATATTGACAAAAAAAATTTTCTGGTAGAAAAATTATTACTTATGAGTTGGATGTAATAATCAGAGAATTTGAAGTTAATGCATTTCTAAAGAAGTCCTGAAATTCAGACCTTATCGAAGGCTTTTGCTACATCAAGGAAAACTGCAATAGTGAACTGTTTGTTTAGTGTAGTTGCATTTGCGACATCTTTAACTAAAGGGGATAGTGCATTTTTTATTTGTACGAGTAGTTAGTCTTGCTAAGAGAACTCTCAAAAATTTTGCTTAGCGAGCTGAGCAGTGATATTGGTCGCTGGTTTACAGGGAGTGAGTTGTCTTTTTCTGGAATTAGGGATAGTAATCACGTTTCCCACTTCCCAGTCGGTTGGGAAATAGTTAAATTTTAATATGGCATTTAGAATACCTATTAAAAAACAGAGAGCTTCGTATGGAAGGTTTTTAATGGTTTGATTATTTATTTTGTCAGGGCCTAGTGCTTTTTTAGAGAGTAAGTTTTTAATTGTGGCTAGTAGTTATGAGAGAGTTATTAATACCAGGGATTTTTAAGGTTTCCTTTTAGGAATTTACACGTATTTGTTATTACATATCGGGTAAAGTTTGATGCCGTCGGATGAGACACAAAACGAACAAAGACACTAATTACTTACTGATGAGGGCACCAGTGGTATTGCCCAGTCACTGTACTGTTGAGACTCAGGGTTCTCAGGGATGCTGTGGTGTGTGTTTGTCCATCTCACACGAGCGTACTTATGATACACTTTGCAATACTAAACGTCATTACTAAACTTTTAGAAAACAATGGCAAGAGGTAGCTGTCATTACAAAAAGAGAAACACGTGTTACACTGTACTATTTCCTTTTATTAATACCACTTGTACAAAAAAAAACATGCTAGAATTTTATTAGTGAATTACTCTCGGTCGTGTCTAACCAACTCGGGTTGGGTGCTCTCCAGCCTGCAATTACTCTAGTGCACTTCCTAAGTGGATGACTTCTCTGTGGTGTTTGAAAACTCAATCTTCACAAGGGAAGGGGGTCGCCAGCCGCTAGGGTGGATTAATGATTTTCCCTGAAGATAGGGTGCAAAGAATAATGAAATGAGACTAAACTGAACAAGTTACATTAACACGTGTGATTATTTGGCATCGCTAACGCAGACTTGTCGGCAAACCGGGTTTAATTCCCAGTCGGGTCACCCTTGGATGTTCATATGTAGGCATCGTGCCGGACGATGTCACTGGTCGGCGGGTTTTCTCGGGGTTCTCTCATTTACCCTACCCTTTCATTCCAGTGCAGCTCCATACTCACCTCAATCACCCTCATCAGCTCTCAAGACCTCGTTGTTGCATGCCGCCACACACTCTTCACACATTCAGTGTGGACTCCCCGCTTAATTCCTCTGGGTGCGAGAAGGGTTGCCTACTCACTAGGCCATGCTATTGCTACCACTGTACCCTTTGTTTGCGATTCATACGGAAATGGTGAGTCCTAGAGAGTTGCAACAAGGGGGGCTTAGTTGCTACTTACATCGCCCTGCTTCATCTGATGGTATCCACAATCAATTTAACCGCATGGTGTACGTGTTGAATGCAATCAAAGGGTGCCAACCCCTATTATTTATATGATTGGGGTGTGTACGACAGACCATACGTACCGTGTATCCAAGATCTTGGATTGCTTGCTCTGCATACCAATTTGTATACCAATTCTTACCAATTCTTATATGTATACCAATTCTTATCTGCATACCAATTCTTGAGCGAACAAGTATATGGGTTTTCTCAGAGTGCTCCCACAGTGCAAAGATGAATTGCGAATACGAAGGCCTGCCTTTGACCTCCACGATCGTGGAGCCACAACCAAATACAATATAGACTAATACCGGACAGCTGTATATGAACAACACGGGCGAGCGTGTATACAGCAGCAGCAGTGAACCTAGCGGCTTGAGGTGGCAAACATCCACGAATTTTGAATCCGTGTGTATTCGCACAGTGGACATAACGAGTGCATTTCAGCGCGAAATGCAGTATTCCAAAAAAGTATTTTGTTTGGAATATTTTTCTTCTAATTTTATATTGTAGTACAGGTGTCTTAATGTGTCCAGTAGTTTAGATTTAGATTTAAAAAAAAAAAAGGTGGTATTTAATGCCGAAAATCTCTAATAACAAGTGAACTCTACAATCTCGTAAAATTTATCGTGTAATGTTTGGGACGCATCTGAAGATCCGAAACATACAGTGATTAAACATGATTTGTTTCTAATTTTTGTACAAGTGTGTATGCTACAGAAATGTATTAAAAATATATGCTTGTTTTTCCTCACTAGGACTAATACCTAATCTACAACACACATCCATTTCTGACTTACTGTTTTGTAACATTTACTGCAAATTAATACTGTTGTGTTGGTAATTTTTGTATAAGAATTATTTTCTAAAAACAACATTGGTGACAATCCTCATTACAAAAATTAAAAGTCATCAAACCAATTTTTTTGCTTTAGCACGATGAGTAGTCTCTCTAGCTAAATTCCGATTTAATGTGCATCTACAGCGTACAAGTATCGAAAATTTAAAATGAACAAATAGTTTTAGTTCCCACGCAGAAAAACATTTCTGGATTTTAACTTCTTGAAAGATGCTGTTGTGCTGATTGTGTTTTTGTAATCCATACAACTTTGTAGTCCCAAACAGCATGGGAAAATTAATCCTAAATATTTATTACTGCCCTTTTTTTTTTTTAAATCAAGGACATATTAATGTCATATATTTTTGTTTTACTGTCCAGTGTTGGATCTAGGCATCTTTTTTTTTTTCAGGTCGACAATACCGTTAGCCAAAGTTGGCGTCTGCCCGCACCACCTTTTTTATTTATTATTATAAAGTAGGTTATTTTAGTAAAGTGTTTATACCAAAACATGAATATCAAGTTTCGGAAACTTGTGTTTGATGTGTTGTGTATGCTGGAAATAAATTAAAATATTACACAGATATTTGTTAGTAGAAAAGCAAATCCGATAGTGGAATAGATTTCGCAGAACTAATAGTGTAACTAAAACAATGATAGACTGCGCAAATGCCACCTGTCATGGTAATTCAATTATTGTGAATCACTAAAATCATTAAAATTAAATAAAACAAATAATTTCCAGTCTAAAACACACGACGGTAAATATAAACAAATGTTTCGCCACCTCAAACCGGTAGAGCTCAGCACAATCACTTTTCGCACGGAAAATCGCCAGCTGTCAGGTATTTGTCTCTATAGTATTTGCCGCAACCTGCTTCATCGCTAACTGGTTGTCGCCAGTGCCGATTCTGCGATCATGTTGAAGATATAACTGCATGTAATGTGATCAAGGAACTAGCATCTAAAGCCTGTCTACCTGCCTGTGTGATGTATCAATGCCTTTATGTGATTGGCCAGCTGCAATCACTTGGCAACTCGGTGACTGTCGGTGCCCGAACGATGTATTAATGGTGTAATACGATTGGTTCAAAGTCAATATGACGTCATAGGGCTTGCATATGCGTATGTTATAAGCAATAGGGAGGTCAGTTGAGAGGCTTAGTTTGATCAAGGTTGCCATGAAATATACATCATCTCGACTAGCTTCTGCAGTTCGCGCCTAAGTCTTATTCTGCATTTGCGATGTCTTCGGACACTCCAGAGATAATGATAGCTACGAAAGCCATCTACTTATTCGGGAGGGATACCAGCAGTGCCATCGACCTCTTCAGCTGTTACGCCTACGAAATATTCAATGGAGCCATCGAACTTATCAGCTGAGGTTCCCAGAAAACCATTGCCGTCGATCCCTGTTTTTTTAGCTCCGGCACCTACATCTCCAACAGGTTCGTCCGAGTCTTTGCCCGAACCACTACGTCGTCATCAGTGTCGCTTCTGTCTGCCTGTACGAAGAGTCCTTTTCGCGCGATGAAGCATTACGACAGTGACAAAATGCACTTAATGCAAGGTTACACACTGGAGGAACACACAGTGATCTGCAAGGGTTCGTCTACTGGGAACTAGCAAGTGATGTCCCCAATACCTCCTGCTACATCAATGGGTACTGTTTCTGCATACGATTATGACGAGACAGTTAATGCTAAAGACGGAATGATTGAGTCGGCATATGTGGAATCTACACTTGTAAGGTGTGTGCGCGAAGTCGACGAACTTCAAAATAAATTATCGTCGTCTAAATACTGACGATGAACATACGCCTCCTACAAAGAAAAAGTAAACTTGATATTGATGATGAAAGAGAAAGTAAAGACGATCATGAAGACCACATAGATCAAAATGACTATGATGACGATTTTCGCGATGCACTGACTCACCCCTCCAAAACATCTGCTACAATGAGTGACACGAATAAGGCAGACGACGTCGAGAATACTGGCTACCTAATTCTCGAAGACCCGAATGAACTTGTTGATAGACTGAAGATGACAGTAGAGGAGAAGCACTCGGAATCATACACAGCAAATTCGCAAGGCAGAATGGCACGTAGCAGATGCGTTTCCAGCTTATATAAGATTTTTTTTTTTTTAACTATATCGTTGTATCCCTCCGCGGACAGTCTATACAGACTGACTCCTCCTCCTCCACCTCTTCCCATCGCTGGCTCGTATGTACATATGTATGCATTTCGCCTCAGAAACATTTATGCAAACGGTGTTCCTGGTCACACTGCCAGTTTTTTTTAATGCGTTATCAGTCTTGCCTGAAAACTGAAATATTTCGGGCTCTCTGTGTGTGTGTGTGCAGGTGTAGGTGTATGTGTATGTGTGTAAAGGTGTCTGTGCAATCACATGGCAACTCTGTGATTGGCTGGTCGGTGTCCGCACAATGTGGTATTGTTATAAGTTAGGTAATATGATTGGCTCAAAGTCTGACAGACGAAAAAACTAAGATGGCAGCCTCCAGAAATGTGTAAACAAATGACAAACGAAAAAATCAAGATGGTAGCATACGATAGAATGAGTGGGGGTGAGGGAGCCAGTCGTCTGTTGGGCGTGGTGCTGGGGGCACCTTCAGAAATGTAAGTTTTTAAATTAATTTGTAATAATACTTTTTTTTTTCATGTTACTAATACATTTTTCTAGATTTTCTGGATTTTTTAGAATGTTTGAAATTTTGTTTTCAAGGTCATTTATGGTCATGGTGTCAAAGTCACCTGAATCCAATATGGTGGTAAAGTATATTCACGATAAAGTGAGCACTTTGAGATCAACCTTAGAAAAATGTCACTTCCCCTGCCTGCATATATTTTAATGGGCACAGTGAGTGGCATGCGTCTAGTAACGAAGGATGGATAATAGTTCCATATCTTAACGCCGAATAAAAAGTGTTTGGTAACCATTTGGGATAACTTATATTATTTCTTTCACTTCATGTTTTTTTTATGAATCGAAGTGTAAAAAATGACCAGATTTATAAAAATTTTACCTGTCTAATTATTTCAGTTTCACTTCACTGACGCATGAATAAAGTGATGAGGCCCATGGCAGTGTTAATTTTACATAAGGCAGAAAAAGACACTACATGATCACAAGTAGAACTTAGGCAGGGCTTTCAAATGTGTTCATTTTACCGTGAACAGCCTATAGTAGTCTGTAACGTAATATTATTGTTGACTTATGGATTTTTCTCGAGTTTTTGTTTTCAAGGTAATTCAGAGTCATGGGGTCAAGGTCATGGTCACTGGCTTCCAAGATGGTAGTCGCCTACCAAGATAGCCGCCAGTTGCATCTACCAAAATGGCAAAATGGGTATGGGTGAGGGTGAGGGGTAACCTCCAGAAATTTAAGTTTTAAAATAAATTTTTAAGTTTTTATAGTTTGTTTTGGATTTTTTTCGAATTTTTTAAGGGAGAAAGGGGAAAAAAGTAAATTGTTTGGAAAAATGGCCACCGAGCGATTAGAATTTTTAAACATTTTTAATAGTTTTAGATAATATTTTTATCATGTTTTCATAATGTTTAATAATAATTTTTTTATAAATGTTTTATAATTTTTTTTTTTTTTTTTAATTTTCCCTGGTTTTTCAGATCTTTTGGGGAATAGGGTCAAAGGTTGAAGGTCAAAGGTTAACAGTTATGGGCACTGGCTTCCAATATGGCGGACGGTGACGTCCCAACATGGCGGCCGGCTCCGGCGCCCTTGTGCCAGAAGGAACATTTCCCGTCTGCTGATGCTCGTCCCAATTCCTTCAATGTTTTGTACCGGAATGTTCATACCAAAAAATGACCGTGAAAACACCCTTTTTGAGCCATTTCGTCTATCATATTAACATGCTTTAGAGAGAAATGGAGGAACTGAAAAACGTATACAGGCGTGTAACGTTTCTTAAATGCTATTTGTAAACAGACCTCCCTCAGGCACGTTGGACAGTTTATTTAATAAATCATTTTCTACTAGAGCTCTGCACGCCGTTCGGCGGCCTACCCAGGCAGCCACCTTAACGCCATGGCAGCAGTTACCGGGCCCTGAAAGCCAGCTCGCCTCGTGCAAGTAGTAGCGAGCGCCAAGCTCCGCCCTTCCCTACTTTATGGTCCCTGCCCCCTCCGCACTTTGTGTTTTTTATCTTCCCGCTCATCGCGAATTAAAATGGTCCAATTACCTACGCGGCGGGGGTGGGAAGAGTTTTTGATTAGGTTCGTTATTCAGCGTCCTCGGCGGGATCGTGCCAGCGCCCCGCAATCCATTTCCCTTCTTTTAAAAGAACCTGTCCGCCCGGCCGTTATTTGGGATGGTCGTCCGTTTTACTACGGTTATTACTCAGGTGGGATTAATCTGCAGGCGTGCTTGTACGTATGAAGGTTCCGGTCGACGCTGAAACACAAGTTTTACCTAGAACACGTCTTGCCGAGTCGATGAAAGTTCGTCTTTTTCACTTTCAAAGTTTTACTATTCATTTTTATACATTTTATTCTTCATCGACTTGGCTTAAGATAGTGTGGGCCATAAAATTACTACAAATACTTCAAATGAATTCTAGATTTTTTGGAAGCCAACGTAGAAAGACTGAAAAGGGGCAGGCCTTGCTAATGGTTTGACAACTTAGTGAGAAACTATTTTGCAATATTGGTATTATTATTATACACTTATTTCCCTCTCGGTAACTGAACAAAAAACAAACTTGTCAAACAAAGTGTCACTGAGGAGCTGTTTTCTTAACCACTGCTGTTTCTTCCATAAGGAAGATATAGCGTATAGATGCGCGTGCTGGCTGCTCAGTATAATCAATCCCAAAGACAGCAATGAAAGGCTATTTTGCCAATAGACCTATCAAAACCACATTATTTTTAACTCTTGTTCAGCACATCTGTTCGTATAAAAATATGTTTTGGAAGTTCTACACTTCTTATTGGGTTATAATGTAACGAATGTATATTAAATAATAACAAACTTCTGCAATTACATTTCGGAAAACTAAAAATAAACTAATGTCACGTCACTGTTTGATTACGTGATTAGCACTACTATAAGCAACTATTGGTAAATCGTGATTCCATGTTAGTGATATGCGTGGAAGACAGACATCGGTTAACAATATCTTTAGTATATGGGGTCTACTGTGGTCGGCATGTATCTGGGCGCGAGAGCTCACTAATCTTGATGGGGTTTCCCCTTTCTCCTTGTTGACCCAGTTTCCCCTTTCGCCAGCTACCCCGCCCCCACGCGCCCAGATAACTGCCGGTAGCAGTACGTCGCCTGACAGCATATGAGAGGTATCAAGTGACCAGTCTGGTTCTGGTGGAACGGGAGCCTTTTGGATATAGTCCATTCACTGTTACTTCAATTTGAAGCCCTGCTAAAGTTATAATTTCAAGCTATTCCTCCGCCTCGTGCAAACAAAGATTAACCGATCTAGAAAACTATAGCAAAGGGAAAATGCACCGCATTCGTGCGCACTTAGTGTAATAAAATTGTGTACAATAATTATTTCTTTCTAGGCATTACCAACACTCATAATTTATCACTGTTTGAATTAATATTAATTATAAATGAAGTATTATAGTTCAAAGATAGAATACAAATTAAACTTTCAACGAAATATAAGTGGTAATTTTACTGGTATTGGATAAGGTCTTATTAACGTCCCCTGGTATTATGCCTGAAGGCTTATTATGGGACGTCTTACAAACTAACTTATGACCTAACCTAAACTAACACCCATGCCTTACCTGGGATTCGAACCCAGAATCTCCTGCATCGCAACACCAAAAATATGATTTTTTTACACAGCGTAAAAATGTGTTAAATTACATATTTAGTAACCAACCAAATATGCCATTCATGGTGTGATTTTCCAAAGGTTTGATTTAAAAAGTGTTAAGAAACCGTTGATAGATTGTACCTACCAAATCTGAGTAACGCCTTGTAATAAGGGTGTTTGTGAAACTGCCATTGAATTGGCACCCTCGACAACGAGCAAGGCGTTGTAGCGAGTACCCACCACAAATTATGTATTAATATTATACTACAATTAATGTTTAATAATATATAATATAATTAATATTAATTTTATAATATAAGGCCTACAAACCATGTGCATAGTTGTGTGCACTCCAGTCAAATAAATTTGAACTTGAACTTAAATAGTAACTGTTTTTACAATTTTATATGCGAAGCTGTAACAGTACAACCTCACGAGGACCCCGCAAAGTAACGAGTATTCAATAATAATGATTTAATAGATGATTTGGCACTTTGATGCATGACTAGCTTTAGTTTCGTGAATGATAATACCAGAGTAGGAATGATAGATTTTGGAACCAATATTGGAAGTGATTTTGTATGTATTTACAGAATTTTGTAGGTACCATACTCGAATTGCGAAAACACTAACGCAACTAGCCACCAAAACTAATTTAGATCACTTTCAGGTTTTCTTAGACGGCTTATATAGCAGCTTTTAATAATAACTCTTGATATTAGAATAAAACCAGCAAACTCATTCTTCATGGGAATAACTGCTTCGGTATTAAGAAATAAAATTCAATCGACCTACTCATAAAAGTGACCACATATATTCCAACTTTTGTTACACACACCAGCATAATTTAAAAAGAAAAAACAATCGCAGGCAGTCCATGTCCATCGAATATCGCTTCCTGGCAAGGACACCAGATGTCGCCCCGCACATAGCGCTACACGAGACGACCCCGGAACGTCGGCGTGTCACAGGCCTCCCCAGACTGAACTGAGGGTTTGTTCCGAATGGTCAGTCTCCAAATACCACACCGATGCTGGAGCACGTGCCGCCGTAGTAAAAGATGTGCATCACATGAATATCCATTCTCAAGTGCTGCATGCTCGCCGCAGGTGGACATAATAGAACTTGTCCCATTGAAACAATTTTATGTGCACTTTAAAACGTTCGAATCATAAAAGTTTTGTTCCAATGTCCAATTCACATAGTCCTTATCAAAAGACGAAAGTAATATGATGGTGCCTTTAAAATAATCAATATATAAGAGTGTTTGCTCTTCTAATGAAAACAAATATGGAACGGTTTCTCCATAGCAAACAGCACCTTTTTTTTAATACTGATTGAAGAACACAGTTTCAATTCCTCTATCATGTAAATTTAAATACTCTTTTCATAAGGGCATGGTATTTTTCACATTGTTTTGTGTGGTGCATTTTCTTGAGAAGAAAGTTAGTGGTAGAACCTTCGAGCATTGCTCGACATTTACCGACACATTCGTTCGAATACACCATGCATAGATCGTTACCGGTTCATAACTCTCACAGACTCACACTTAGCACATGACGCTTTGTACGTTTACATTACAGTGTGCACTATTCGTTTGTTGCTAACTAGCGTATCGTTCAGTCACTCTTCCTGTGTTTTGTTCGCCTGAGGGTGTTGCGACAAGACGACCTTTCTTGTTTATTGGGCCATCTTGATACAAATTATGGCATAAAACCTTTAAAGTATTTTATGGAAGAGAAAATTAAACCAAAAATGGGGGCCGCCCCCATTATTTTAATGAAGGCGATAGGTATTCTAAACGATTTCTTCACAGATTACAGATATAAGATATTTTGGCAAAATACGATATTTAATTTATATTTTCAAGATTGAATTTCTCCCTTACGATTTGCGTTATGCAATAAGTCGCATTATATAACATTAACTTCATTTACGACAAGGAATCCCCTCACAAAGTTTGTAACATACTTTCGCATGCATCCTGTATATGAACGAAAGTATTACCATCTAATAAATGTTAGCCTAGCCATTGCATTTGTTAATATACCATAAAAAAATGTAAGGCCGCCGTGCGAAATTGTCTTGATTTCGCAGCTACGTGTTAATTGGACGTGTAGGTCGTAAATGTGAAAACAAATTGAAACGTGTTTGAAGTCGACTTAAGGCCTTAGCTAGTTCTCATTTCCACAAAGTCTTCCGTGGAAAGGGCTGAACAAACAAACTTTAATGTCCATTTATTGTACAATGTCGGTTGGAAAAATTAACATCTTGTAAATAAAATATATATAAAAACAACACAAATAATTTTCTCTCGCAGTTTTTAATCGCAAACCTCTTTGCGTTCTTACATGAAGTGCATGTTTAAAAAATATTTTTTCTGTTCGCTTTAAATATGGTGTTTTAAAATGCTTTTTGACGACAGCGCATTCTCATGGAGATGCGGCACTCTGCAATATTAGTTATAACACATTAGCGTCCGTAATATTTCGTGGCGAATTTTTTCCCTCCATTCATTTTATGCGAAGGGCGCAGTGAGATACTGTGGGCAAGAGTGTCGTAAGAGCATCGTTGTTGGTGCAACAATGGCAGAACGTTCTGGTCGGCAGCTGGGATCGAGAACGTTTTTACAGTTCGCATCCGGCAAGCGCACAGAGATTACTGCCGCATATATATATATAATCATGTGACAGCGGGCGTGAAACTTTCTGAAAGCGGCGTCCCTCAAGTTTGAACTCCCAGAAGCATTTACAGCCTGATTAAGAATGCATAGGCGAGATTTGAAAACAGCAAATGCTTGCTTTTGAGAATCAATGAGCATCGCAGTTTACAACTAGGGAGAAGTGCCGCAACCCCTGGGTGACGTGAAAATGTAAAGAGGACAAAATAAAGAAGATGGTAAAACAACATCTAAAGCTTCATTTTCTCATAACATGTAGTGGCGTTTCTATCAGTGCCGTGTTACTTTGGGATCTAAATAAGGTTTTAACCGTAAACATTATTTTCAGAAATGAATATGTATCATAACATTTACTCCTGTATTAAAAATGTTGCTTTATGTGATCCTTTTAATTTTACTTTTAAAATGATTATTTGCGTATCAACAGTGCTAAACGATTTTTCTGAGCCACGAATCTAAATAATGTTACAAACTAAAAAAAAAAAGTCTTTCAAAAGTCCCACATTATATGCTAGTTTTATTTGTAACACGCTTATATAAACATTTCGCAGTGTAAAGCATCTGGTAAAACACTGAACAATTTTCGAAATTACCGATTGGTGAAATCTTCAAATTAACGCCAAGAACTTGGACTAAAGGAAAAATAGGCGTACATCCAGCATTTTAACAAGGATTTCTCTTCGGTCAATGCTAGTAAACTCTGTGACAATCTTCGTAATGCAAACAAAGTATCAACTAAGTATAACCTGCTCTGAGAAAAATTGCATTTACTCGCACAGACAACATTCCACGCGAAGTGACTTTGACAAGAAAGACTGCGTTGCAGTGTTGCCTGGCCCACATAAGTTCCTACTCAGCCACTTACAGCCAATAGCGCAGTCGGCTGGTGCGCCACCGATCTGGGTTGCAGGAGGCTCTGGGTTCGAATCCCGGGTAAGGCATGTGTGTTAATTTAAGTTAGGTTATAAATAAGTCTGTAAGCCGTTCCCTGCTAAGCTTTACAGCATAAAGCCGGGGGACGCTGAAAAGCCATTTACAATTACAACAAAATTTACAGCCACTCCAAACTCCGTTGTTTGTTAATTCTGACGTCGGCTTATAGTGAGGCGTCCTGGGATTGGACGCCTGGGAGAACTATTGAAGCGAACGCGAGATATAAGTTTATGTTTTGTCCAGCCTTCAAGCAGGCCCCTGATTACCTTACCAAACATAAAACTGATGAGAAATGGATTAAGAACAGTAAGAAAACTAATGAACTCTAAAAGTAATTCAAATGTGTTTTACATATAAAACATATCTTAAGTTAATAACGGAGCTGTGAAATTTTTATAAATCGTATTTCCACTATTTTTAAATATGAGGATACGATTTCCTGTTTAACGAATTCGACTTTGATTTTACTATGCCCATTTTGTACTATAGTTTAAAAACTGTCACATTATTTGCTGATATTTGAAAACAGAAACAAAACATGGTTGTGTGAAAGGAGAGCGGAGGAACAGAGATGGAGAGGTTTTGTGGGTTTTACGCCAAAAACACAAACCACGACTTTTTCAGCATGCCAATTACAAGTGTATCTCGTTTCTTGATTAAAATTATATTTCACCCCCTGTTAAGACACAATAACTCGATCAACATGACATAAGTAAAGCTATTGAAATGTTTCACGTAATATTGTATAAATATTTCCCCACCATCTCGATTTTGGTATTAATGTTTGAATATTCGGTGGACACTTAAAGCAGTTTTTTGTATAGGAACAAGCAATATGGAAACAATTGGTTTTAGCGTTTTGTTCCTGTTATTGCCCGTTTATTTTTCATTCTGTCAAATTTTTCATTTGATTGTAAACAGTAATATGCGGTCAAAATATTAGATGTGCTGTTTTTACAATATGAAATAATTTTGAGCAGTAGAACAATATTTTCATCGCTTTCCTAACGTCACGAAATTATGCTAATGAAAACTATTCTCTTAGATTATGATAGCTTTCTATAGGTGGCTATAAGTGAACATTAAATATGAACAAGGATACGAAATAATTCAAATCTCGAAGTGAATTATAATACATTAAATTGAAAACACAGTTACAGTTAAAGATAAATTAGGAAACTCGATTTAGTTCTTTACTTCATTTAAATGCTTTGTTATACCGGTACATTACTTTCTATAAAACTGCGCGTCCAAGGTCAAGAAGCGAGAGAGCGATACGGGTGACACTAACACGCACGCCTAGTGCCGCATTGCTCCTGCGTGCAAGGCGTGCAGTGTTTCCGACGCAATGCTGTACTGTGCAAATTAGATCTGTAACAGTGGCGTTTTATTACACGCGATGAAAGACCACAGATTAAACTATGTCCGTACATTTGTATTTTTCTCTTGCCGCTTAAGGAAACTGCATTGGCAAGCTTCAAAAATGCGATATTTGACCACTTTCACGATTTTTTTCTCCAAGGATACACTAAATATGACAAAAGTAAAACTATAGGGATATACATAGGCAATTAGTTTTTTTTAATCCTTTTTGGCAAAATATCGTATTTCCATACATTTTATTTACCGAGATACGCATTTGGGCTCAAACGAAAATTTCACAGAAAATGTTTCCGTACATAGTTCCCTTAAATGCTGGTGTCGTAAGAGTAAACTAGCGCCAAAAACGCGGAGAAAATCTCTTACAGCTTCGTTCCTTCTGTCTTCGTAGCGCAGTGGCAACGCCGGTCTGATCGGGCGGTTGTCTTCAGGGGGAGGGATGCCTGGTTGTAGAGAAATTGCTCCCCCTCTCGGCTGGCGCTGACACGGCGGAAGAAACTGTGAGGATTGGCTCGGTTGGGGGGGGGGGGGAGATGTCACACCACGTGACAGGTGAGTGACGGGCGCCGGCCCAAGTGTGCAGCCGACACATGGCATATTGCAGAGACCCCTCGTTCGCTGATGGTTTGCCAACGTGCTGCAGGGGGAGATGTTTCCGTAGTCACCAGATAGTTTTATTATTCTGCTTATGACCACTCTGGATCCCAGAGGAAGATACGTGTTGGGATGAAGACTTTGTCCAGAAAATATTTACCTTCCATACGTGTTTGTGAACGCTGTGGCATCGCCTTAGTTTTGTGGCTGAATCAGTACGTCTTTAAGGTCAGTATCATCGCTCAGAGAAGTAAGTCTTTTTTTTTTTTTTTTTTTACTAATTTTAAATGGTACCTATTCGATCCTTTGGTTTCATGCCTTACTGTTAACCCGGATAAAGCTCATTGTGGAGGCATGGCGGGAAGAAATGAATGTTTAATGCTACCCGAAATCATAAACTCACAGACAGCTTAGTAACGGAAATGGCTTACCGAGAATGCGAACCTCGTAACCTCGTAGTCCATAGGTAACACCAAAGTCACCTAGATGCAGAAAAGGAAATTTACTAATTGCTCTTTTTGTGCAAACCAGTGATAAATGCATCTTCCGAAATCTCACCGAAGGCTGCTTTTCTTCAGCCATTTACTAACAGTTTTGCACGAATATACCACAAATTGTGTGTAACATTTTAGTTCCTGAAACACGCATGTTTCATTACACTAAAAGTACGCGTTTTAAAGACACTTTCACGTGTTAACATTCCCTCACATATATACGCTGGAACGACCTCGTTGTATACATTAAGTTTCAAGTGCCCTGTGTAGCGGATGTACCTATGTATAGGCGAGTGTGTTGTTGATTCTTGGACGGATGTCAACTACGTTAGTTAACAACCAACAAATATTTCTTGGGAAAAAACTTGGTATCTCAGTCATAACCAATTTTAGATAAATAACGCAGAGCTATAAGAATAGATCTGACAAATACTTTGAAAGGAAACAATATGCAAGAAACCGGAAATTTCTCCATTAAGGAAAAACCTTCACATTATTAACATCAGTATATTCAAAATTATTTTTTCGCTCTGTCCTGATGATTCCAGTACGTTGCTCATTCGCCCTCTTAACATGCAAAACAGCAAACTTTTGCCTTCCTGTATGTGCACCGCCGCTGTTATTGTACGTGGAAACTCTCTATACTTTATTTCCAATATGTCGTTATAACTTGACCGTGTCAATCACGCTAATTTAAAATGAAATTTTGAAATAAAAATTAATTTCCTAATCGCGTGTGATTTAATATAAACTTTTCTGAGTGGCATATGCTACATACAATAATGTATGCAGTAAAATACGAAAAGTTTTCTGTAGCTTTACATCTCATTAAAAGCGTAATGTTTAGCTAAATCACTGGTCACTGGAATTCGTATCTCTTGTTTGTACCAGTTAGAATAGTAGAACTGAGATTGGTTAGAACAAATAATGGCTTACTATAAACATATTTACGTCTCTAGATATTTCACAGTCCACTTGATTGGATGGTACATGGCTCAAGTATCATGTCGTGCCCCGTAGTAGGGCTGCCTAATGTTCATTTTATAGACCAATGATAAGGTAGAGGAATGTTTGTGTCCTGCGCATGATCTCAACAGTGAATCTCGAAATACCACAAGAACTTTCAAATTCATGTGTTCACTGCCCTGGCGTTTGTAACACGTTTGGTCAAATACACTCGAGAGACAGTGTATTTTGTTTGGTTTTACAATAAACTTGCGCTTCTTCAAAAAAGATTACCTATATAGTGTTCTTAGCTTGATTGTAAATCGATCAGAAGACGCGCACTAGTATATTGTAAATATAATGCTAACCTTAATCGATGTCACGAGGTTTTGACAGTTCTAGCGTAGGAAACAGCCGTTTGCCATGTGAAACAGAAGCTTACTGTGCAGCTGGCATGCACACTTTACCCACCACCCCCAGACACTATGACGCAAGATCAATCCTAGCTGCCCCCTCCCCCTCTTTTCCCTTCCCCCAAAAATCCTATTCGGAGACACACACGTGGGAAACTCGTCTTCTCTCTGCGCACGCAAAATCACACACACACATCAGAAACTGCCGACAAAATGTTCTTACAATTTCTCAAAGTCAGTGGGCTTAACTAAGTTCTTTAAGGACTGGAGGTCTTAATTAAATAGAAGAACTAATTATAAATTCCTAATTTATTTACAATAACTATAAACTAAATACTTCCGACTCAATATTTCTCAGTAAATTGCTATCACTTGCTATTAATAACAAAGTAATTCAATCAACATAATTTATAATTTACCTCAAAAAAATCGATATATTAAAAAAAAGTGAAATCAGTGCCGATAAACTGTGTATCAAAACATTTTCAATTATTTTATAAATAAAATGTCGATATTTGACAGTTACAATATTTACAATAAAGTCTGTATCACATGTTCATACCACACCACCTCATATCAGTGCAGATCCCACCAGTCTGCAATGTTCTAGAGATCTCCGGGCGCCCTCGTGCACAGTAGTCTTCAACTCGTCGGGTACGAAGCTATCTAGTCCGTCGGCACTGCAGAAACATTCGCACTGCCGTCATCTCGTATCCTCCACTATCGCCTCCCCCCCCCCCCTTCTTCTATGATATCTCTCGCTGCACCAGATTTTTCCTGATTACCGCACTTCAGCCCGATGGCTTCTACAAAAACTCCCGACCGTCCATCTGCGGTGGTATTTCTAGTGTCGTCGGCCGCGTTGCCGCCGAGGGACATATTTTCCAGAATATTATTTTGCATCCTCCCAAGTCATGGCGGGGGTGAGGATGGGCTGTGACACCAGCCACGTCAGCCGTCAAAATTTCTGGCCGCCCGGTGACGGAACAGTGAGCGAGTCTGCCTTGGGCGAGGGGAGGAGTGGGTTGAGGTGGGTCACACCCCTCCCCCCTCACAGAGTCGGACCGCGCATAACCAGGCACCAGGAACCCGTGGCCAGTGCAGAAGTCCACGCGCGTAACAATGTTAACAGTAAGACAGTGAAATTGACGAGTTTAAAAAAATTTATTTACTTTCGGAGATTAAAAATTGAATTTCAAATCATTAAATAATTACAACAAAAAAAAACCAAGCTATACCTTTAGGGGAAACGTGTTGTTATTTTTTTAAGAACTGCTAAGATATTTTTTTTTTAAATAATCCTAAAATAAACAATGTCGGATACTAATTTAAAACACTTAAGTAGTATAAGGGAAATATTAAACTCAGGGTTTTGTAATTGTAAAGTAAAAGAAAAACATTTTACTTGTAAAACATTCGTTAAGGACTTGCTTAGGGATGGTTCCAGAAAGAAAATCTGTAATTATTTTGCGCCTGAGTACTGGTAGCTGAACCTATTAAGTATAAATAAGACCTTGACCTAGAGTAGGAGCCCTAGCATCTACATAATAACACATGTATATTAATATTAACAGGACTAGTAAAAGTAACAGCCGCGATTTTCTACCTGGTCTATTTCCTCGCAAAATCTTAATTATGCGACTGCAGGCTTACGGCTGTCAACATTACTGTACTTAAGTTTTAACAATTTGCACTATTTACAGAGGCATATATTTGCCAATTCTCTGACCGCCATTTGTCATGTTTAACTACTCCATTGCAAGTTAACATTTTTATTTAGAGTTACCATTTCTTAGGTATACGTCATTAACTACTGGATTTGCCTGAGGAAGATATTATGTTTTCGCACAAAATTTTCACTTCTTTTCTAACAAGTACTAGCAAAAATTTAGTATATATACTTAAGACCCTAGCCTCATACTGCGACAACAGATGTTATTCGAACTCTTCAGTACAAAAAAAAATTAGTTCTCATTTTACCTTCTTCAGTCCACATTTCGTCTAGCGAGGGGTTGAAAAAGTAAGAAGGTAATAGGTATAATACGAAAAGCTGGGGGGAAATGTATTGCCCTCTTAAAAGTGCTCTTAACAAACATGTTTTGTATCTCTCCACGTCCTTTAACTGCCACAAAAAAAAAAGTACATGTAATTAGAATTGTTTTTTGGTAATTCTAATGCTTAATATGCATTTAAAGCAAAACGCGGTATTACAAATGTCAATTTCTAAAAATGTGTGTATCGCTTCTTCTTTTAGAACTTGTCATTTCGGAGCTATAGAAATAATCCATTTCACAGTTTTGTTCCATTTCTTTTCATGACATCGAAGCTCAAACTCAAGGAAACATGCTAATATAGCAGCTTATAGCTATCTTTATTTTGTCTGAAAGCACATATTATTCGATCTCGTAGAAGTAGCGTAACAGCAAATGATTAATTGTAATTAATAGCTTTTAGTGTATTAAGTAATGAAAATGATGAAACACTTCGTGCAAAACATATCAGCAAACATTGTTTTGATGCGCTTTCAGATTTCTTGGGGTTTCATTGTGAGATGATTACAGAGACACATGCATTATACTCCACTAAGATTCACAGATCAATGGCTATTTCATAGGTCAGTTGTATGTACATGGAATTATGTGAAGTTCAATGGGTGCACATATTTATCTTTCTGGATAGGAGATATCCCATTTCAGCTCCCGCCCACTCACAAAAATTCGTTTGCCATTCATTTTTTTTAGCTTGGGCAAACATAAACAATTATTTTTAAAAGAAGCTTCTGCGGAAAAGAAGAACATAATTGAAATTAATTTTGGTCGATGATTTTGCAAAGAATGATACCTCGACTCTAGAAAAAAAAAAGTGGTTCTCACAGCAGTAGTATTGGGCGCGGGTATGTACTGGATATAATTAATTCAAAATTGTGGCGGGTGCATCTTGCAGTTCTGTCACCCCTTCCCACCCCCTCCCGCGTCACTGGGGGGTAGCCGACGCTGGCTGGAGACAGGTACCCTCTATGGAGTTGCGTGACCGCGGTCAGAGATCTGCAAACATTGCAGTGGATTGGTCTGATTTGGTTGATATTTAGAACAATATAAATGTTATAATCCTGTTGATATGCAGTTATGGGTATTCTATTCTTAACTTACGTAAAATTCCCCGACACCTAAAAAAGAAATAGAATATAAATCCTATATAATATATTGTTTTTCTATGAATTGATAGAAGGTTTTCGGTAGTTAGTATTCTTGTTGACGTTCCTAACAATTTCTTTTTCCTTGCATCCTATTCATTCGTCTCTCTGTTCTCAGCAAAAATAAATAAATAAACTTTTTGATAACAGAATTTCAACTCCCTCCAACCCCCTTAGAATTTTTATGACGCAGTTTGCGTCGACTTTACCGCGCACAACCTGCTGTTTAAGGACACTCAGTGAACTGAAGAACCTCAGAAGGACTTTTAAAAACACTCAGTTAACCGCGAATCGAGACACTCGTCGTCTCTCAAGGGCCGCTGTTATCGCGTGATAAGCCGGTAGCTAGAGTGCGCGCCCGAGCTGCGCAGTGGCCGCTCTCTGTGTTACGACATTGGACTAATTTTCTGTGAATAGCAAAATATCAAAAACAACGTGGATAGGGTCTGAGGTTAGAACTTCGTTTATACAAGGAGGTTTTTTTTAAAAAATAGGTATTTGTACACATCCTTAAAACCAGTTTCAATGCAACTGGACTATATATTTTAGCTAGTCACAGTATTTCATTCATATAACATCGTGTGTCTGTCGAGAATTAAAAAGTAGACAAACACGTTGATCAGTGTTAGCCATGTAACCTTGGCAGCTGTACTGTATTGGCGATTAGCGAGTCAATGTTAGGGACACGAGCAGAGGATGGTCTACATTTCTGTCTGTGGGCTAGCCACCCACCTTCCATCAAGGTACCATATTCATATTCCCGGCGGTGTCACACTCGCATGTGTAGGCTACTAGTGGGAAGCGTAGCAGACGTTGCCATTGGCTGCTCCGTTACCCTCGCCTTTACATGCGCTATACTATCGCTGATCCGTGTCTAGGCCACTTTTAAGGGGCGCACGGCACCTAAAGGTCTCACATCTAAAACCTGTAATTTGGTGGGCGGTGGCCGCCTTCTGAGGCGCACCTCCGAGCATATTACTATCATTATTATTATTCAACTTCCTGAAATATATATTAAAACAGCCGCGAATCTCTAACTCATATTTAAGTGGATAGGCATGAATTATACTACACATACATAAAAGTCTACAGCCTAAATCATCAATTTAAAAACATCTCAAGTGTTACGCTTGAGGAAGGTTCTAAATTGGTGGGATGAAGCCGACTACCAAAACTGAAGGACAGACCTGTCGCTCCCAACTAACCTGAAGAATACGTTAACATGTGACTCTCGTGCATCAGTGTAATTTCGTTCTAAATATACAAGATTGAAGAAATTGGAATAACCAGAGAAAATCTGTCTGCCACGCTCCCTACAACAGGACCACAGAGCGAAAAACACCGTACACAACATACCATATGATCGCTTCGGAGAATCCCGAGGTAGGACGATCTAGCTTTACCTCTGAGGGAATATTGCTCCCGAGAGAGTTCTAGTGCATAGCTCTGCTCTTGTTTGATGCCTTATTGATTAGTTAAAATACCATGGCAAAGAGAGGCCTGTATTTTATGTTCATCTGATGTCCCTGGGCTGCTGCATTAGTCTCTAAAACGTACTATTGCAGTTGTCTTCACGGCATTGCTCGTGAGATATTCGTCATATATTCCGGCATCTTCCTAACTTCGCGGTGTTACGTTTTAATAACCTGAGGTGTTTTATGTTATCAAAGCGAACAAGTTTGGGTTAGGCGAAGCTCAATGTAAAGACTGGATTAATTCAAACTTATTTATATAAAACCCAAATAAATAACAACTAACACAACTCTCTACAACCGCAGCGTTAAAGCGGGGGAACACTTATAATATCTGCTAACCTATTAACATTATTATAAATTAGCTAAATTTCACTGAAACTATCGGAATTTGTTCACCTTAATCTCGATGTCGACGGCTGCTTTGCATCACGTCTCGGCGGTGGAGGTCCACGGTACGTCCTTCTGCGGTCCTCTTGACCCCGCGGCGGCTGGCGTTAGGCCTCGTTTCATGTCCCTGCGGCGCTAAATACTCTCCGCGGGTTTACTTATATAAACATCGCTCAGCTTGTGGCCTCGTCCTGATTGCAGCGGTGTGTCACTTCTCGTGCGTGGGTGTCCGTTCTAGCCAGTGTCATGGACATGCCGCCGTAACAGCGGTAATTACTTTTTGCAGCGTGCACCAAATGTGTAATGTAAACAAGCTCGAGTACATCTTGCCGTTCGCTAGCCGTCGGCACTTACCATCCGAAGAGCTATTGAGCGAATGTGTCAAAATTAAATGTCAACAGTCGGGAAAATGTAGCAACTTAACAAGAAAGTTTATGTTACAACTACGGTACGTAAGCCGTTGATCACTGGCCTGTGGGTACTTCGTAGAAGCCATGTTGGAACCCCTGCACGACGCAGTTCCACACACGGCGACTGCAGAAAGCCCATGACAAAGTCTCGGAAGACAATGCAAAGGCAGTTAGTTACTGGTGGTCGACGCGCCTCTCCGTTATTGAGACTTTCACGATAAATCTCCCAGCGGTCCTTTTCGGAGAAGGAGGCTCGCGTGAGTATTTCTGCGCTAAGTGGGCGGCGATATCGCGGGCAGTATTTCTTGTACTGGGGGAGGGCCGTCGAGGTTGGAGGAGACAAAGTATTTCAAAACACGAGGATGTATGGTCCCTCGGGGACGGCCCGCTGCGAGTTACTCTTGGCTCCAGAGACAGAAAACAACAGCCGGGCGTCGCCACGCCAAACTGGCTTAAGCGGTTTTCACAATAGAGCGTTGCGACGCGTCGCGTCGAGCATCAGCCAATCAGAGCCTTAACGCTGGCGTCGAGCGTCGAGAATGTTGCACGAGCGATGAACATTGGTTTTAACTTTCCTCGCCAGCGTCGGGGAATTAGAAGAATAATATTTCTGTACTTCATAATTATATAAACTGGCGAGAACCTGAGATAAAGAATAAATGAAAATATACATAAACGTTTTGCAGAGATATTAATTGGAGTGCGAATTTACATCAATTTGACCTACCTTTAGGAAAACAAAAGTATGTTTTCCGATGCTTGAAGAGTCGTTCATGTTCCACAATCTCATTTTAAATTTTAATATAATAAAAGCGTATATCACTAAAAAATAAAAATTTTACTAACTAAATGGCAAGAAACTTTACTGCCTTTCGTTAGTTTTCAGCATTTCATTGCAAGCTTCCTTGCAGGATGCCAGACGGCAGCACGGTCTGTGTCGCCGGCTGGCGACGTCAGAACATCGCTCTACTGTGAAAAAAGCTTTGGGCAACAGCCTGCTCTCTGCTGCTGTGTACTTCCGCTTCGATAACTGAAGTTCTAACTGTGCGATACGGACACGATGCGTGCGCGATTTTATGAAGGTTAGGCGTGCGATCGCTGTTCCTCAGCTCCCTTCGTAACACAAAATATATAGAGGGGAAGAAAACAGAACAAACAAAAAAGTAATGGCAAGAAATTGAAAAATAACTGTAGTTGTAGGGTTAGAATCTACGCTATCAAAACCAAGATCAACAACTTTGCATATATAGACTACAGACAAACCAAATTATTCGTGTAGTGGGCGGCATAAAAACTCTTTGGTCTTGAAAACGGCTGTGTGGTCAGTGGTTACAAGAAAACTTTGTGTTCCAGTATTTGACGTATTGCTTACAATGGGAGCAAGCAACAGCGAAGCAAAAACCATCGCATGAAGACACTAGCTAATAACATGCATTCGTAGCTGCGGAGCCAATCAGAAGAGTGTTCAGTTGCCATTGGCTGCAACAGAAGAGGAAGCTTAATTTATAAAAAAATATTTTTCCCCCAGCAAGTTTTTGTTTTGAAAAAAACCTTAACCAACTAATTTTAGTTATTAATAGATAATAATAAAAATGTTTATACCGATTGACATTTTTTCACTGACGAAACACACATAATTAACAATATTTTGAACCTTCGTATTTATTTCTACTTGTTCTCACTTCATAGACAATCCTCACCTCCAGCGACGAGACAATGTCTGGAAAACCGACGTCGTAAGATTATCCATAGCTCTCTTTCCTAAAATGAACGGCGATTACTCAGCAAGTAATGCAACATAAGGCGCTTTCTGTAGACATTACTAATCTCTCCGGGAACCAAAATATTTGTATTTTGACAGCTGAATGTTCTTATTCTCCTATATTTTAATCAATACTACACGTGCTTCAGTATTCTGTTATCAATTGGTAAAATTGATTCGAGCAATTATGTCAAATTCCTTCTCAACATGTCTTTTTGAATGTTGTGTTTACAATGATATAATTTGAGCGGGGTGTATATAGAAGTATGTACAGCATTTATATTTATTTGTGTAATAAGCTAAAATACTGTTTGAACGTCAGAAGAACGTACATTAAAAACACTTTTACTGCATGCGATTTCCCGTGTTTAGTAGAATGAATACCTTAGTTTTGATTCTATAAAATATAATTAGTAAATCACAATAAAACTATGCACGTGGATATTATCCGCATGCCAACAAACTTTGGAATTCAAAATTCAGAAATCAAAGTAGCTGTTTCAAAGATTCCTGATTCTTTGGCAAATAACATCGGAAGTGGGTGGCTTACCTTATTCACAGTGGTTTTCTATATTCATCAACATAAACATATTTTACAAGTCTATGGGCAAGTTTATAGGTGAAATGGTTTTGTAGTATTTGTAGGTCCTGTATAAACGAGGATTTGTACGTAACAAACACAAGAACCATTGTTCGGATTTTCGAAAAGTAGTTATTATATATATATATACACACACACACACAGTGTGTGCGTTCGTGTGTATGAGTGAATGCGTGGCGGAACCAAGATGTTATAAATGTGCTGGACGTCAGGTAATTTGAAACAAACTAGAGAAGTTGCTTTGCCAAGTGACGAGCTAGTCTGAGTAATTTATGAAAATTATTTTTTTCTGCAGAGATTCGAAACGCAACTAAATATTATAAGTACGTAGCTAGGGAACAAATTTCGATTGAACCATACTTTTATATCCTTCTTTACACGATCTGAGAAATCATACATGTTCTTAGCCTGCCTTTTGCCAAAGGAAAACACTGCAATAATTAATTCTTTGAAAGAAAATTTGTACAATTTTCTACTGAAGGATACATTAATGTGAATAGATTTAGGGTGTTCGTCTTCCGGGAGGAAGAGATAAACGGACGAGCTTCCGCGCGGCCAACCCAGGCGCTTGATGACGTCACATCCGTCCCGCGAAAACGGGCGGAAAAGATCCTTTTCACCTGCTTCAAAGGGGGTAAATATTCCGTACCCTTGCTCTTCACTTCCGCCCTTCGACTAGACTTCCTACCCACTCCACTCTCTGTTTCCCCTTAAGATACGTGACTCGGTGGCCGCATTTAACCCTCCCTTGCCGCAACACGGCGCAATTTGACTTTCCATCGCTCGGCAGGGATAGAAAAAACCTTCACGCCGTCTGCTTCCTTTATTGCCGACAAGGGAGCCCACGTTTCTTTACTCCCGCTCCGCTCCTGGGTCCCTTTTCGCCCCTACACCCTTTAGCTCTTTCCCAATAACAACGAGCGCCTTCAGCTACGGAGCCCCTGCCGCGACCAACCCCTTAGATGCTTTCTTTTGATGAGCGCGGAAGCGTTTGTGTGTTTCTTTTTCGCCACCCTCCTTTTTTTCCTCGGCACATAAGTTCTCTTCTGCCCTGCTTTGCATAATGAAATTTCCCAGTGCAGCAGTTGCCAGTTAAATTAAGAGCCGAAACTATCTCCGGATCTGCTCGCGACAAGAATGCACCTCATCTTCCTGCTCGTTCCAGAGTTTCCTCGATGGAAATGGCCAGGCCGCAAGAAATTCACAAGTGTCGTTCTCTGTGCAGACGTTTCAATTTTTTCCATCCTAGCTGGTGCATATTAAAATATGCAATCAGTCATATATACTGTACTTACACATTGTATAGTGTATTCGCGGTTGCATCACACTTTTTAAATCTAACTTTTGAAAAATCACCCCATGTGTAACGTGTTGGGTTGTTTCCTAACTATGTTATGTATCACGACCATTTTATACTTGTGATAACAGAAAAGAACATAAAAGTATGTTTTTTTTTTATCTAACGTTTATTTATATATCTTTTAAATGATAATATTTCATTTGTAATTTATACGAATAAAAACAGTGAGAAAGTAGGTGTGTTGGTATTGCCTAGCAAGAAATAGTTCTTATGCAAACTTTTGTGACACTGAGTGCGCACGAATGCGGTGCGCTCTCTCTTTGGTGTGATTTTTTCGACTTGGTTAAACTTTGTTTGTATGAGGCGGATAAATATCCAGGAAGTAGGACTTTACCAGGGCTTCAGAAAAGTTGGAAGTAACCGTGAATGGACTATATTTCGTGGGAATTCAATATCATGCAGAGAGTCAAGGTCCTGGTAAGTAAATCCTACGTTTCATTGAGGTGTTCTTCACGTTCTGAGTGATGAAATCCGAACTGGTGACAGTTCCGCTCTCACGTCACTCACTCAGGATGTGAGCTTAGTCTGTGCCCAAGTGGCTCCAAGTTCACTGTAATCACAGGTCACTTAACTTTTATCCGCACTATTTACAATTGTAGGACGTGAAAAACAGTATAGTACTAACCACGGCTGTAATACAAACTTTTATTCATGTACTTCGTGAACCGTTTGTTTAGGTTAACTAACGAATTACACTGCAGCATGTGTAAAAAGAGCCTGCTTTCTTCAAGGGTCGATCACCCACTCGATAGGGTTTAAGAAGAAAATTTTGGACATCCTTAATTTTGCAAACATAATTTCGAAACCGTTCGGTAAAGCCAGAAACGGCTATCTCGAGCTACTGAAACACTGAGAATGAACGCAGGTAAAATCGGTACACGTCGTTAGGCTCAATACTGACAACAATTTATTATTATTACTTTATCATTATTTTTATGCACAGATCCAATCTATGCGGAATGTGATCTATGCGGAATTGCGAATACTCATTTTAAGTCTTCACAAATATTTTTTAACAAAGATTTATGACTAAAATCTATACATCTAAGCGGTAACGTTGACTTTTCTAGGCTTTTAAAATGTACCTTGGTGGGGAGTACCTACACTCAACTAACTGAGGATATTTATGCGAGGCCGTTCACATTTTACTAATAGGAAGTGTGAGTCAAGGTCAGCGCAGCTACCACTTCCACAGTTCAGTCCGTACATGTTTACAGAGTTTCCACCCTCCCAAGGTTGGCTCAGGGGCTACGTATGTAGATACTAGCGTCTCACATCTGAGTTTCTCCTGTTCGACCCCCAATGTTACGGCGAGTCAGAGATATTGTCGTGCAGGTGCTCTCTTGCGAAGAATAGGGAGGGAGGTTGTATGTGATGCACACTGCCTTGTCGTAAAGGTTTACTCGAAGTGCACTTGTTTCTTCCTTGTCGTCATTCCGTCACTATTACAATTCCAAACAAACTCTAAAAATGGCAGGGCTTATCATCAGTTTTATGTATCTCATGTATGCTAGTCACTCGGAGGCTCCAAGTTCGACGCGAGTCTGAAGCACGTGTTTTTGCGGAAATTCAGTCCCTGGAATCTTCCATCTTATAGCCATTTAGCTCTTGGACTTATTCGATGCTTTTTGAAGCTCAGAAGAAAGTGAACGCTAAAGACGACATGGTTAGGCACAAAACATGGATTAAACGATGCACAGTGTTGCAGTCTTTACTAACGCGTTATGCTAAAGGTCATTCGAGGTGCAACATTTGCGTGCAATGTTTGAAAATAAAGTGATACTTTACTTTTATAGGAGAATAAAACATAATTATATATCAAAAATTAATTTCGATCGAAAATAGTTTAGGATGCTGTTATACACGTAGGTAAATAATTATTTTCTGATCACTCATATATCCCTAGGTAGGTACGGCTTAGCGTCTCGTTAACAGCAAGGTCAATACAGACGCAGCAAGTTGCGCAGAAGCACAAGCGAGGAAAGAAATAAGCCATGGCCTGTGCGAATAAACTACCCCGTCATTTGCCTACAGTTATTTCAGAAAAACCATGGGAAACCGAGATCAGAGTTGCCGGACCGGGGATCGAACCCGGAGGTTCAACCATTGCGCCATCCAGCATGGCCGTGCGTTTGCCTTCCTACTATTCGATGACAAAACATAAGTTCACATTCCTTCGATAAAGAATTAATAATGAATGCATAAATTGGACCATGTGAACAATGTGTTTTTGTTAGCATGTTGATTAAAAAACTTTAACAAATGCGTAATTTTTTAATAAAACTAAAAACTTTCTTTTAGTAATTTTAAGTGGAAACTATATTTACCTATGGCTTCTTTCAAACTGAAGCTGAATTTCTTCGCACCCTCATCAAAACGTGTCTTCGCGAACAACAGACAACCTACGCTCTCTTGGTGGGGGTGGGGGAGGGAAAGACGGAAATAGGCGGTGATGGAGGGTGGGGAGAATCAGCGAATACTGAGGTCGTGTTCGAACTGGTCCTTTACTTATTTAAAGCTCGCCTTAACTAACTTAGTACAGGCTGTTCAAGGTAAAGTGAGCACTTTTGAGGGCCCTAGTTACTTTTTCCTTTCAGCCATATTTATTACTTTAACCATTTTTTAAAATACATAATTCCATGTAAGGCATGAACATAGTTTTATATTCCACCCCACTCGGATATTAAATTTTAAAGCTAAAATAAAATTAATTTATGGAGTATTATTCTAAATGAGAGGGCTTTCAAAAGCGCTCACTTTACCGTGAACAGCCTATATACAATGAAATCACCAGATCACCGCCATATTAATTCAACTTACAAAACACACGGTATCTCTAAGAATGACTTACCTGAAATAAATAATTGTATTTTGCGATCATAACTAGTGTTTAAAATCGTTAGTACATTTGCGACTTTCTTTATACTTACCGTTATATGTTGTAAAATATCAGGTTTGGGATTATAATTTTCAGTATAAGTAACATCATGCCTTTTCGGATTATGTAAAGTTTATATTTTAAACACTTCAGTTCCTTAAAATATATTTCCATTTAATATTTCGGTGTGTTGTTACGAACGTTGAACATGTGAATGCTCTCGGCGTCCAAATTCAAACCTATCAACTAGTAAATGATCAAATAATGAATATATCAATTCAGTAGAAGAGGCGCATATACCTATAAATAGTAACGTGTATAACACAAGACAATTTTGAAGTGTTCGACGGTGTGTTAACTTCGTATTTCCACATATCATATATGACCGCATTAGAAAAAGGCCAAGTACCAAGACTATGAAAAATTCGCCAGGGCTTGCTTAAGAGCCAAGAAGGATATGTAAATACTGGATACGAACACCAAGCATTATATTTATCCATTTATATGCAAGAACTGCTAGGTCTGAAATAACTCTTATGAGTTCAATAACGTTATAATTGAAATTATTCACATGGCTGTTTCGCTTCAATCAACTCAAGTTTGTTTGTTGAAAAATGTTTACGTCTCTTAAGAATATACTATTTGTAGCAACTACTTAATATATATACCTACGTTTTTAGAAGATTGTTGGAGTCAAATCCGATAGGCCTCATGTACTTAAAAAGTATATACATATACAATTATCTTTATTGTGTTTTTTGCTATTTTTGTTTAAAATTCTTGATTAGCTATTTTACGGATAACTATTTTACACATTCTCTTTTAAAATATTTTTGAAAACAAAAAGTAGACTACTAAAATTACATTGTTTTTGTTGTTCATGAAAAGGTTTTTTTTTTTTTTTTTTTTTTTTTTTTAAGCTACGCAGTTTCATAATTATGTAGATACTGTAAATAAAAACATTTCAATTGTGAGAGTGTTTATTTGTAAACTCGTGACCCTGTTCGAACAGCCTGTGCTGTGTTTCGGTTCCGAAACTTAATTATCTGATATGAAAAAATAAGAAATTTAAAAAAAATACATAACAGCAATAATGGTGACATTATATTGCTTAACTATAGTTAAATGTATCAGTAATTAGTATAATTTTACAGCAGAGTCCCAGCTGCGTAAAAGTACTGAACAGATTTCTATCGCCAGAATATCTTCAGGACCCATCTAAATGCATCTATGTTTGCCCAAGCGTCTCATTTCTCAATAAATGGCAACTTTATATGACGCATGAATTCGTTACCAGAACTGTATATATAAGTACTGCTTCCGCGGTTTCTGACGTGTGCTGTATTTGCCTTGCAACGTCTTATTTCAACACAGTCTCGCGAAACTAAAATGACTACTTGCACGCATAAACGTCTCTTAACCTGACCTCGTTAATGTGGACTGTTTCGTGTAGCATAGAGTTCCATTAATTTTGTCAGCATTTGCTAGAATTAAGTTCATGGGAAGTTTCTTGTGACAACTCTTGACGAACTGCAAGTATGTGTGGTGAAAAACTGAATGTAAAATAGTATTTCTAGCGCAAAGAACAAAATTACAACAGATGCCTTAATGTTTTCTTGTATTTCGCAAATCTAATTATGTGCAGTGAACACAAAAAGTATTCATACAGCAAAATTTTTACATTACAATCTTTGTTTATATCTATAAACTTAAATACGTCTCCACAAATTAATTATAACATGATGAAACGTATGCATCGACAACAAAATTAATATGCAACGGCCGATACAGTATCCAGAGAATAATAAAGTAAATAAAAATACAGTCATGTTTCGACAGCAAATTGTATTTATTTTACTCTAACCTGGTTCAAAGTTAACGTGTTAACTTGATTAGAGTAGTTTTGGCTTACGGATCTAACTACATAGCACGCTGTACACATAGACTAAAGATGGGGTAGACCATTCTCGCTGGCTGCGCACAACCAGTCTGCGTGTCCCAACACTGAACTGCTTTTCTGTCAATACGTCTAGCAAAAATTGCGTGGACTGGATTTGAGGTTAGAATACTTGTTTAGTAAACGAGTGCTTTGGGATGTTTTTATACTTCCTCTAACCAATGTTTAATACAGTCTGATTAAAATCAAATGGGTAAAGTTGTTTGATTAATATAATAGTGCTCGTCATTTAAAAACTAATATACAAAAAAAACATACATCATTAGGAAGATATCAGGATGGTGTAAGGTCCTTTCTGCAAGAGATTAACATGTGCTCCGACAAGCGAAGAAATATTCACGAATCAGCGCTCGAACCATCGCCAATTACCCACAAACACATCAAGGAAATTACGTCTTTACGCAAACAATTCGCAACAGAATCCCTGGGTACAAGGCATTGGCTCAACGATAGAAGCCCTCCATCATTGAAGTCAATAGTAAGAATAGATTGTATTTTGCTCATGAACATGTTGATAAGGAAATATATTTCTGGAAAAGGGTTACATTTACTGATGCGAGTGCAAGTTTCATTAATTTGGGTCAGATGGATCAGAACGTGTTTGGAGAACACCTAATGGTGAATTGCAGCCTCAGAACATAACTCCAACTGTAAACCATGGTGGGGGAGATTTATGGTTTGAGGTAGAATTGTGTTGTTCTTGTGTAGGGGATCTGGTTGTCATTAAAGATAAACTTGATGCACTCGGTTATATCGACCTATCAAAAGGCCATTTGAAAGAAAGTGCTTCAAAGTTAGGTCTACAAAACAGTTTCATTTTCCAACAAGACAACAATCCGAAGCACATGACGTGAAAAACTAGAGAGTGGCTGTTCCAGAACATTAAGCCCATAGAAAATATGTGAACCCTATTGAACAGGCAAGAGAGGAAAAGAAATTCACTTCTAGGAATTAGTTCATTAAGATACTTAAAGAAGAATGGAACAAGATAGGTGAAGATATAACCAAGAAATATGTAGAATCAATGCCTATGAGACTTCATGTTATAATCAATGCCAATATTTTTCATACTAAATGTCCGCCTTTAGTTATGTATTGGATACGGACACCAATTTTTCTTGAACCCTTAGGCCTACTGTATGAATACTTTTTGGGCGGTTAAATTTTAAATTTTATATTCTGAAGATTTTGAACTGATAGCTGCAGATTACTTTTCCTGTGGATATATATATATATATATATATATATATATATATATATATATATATATATATATATATATATATATATATATATTGTGTGTGTGTGTGTGTGTGTGTGTGAGTGTGTGAGTGTGTGTGTGCGCGCGAGCGTGTATGTGTGTGTTTCACCAAGTTGTAATTAAATTGTGGAGATGTATTAAAGTTTATTGACGTAAACAATAAGTCTAGGTAAAAAGTTTGCGGTATGAATACTTTCTGTGATCAATGTATGTACGTGGCAGTTCGGGTTTGACGTCGCACACGGAGGCTACACATGCCGGACGTCCTTATTATGTATAGTAGGTTCAACATCACGAAGTAACCCACTGGCGCACAGGCATTTTTGGCTACAGGTTGTTTACGATAAAGTGAGCGTTTTTGAAATTAACCTTAGAAAAAAGTCACTGCTTCTACCTGCATACATTTTAACAGACGCGCTGAGTGACATGCGCCTAGTAAAGTTGGTAACGTTGGAGGGGAAGTAGTTCCCTATCTTAACGTCGAATAAAATGTGTTACGTAACCATTTGTAATAACTTAAATTGTTTATTTCGCTTTCTGATTTTCTATAATGCTGCGAAGTGAGTGTAAAATTGGGCAGGTTTGTAAACTGTTTACTTTACAAACAATTTCACAGTTTCACTCGGCCGATGCATGAATAAAGTGATAAGGTTAATGGCAGCGTTAATTTTGCATAAGGCGGAAGAACACACAACGGACATACGAGTAGATCTTAAGCAGGGCTATCAAAAGTGCTCATTTTGCCGTGAACAGCCTATAATGTTGATGGTTGAACTTTCGTTGGCCTTTTCTGCTCGTCACCTGAGTGGTAAGCCTTGGCGTGCACGGTCGCTTAAGACTCTAATTGTATTGGAAAGTGCTTATTAACGTCCCTCGGGGTTATGCCTAAAGGCTTATCAGGGGACGGCTTACATTCTAACTTATAACCCAACTTAAACTATCACCCATACCTTACCTAGGATTCGAACCCAGAACTTCCCGCATCCCACACCGGCGCGGCGGTACAGGGACTAGCACTGCATTGTTTAGCACAGGTAGTATGGTGATGGCTATTGCTGATGGTGTTGATATTATGTACGGTAAATTGAATCACACTGAGAATTCAACGGCAGCATGTACCATATGCGAAAAAATCGAGTGAAGTGAGTGAAGAGATTTGCGTGACTCTTAACATCGAGGTCTTGAGAGCCGATGAGGGTAAGGCGAGGCGAGTATGGAGCGGCGCCGGAATGCAAGGGCGGGGGAAACGGGAGATCCCCGAGAAAGTCCCGCCGACCAGCGGCATCGTCCGGCACGATTCCCACATGCGCAAATCTGGGGTCGACCCCACCGGGAATCGAGCCCGGTTCGCCTTGGTGGGAGGCGAGTGGTCTAACCACTACACCGCCGCGGTCCCCACTACCATGGTGTCGAACCGGGATCGCTACCGCTGAGATACAGTTAAATGACTAAAAGTTAAACGTGCTGAAACTTACAGGTTTGTAGTAGTTGGATCGTCTTAGCGGCACTCCAAAACTCTCCGGAATCCGGGAGAGGAGGAAGTGGAGACAGCGGCCGTTACCATTACTGTCAAACCTCCTACGAAGCATACGTAAATTCTCCACAGAGATCTCTTTCTACTTCTGTACTGCCATCCAGGTGGCCAGCACTACGAGCGCCCTCATAAAGTCTGTAGTAAAGTTTACTCTAGTAGCTTGTAGTAAAATTTTTTTAATGTTTACCATCACTATGTTTTTAGATGTGGCAGCACATAAATACAGATTTGGGTTATGTTTTAGATCTTCGTAAGAAAATCACCTCAGAAACGCTCCGTGATTGCGTTATTAAACCCGTTTTCAAACACGAAGCAGAAAAGGGCACGCGTTTTAGTCAGATGGGCGCCGTCTAAACCCAGCGGTAAAGTAGGATTAACACGAATCACAATTTTTTCCGCTCAAAACGTGAAAATATAAGTTTTTTTTTTTTTCATTTAGAATGTGAAGCAAATTCTGTAGCGACAAATTGAAGTTCAGTAACTTGTTAGCGAATTAGTACCCGAAGAGAAGCTGTGTGTTACTAAAATTGACGAACAACCACAAATATAAAATAAGGATATTTATACTAACACTCACCTCTTTGAACAAAAAAAAAGATCTCGAAAAAAGTAGAAGCGCACAATTTTCTAATGTTAATGTATGTTATCCACCACGTGGATAATAACTAGAGCTCTTTCAACTAAAAAATAAAATTTTCAGGCAAAATAGATTTACCACATATTTTACGTGTATTGCACAGCTCAAGTTGTATATCCTGTAAATCTGCCTGCGTGAATAAGATACAATACGTCCCGTAACGATTGCAGAAACACGAACAATAATACGTTTTCCCAGCTAACTGCATGGACTTGCATGAAAAAAGTGACCAAGTCTTCCTGCCTTGCAAGTCGAGTTCTAAAAAAAAAATTGTTGTACGAGACCAGGAGCAAGCTCTCGTGCACATTTTTAACGCGCGTCTTTGCCTCGTTTTATCTGTACTAAAAGAGGTTTCACACGACACAAGACGCACACGAAACGACAAACTAGCTCCTGATCTCGCACGAGAAATCCTCGTTCATAGTAGAACTCCTGTTCGTGTATATATAACGCGTATAGACTGTTCACGTTAAAACGAGCATTTTTGAAAGCCCTGCTCAAGCTCTACTTGTATTCACGTTGTGTATTATTCCGCCTTAAATAAAATTAACATTGCCATGGGTCTCATCACTTTATTAATGCGTTGATCAATCGAAACTGTGAAATTATTAGGAACGTAAACATTTTATAACTCTGCTAATTTGTATACACTGATGCATTAAAAAAACAGAAAGCGAAATAAATAATTTGAATTATCACAAATTACTATCTAACACTTTTTATTCCATGGAGTTCTTCGAATGTGTGCGGGTTGTTGCTGTAGACCTGTCCCTTTAGAGCGCCCCACAAGAAGGAGTCACAGACGGGTAAATCTGGAGAACATTATCACAGCTATCGATGCCATCCCGCAGCATGTCCTCGCCCGTGCCTTTCACAACTTTTGGTGTTTGCACACCTGCCTCGAGGTCAATGATAGCCACTGACAGCACCTATTCTAGGTATTTTGTGGTCGCACTGGACTGTATTTCCTCATTCCCTCGCTCCGTTACACACATGCCCCACGGGGCGTCTTTTAAAGGACTCATCCTGTGTATATCAAAGTCTGTATGTTTGTTCCTTATACAATTCTACACCGTTCGGTAGACCTTACGGCGGCTTGATCCCTGCCATCTTAGATTTATGGTTTTCTTCTCCGAAACCTGGCAGTAGAGAATGTTTTTTTACATTTTGCGGGTGGACAAAGAGTATGGTATAGATCGGCACACTTCCTGAAATTTATGTAATGGATTTTCTCTTCCTGCCATCACCTCTGTAGCCGATTTCATTAAATAATATTAATTTTCTTCTCCTGAGCTGTTGCCTGTTAGAAAGCAATGAAGGCAGTGAAACTGTAACACATTCGGAACGTTTGGGAAACGTGTCATCTGTGCTCTATCAAGTCACAAAATTTTACGACTTCTGAAACAGAACAGATAATGAGAAAACCGCTAATTCCAAGATGGAAGAGATCAATCCTCCTTAACAAAATTTGGTTAAAGATATACCCATAAGTTACCAACTTAAAATACTGTGTGGGTCAAACGGGGCCCGACCTCCCATTAGGTCCAAAATCCCCGAAAACCCCTAAAACGGGGTCGTGTACCTCATTTCTACACCGTTCGACAGAACTATACCAAATGTGTTCTAGGCTTAACTTAAAATACTCAGTAGACCAAAGTGGGAATTGGCCTCCCACTGAGCCCTAAACCTACCCCCTACCCCCCCCCCCAAAGCCCCTAAAATGGGCTCGTACGTCTAAATGACACATAATTCGATGGCTCTGGACCAAATGTAGCAGGTATGTACTTCAACTGTCAAATTAAAATACTGTGTATACTGTGTAGGGGCCCCGGTCCCTTTTTGTGCCGGAAACCTCTAAAACGTGAATCTCTTGATCCCATTTAGGTCCGAAACCTCTAAAACGGGATTGTGTATCTCAATTCTATACCGGTTTACGGATCTAGACCAAATTTGACAGGGATGTCCTTCAGTATCCAAAACTAAGTACCGTGTAGGCCAAGTGGGCCCCAAACCCCTAGCACTGGGTGGCGCGCAACGACACCCGTGGAGTGCTTACAGCCTGTCGCACGATGAAATTATCCTCCCTGCTAGTGGACCACCGGCGTCGACCCGAGCTTTCTCGACGGATGTGTATACCCTCCTGTTCCCACTGTGTCCAACACCAACTCTCAGTGCAGGCTGAATGCTTCCATTGGCGAGCACTGCACCGAAACGTGCCTCTCGGAGGCCGACAATACGACCGCTCTCAATCTCATCCATCTGGGCAAAGGATTGTAAAATGCGCCGTCGGGGCATGCTGCGTGTTTACTGAACTTGGCTGTGTGGCTCGAAAGGCCTTATTCGGTGTCTTACAGCTGTGAATGATAGAGGGACATGTATGCCTTCTAGTGACACATCCGCGCCAGCAAAGCGCATTAAATGCAAATGGGACACGTGTCGAGCTATGTCAATACTGTGTGGCAACCTTCGCTGCACTCGCACGATTCGTTCATGGTGATCAATTTTGTTTGCATATGAGCGTATATATTACACACATATATGACACAAACACACAAAATATTGTGAAAATTTTCAACCGTTTAACTAACTTGTGCTTTTCTGTGTCAACTATGAAGGACAGGATACAGCATACGGTCTGAGCCATATTGAAACGAACTAATAAAACTGTTCTTCGATTTCCTTAAAAAAATTATTTTAATCATGTGTTACTCAGATTTTTACCCTAGGTATACTAAAAAAAAATTGAATATAAAACATTTTTATTTCGGATGGATAATGTTCGCCACAAGATGTGTCTTCGAAAATAACATTTCACTTTTATATTCGTGGCTGTAACAAAATTAGGAATATTATTATTATTTTTTGTTTTCATATTTTATTCATTGTGAACGTGTTTCCTATGGAACTAGAAAATTCAGTCCTACATTATAAATACTTAATTTTTCTTACAATTCTTGTATATTTCAAACTATGTAATTTCCATAGTTAATGTAGGCATAGTTTGTCATTTTTTAGCAACTGTTTTAAGTGGTGGATTTCCATCTATGTATCTTTGCGATGTAAGACATATAAATATATAAAATTAATGGAAGAAAAATTATTATTCAGTTTTCGAGTTTGCCCGTTGCGAGAATATTAGAACAATAATTGGGTGACAACAAGCTACGACTAAACAACACACATTACATATAGCGTCTGAAGGAAGACCTTCAGGCCACGTAGGAACTTCGCAAACCAACCTACCCGCGTGGCTGAGCTCTTGTTCTCTCCTGTGTGCGTGCGAACGATACGGGCTTCTCCAAGCCTCGTCCACAACCTCACCCCTCCAACAACCCTAAAAACCTTCCGTTTCCTCCTCTCCCCCTTCGGCAGCAGGTCCGTGTGATACAGCTCCCAGTTGCCACATACACCACAGTGACCCCTCCGACAATCCTGCCCTCAGCCCACACCTTACCACTCGAGGTAGCCTACAGGCTGCTAGCTCCCTTGCACGGCGATCCTTGCAGGAGAACAGGGAACTATCCACGCCACTTTTCCTTTCCTTCTGTCGTTTTGAAGTTCTGCCATTTAAAGGCTGTTCACGAAAAAAGCGAGCACTTTAGAAACGAACCTCAGAAAAAAGTCACTGCCCCTGCATGCATATATTTTTATGGCCACACTGAGTGACATTCGCCCAGTAAAGTTGGTAACGATGGAGAGAAAGTAGTTCCATAATCAACGTCGAATAAGAAGTGTTGGGTAACCATTTTTAATAACTTAAATTATTTCTTTCGCTTTCTGATTTTTCTTGTGTATTGAAGTGTAAAAATAAGCATATTTGTGGAATATTTACTTTTCTAATAATTTCGCAGTTTTACTTGACCGACACATGAATAAAGTGACGAGGCCCATGACAATGTTAATCTTACATAAGGCAGAAGAATACACAACGTGCTTGCAAGTAGATCTTAAGCAGGGCTTTCAAAAGTGCTCATTTTACATTGAACAGCCTATAATTGTGATGCATAACTCTCGAGTCCAGTGGTGCTTATTGTATTATTTTTAAACTAAATAAGTTGTGTTTGTAAGTTGTTATAGGCAGGTTAACTTCACCTGCAGCGCCACTTTCTAGTCAAAAATTATATATTTTATGTGTTATAGTTCATCCATTTTTATTCTGTGAGCCAACCTCGATGTATGAGTTGACAGGGCGTTATTGATTTGAATTTTGCAGAAGTTTCTTTTCACAAAATTGAGATTAATATATTTTTTTTATGTTATGACTTACTTCAGTCGGGTGAAATATGGATATAATTTAACATTTGCAAATACTGGTTTCAACCGAACGATATATTATACTGCTCAAAACAGGAATTATTTCGTGGTCTGGATCCTATTTCGCCCCAGTAGTCCTGAATATTAATGCTCAAGAACAATTCTAGCCGATGTCTAATCATTATTTAATTGCTTACCTGTGCAATCATACATAATATTTGGACAGAATTCTACAATTATGATTATTTTATTAAGAGATGTACATTAAATATTATTTATGAATACATGAAGTTGATTATTTAAAACATACAGACGGAGCTATAAATTCTGGTTTCCATACATAACCAGACAAATTATCTCACGATAATTTTTTTTTATGTTGGCTTATGGACAAAACAAATCCGTAACTATCCACTTCATTCACTCGTCCAAGAATGTTCTCCGCCTTGGAATATGTATGAATGAAATGAGAATTTTTTATTTATTAAAAAAAAATTAATTTATTTGGCAATTTATTAGAGAAATAATATCCTGGTATATAACAACGGTACCCGTAATATGACACACAAATTCAAAGTGATAGAAACGAAAACGCAATTTATTATTTCCTATTTTAACACAATCATTTAAAAACTCGTAAATGAATTTTGTAGCTAGGCTTTCACAAATAAGTATAAATAACTGTTGAGCTCTTTATCCCCCCCCCCCCCTCAATGCTGGAGCTATTAGTCTACAATGTACTTTATTATTTCTAATTCTGCTGACCAAGTTCGATCATCCAGTGTCAGACAACACCGGCAAGGTCGGTAAAAACTCTGCAGTCTGCCAAATTGTGTATAAGTATGAGTGGCTTGCATGAAAAACTTATGTTTGTACATTTTTTTCGACGATTAATGGACGTTGATCGTTTTCAGTTAACTTCTAATAAGAATGGCAAATGAATAAAATTATACGAGTTCACTATCAAAAAAATTTGCGCCCGAAAATGAAATTCTTAGATTGCAAAGAAAGCTCTTTGGTGAGCGCTATGGTGCAAGCAAAGGAAGGCGTAATTACAGTACTACTGTATAGGGGTAATATTTCGCCTATCTGTAGAACAAGAGAACACTTTAATGCCTCGTTGATCCGCCTCGTGTCCGAATACATACGTCAATACGTTTGGCCATAGAATCAAACAAATGCCGTTCACACTCATCAACTGACACAGGATTTTGTACACGGAGCGTCGTAAGTTTCGTTTCTGATTATTACACGCTGGCTGTCAATATCTTGCCCTCGTGGCTGAAAATGACTACCTACAGTTGTTGAAAATTGTGCTCCAAATCACAAACACTTTGATATGGAGGGGCCGCGGTGGATGAGCGGTTAGCCTACTCGCCTCCCACCAAGGCAAACCGCGTTCCCCGGCTGGGTCACTCAATTTTCGCGTGTGGAAATCGTGCCGGACGATGCCACTGGTCGGTGGATTTTCACGGGGATCTCCCGTTTCCGCTCCATTCTCACCTCAATCACACTCATCGGCTCTCAAGACCTCGCTATCGAAATATCTTCACTCTTTTTCTTCACTTCGGCATGGAAGAAGTTGGCATCACATCTAATCATATGTTCAATTATGCGACAAAGCAGGTGACAGCAAATCAACAAGTGAGGTGAATCATGGCATAAACACTCCTGGAAACCAGAGTGCTGCATGCAAGCGACCATTATCTTGCTGAAAACTGGCTCTTAGGGACTCAGTTAAGAAAGTTAACACGTGGGATCGCAGGAGATATCTTCATCATACCCTTGTACATTCTATGAACTTTATATCATCGCTACCAGCGACGAATGACGATTATATGCGGTGTCTCCTCAGACCATCGAATCAGCAATAGGAGAAACGTGCAGCTGTGACGCGGGGCATAGATTAAAGAGCTCACTTGTGATCATCCAAACACTCTGGCAGGCTGGTCATCCGTTACAAAAGAAAAGCTTAATTCGTCGCTAAATGCAATATGTCACCAGTCCGTAGAATTTCATGTTCTTCTCTGCTGAAACCAATGAAAACGAAGCCCAATATATTGAGGTATTATTACAAAACATGGCAATGTCATTGTGATCATAGATTCGTCTAATAGGATCTGGAAAAATGTATTATAGGATTACGGTGTTATAGTAAAGCTGCCACACGTCATTGTGAACAAGGGAGCCTTTGGATCTTTTAGTGCGTGTCTCACAGCCAACAGTCCTCCTCACTGGAGCCGGTCCGCCATGTACAAGTATCTTCACGTGGCCATTACTCAAAGCACTGCCCGCCATGAACAAATATCTTCAGGCGGCCATTGCTCAGGGACTGGTCTGCCATGTATAAGTATCTTCACGTGGCCATTGCCCAAGGGATTGGCCCACCATGTACAAGTATCTTCAGACCGCCATTGCTTATGGACCGGTACACCATGTACAAGTATCTTTATGCCGCCATTGCTCAGGGACCGGAACGCCATGTACACATATCTTCACGCGGCCATTGCTCAGGGACCGGCTCGCCATGAATAAGTATCTTCACGTGGCCATTGCTCCCAACACAACCAGAATGTGAAGTGCGAACGGCTCGAATGACAGATAGTTCGGTGAGCCATACACCCTGACCCTCGTAGCCCCTCTTCAGGCTTTTTTCTTAAACTCCATCAGCTGTTCGTAAGGCTATCTCGTACGTCATTTTCGTATGTTCATCGCGTATTTATTATGTCTGGCAAATAGCGTGCTATTTTATCAGATGCGCTGCTGTAAGAACCATATACACGCAACACGAAGAGCAATGACGTCACCATTGTAGGACACATGTATATTCACAAACGAAGAAATTTTAATCTCTTTCATGTCATCCGTCTGTTTGCCTTTTTTTCCAACTTTCTCGGTTACAAAATTATTTTTACAATTTACGTATATTTTATGGGAAAGATTGTACTTATATATATAAAAAAAGTATTATATACGTTGTTTGCAAAAGTGTTAAAAAATTATATTTCTATCTGGTATATATAAGGAACTGCCGGTAAAACTATTTCTTGACCAAAACAACAACGCCCAAAGATGGCTATAAAATTAACGGTGTAATATAATGCTGACTTGTATAAGCCTTTGTACATGAGACAAACATATTGTAGTAAACGGCTGTTGTTAAACTGTTGAGGCATCACAGTCAGCAGGGGGGAAAACGCATCTCCTTAATCGTATCAAAGGTCTTACTGTTAACATACAACTGATTCGCAAAGTGAGGAGGGAGTCTGGCTTGGGAATGGTGCCCCGAAAAAGGCTACATTTCAATCGATAACAGTGCAGTACCTACAATTGCCTTCAAAGGTAATTTGAAGTATCAACAGTTCAACTCAAATACAGCACAGCATAGGTCAATTGGGGGTTCAGACAATGAAGTCACTTCTTTTAATAGAGTAACAAAGATAAATACAAAAATCCATAAAGATAAATTGAAGAGTTATCAACTGAGGTCATACCACCTATAATTTTGCCTACGGGCAGTTACAGTATTGGTACTCACGCTTACACAAAAACGGCTACTGGTAATTTAAATTTCGTACGTATACAAAAATGTACTTGTGTTTAAAAAGAGATCCGAGAACATGGACAATTCTTTACGTGAGAGATAAGACTTTATGTGCGTATACTCGCGTGTTCCTGTCATTATAGAGAAAAAGTTGTTTGGATATCGACCATTTAGCCAGTTATATATATGAATAAATGTAACTGTATCACGTGTAGCCAAATCGAATTTTAAAAAAATGAAGCTTTTCAACCACGGCAGCAGCTAACGAATAAACAGTTGTGGTCTGAGCATGTAAAGAAGTGAGAAGTTGAGCTTGCTGCCAAAAGCATTCGCGTAATTCGTATAAAGGCTATTCGTGGTAAAGTGAGCACTTTTTAAGGCCCTCCCAATAGGCTTTAACTACAAATAAATTGTCTTATTGCAGCTTCCGGCGTTAACGGTTGAAAGTGGGTGAAATGTTTACACTGTGTTTATTGATCACATTGCAAAGTTTAAGCAGCAGGAAGATATAAATTTTTCCTTTCATCCAATTTCTAAGGGCCTTAAAAAGTGCTCACTTTACTGTGAACAGTCTATACTCCTATTTGTAAAGTTAATAGCGTTGGAATGACCACACGTGCAAATTAAATACAGAGTTGTATTAAATCAGGATAACAAGAAAATTATACTGTACCTTGACATACTTTTTGTAAATATTTTATATTGTATAGCAGTATATTAATGTAAGCAAAATTAGATGAGAGATTTAAAAGATATCTCACAACTGGGTCACTAGGGCCTACGAAGGTAAAGTGAAATGGAAGTGAAGCAACTACGGATCGTAGAGGGAGGGGAACGAGAGCACCTTGAGAAAACGCGCCGGCCAAGTCAACGTCCGCTATGTTTCCCAATGCTAGAGTCGTGCGTGGCTCCGCGTGGCAATCCTACATAGTCTGTTCATCTTGGTGGGAGGTTTGTTCGCTAGCAAAGCGAACAATGCGGCCCATTGTGACGTAAAGAAGTGCAAGAAGACCGGCGTGAGATTCTTTTCCTAACATTTCCTACAGTTAAGACACTCTAAGGTCCAAGGTAGGGGTGGGAATACGTGCGTCTCAGTGCAGAGCTGGGGGACAGCGGCCGCGCAGTGGCTAGGGCGCTCGCCTCCCACCACGGCGATCCGGGTTCGATCCCCGGCGGGTTCACTCCCGGATTTTCGCATGTGAGAATCTTGCTGGACGATGCCGCTTGTCGGCGGGTTTTCTCAGGGTACTCCCGTTCCCCCCGCCCTTGCATTCCAGCGCAGCTCCATCCGAGGGTCTCATTTCATGTCATGTCCAGGGATGACGGGCACCTACGGGTCCCGGCTGGGAAGCTCGTCACTCAGAGTGTTGCCTCGCCCTGGGTTCACTCCCCACTCAAGGTTTTTTTTTTACTGCATACGCATTGTAGGCCTACTAACTACGGGACACGTGCATCGAGGCTTTTATGGGATTGGGAAAACATGACTACGTTTGTGGCCATGGTTTACCTTCCATATTTACTAGCTGACCTGCACTAAAAAATGTGCCGGGGGGGGGGGGGGGCATGGACACAATAACAATCCCTCGACAGAAAAGAATTGCAAAATGGCATGCGATTTGTGAAGTAATAAAATAGGTTTATATTAAAAACAGGAGATGGGAAAGCACATTTGTTTTAAACACAAGGAGAGAAAGATCGGAAGAGGACGGAAGCTTTCATTGGTTTGTCGCGGTTGGCGCATAGGAGTGTGATAAACAGTATCACGCTTTTATTGGTCAAATGCCAACCAGTCATGGCAAAAGAGGATGTCCACAATAACTGTGTATGCTGTAAAATTAAACATTATCTCACTGAATAAGAATGTTGTTAAAAACTCTCTGAGAAGATAAATGTACAAATGTGTGAATTTTAATTCTGAAATGTACTAGAACTAAATAGTTCACTTCACTGTGTTCCAAGGAATGGCACAAAACCGGTCCGCTGTTCCCCATTCCCACACTTGGGTCGCGTCATTAACGTGCTAGGAAGAAACTCCTTAGCGCGCAGTCATAATCAATGACTAGAGATTTGCAAAATTCGCGTTATTATTTGGCGACAAGTTAAACTCGAAACACGTGTACCTTTGCAATACGCTTGTCTTTGGATCATACTTAATCTGACACACCCTGGGTAACTCTGTGCCAGTGAATAAACACTTCACCACTGTGTGCCCCAATCACGTGCAGTTCAGTCAGAAGGGCGTGGCTTCACATCTATGCAGCAACCAATGGAGAAACGACGTCGGCTCCTGTACAGACAACTTTGAAGTTTAGCCTGGTACCGAATAATAACGTGAGTTTTCCATGTGTATCAATGACGGAGATGGACTGTTGGTACCGCGGCCAGTAGAGCAGTGTGGACTCCTGAAGGCGGAGAAACCGACTGAGGCCTGCGGTCCATCGCGGCTGGTCGCGGTCGGTCAACAAACTGAGCGTTTACTTCATGAGAACCGCCGCCGAGGCGATAAATCGTCTGGCGGGTCGCGAACCCAGTGCGAGCGGCGCGCCCACATACATTCACCTCGCGACTAAGGAGGCGAGGAAACAATAGGTCGATAAGTTAACGAGTGTTGTGGCGGGGTTAGACTCGTGGTAGCCAGGTATCGGGCTGCGACAAACCATTGTTCGCGGCGCGGCGTCACGCGGGACTTGTTAAATTAACACCTGGCGTGGTTGTTCCGTTCATGCACCGCTGTTCCTGTGTGCGTTCGTGTAATATACTCGTAATTACAGTTCTTATAAGTTTGAAAGCAGTCACTGATACTTGAGTTACTACTTCAAAGTTGCATCAATTATGCGCCGGCCGCAGCACGGAAACAAAATGAACGTCGCGATGCATTTAATGGACTCTATACTTTAACTGAGGCGATAAAGATGCAATTTTAAAATGTGATTTTTTAAAATTCACTCCCATAACGAAAGAGATAAGACTGCAGAGACCAGTCCGTTTAAAATACCGCTTAGGCAAAAATTTTCGGCTTTAAGGGCGCATTGGACATTAATTGAAGTTAAAAAGATTTGGTGCAGTTTATAGACATTTCGAAGACAACATAAAAAACCAAGACAGGTAAATAATATAATATGCATTTTCTTTTGCTGTAATATTCACTCTTATAAAGTGGTTTTTGACACTATGAATGTGTAGAATTTAGTATTGTGCATTAAGTTATTCTGAACGGACGTGTACGTAAAAAGTAAAAACTTCCAGAGATGTGAATGCAAATAGTATTTAATACCTATTGCTAAATATTGACTATCAAAAAAATTTGGCATAAAATGGTGAAAAATCTGTGGGGGGGGGGGGGGGTGCATTGAAATTCAAAACCCAGGTTTACATTTTTTTTTTATTCAGCAATTGAAAATTCCTTCGCTAAACTGAATTTAACGATTGTTTACATTGAAATGCACAACGCAACAGTGTTGCTGTCTTGACATTTGAAGCCAGTTTATCGTATTACTTACAAGCAGTTCTCGTTGTGTAAGACGTTATTTCGATGTCTCCCCAAGCTTCTCATTTCTCCTTTCTCAGATCTCGGGACGAAAGTGGAGCTCTTCGGGAAAGCTCGCGCCGTTTTTATGAGTTCGCGTAAAATGTAACAGCGTCGTAAAGTAACGTTATTTTTTCCTTTAAGCACACTAGCTAGAACCTTCAGCGTTGTGAGACTATACGTGACAAAATTATCGCCTAAGATAGGTCAGATGCGATACGCCTGAGAAAGCCTTTAAAAGTGTCGTAAAGCCATTGGCTTTTGAATTTTGAATTACCGGTCCAATTAATTCGGATATAGAACCTACATCAACTATGCTGCTAGATTTTAATTGGTGGCCCACTGTGTTTTAAGATACGGCTATCTGACTATGTCCAACTATCGCATTATCACTATTAATACAGCGTTTATCAGTAGACTACGTTATTTTCACATCATCCGTTTTAATGTAAAACTATGATTTTGGCTAGGTTTTTTTTTTTTAAGTGAAAAAGTTTTAAAATCAGACTGACACACGGATAACCAGGACAGAAGTTTGCAGGGTGATCGATTCTGACACTATACCTCCGTGATTAACAACATGATGGTATTAAACGTGGTCTCGTTTGATCAGGTATACTATTAGGATGCGGGCATGACCTTGAGTTGCATCCGCGCATGCGCGGGGTGCGGGTGGGTGTACGCGGCGACTGGCGGCCATTTTGGGCGTGGGCGAAAATTTCCGGGCAGTATGTCTCGCGACTCCAATGTGCTAGCGCGTTGATTTTGGTGTCGAAGGAAAGATCTCGTCTAGATATATCGATTCAATCCATTAAAGTCAATTATACGTTTCGTTTCTTTTTTTTTAATTCGCATATCTCCCAAAAAATATTACTCGCTAACACAGACGTATTTACGTGAAACTCACGCCGGCAATCCGTGTTGCGAAATTAGCTTTTAAGTCCATTAATATCTGAAAGGGGATATGGGCGTAGCTAAATAATGAGTCAAAGATGGGGTTTATTGAACATAAGGATTATACAATAACTATTTACGTGACTACTGATCGGGGGAGCTTAAATGTAATACCAAGATGCTAATTAATTATTATAAGTTTTATTACCGCACTCCACTACTTTTACGATCTAAGTGGAAAGTCTCCACCTTGCTCATGTTGCCGGAGGCTGACGCCAGGAGGCGGTTAGCAACGGCCGGACACCCAAATCTCCATATTTTCTTGGTCCGCTGCCCCGATGACAAAGTATATTGCTTCCAGTGTTATGTTGGCGTATATCGGGCGCGTTATTGCAATCGCGTTTGTGCCCTGGTTCAATGTTCGAAGGTTTGATCAGGCAGGCCGTTCAGCTAAGGCCAGATCACTTCATAACACCCGACACAGGATACCCCGATTTTTTTAAAGAAAGTACTTTGTTATTGGTATAGTCTATTACGAACTCACGAGACAAAGTCAAAATAAAAAAGGCGTGTGTGCAGTATACCCAGAGTGGAACAGTGCTCATAGAATTCTATCCAATCGACATAGGAACATTGTTTTCGAAGCGCTGTACTAGGAGATACGCTGTAAGATTTGCAATGACGTTTACGTAAAATTTCGACGGAAAACCACGTGGGAAATATCACCCCGAATGGGTGGGGTCACTTTTGCGTACGGGGTTCATGGGTCTGAATCCAGAGTGAGTCACGAAAAATTGGGTTATTTTTATTTGTAAGATCACGATAGTTAATCACGAAGTCACACACACATATCTCCTAATTAGCTAAAAGCATTTAAAACGGGAACGTTTATAGGCGTCATCAGGAAAAATAATGAAACAGTGCAGCAGTTCTGGCTCGAGTTCATGACGGGGTCGATCAGATTTTCGCAAGTGGGAAACATGGCGCGGACGCGTTGTACGACGGATTTTCCCGGGGTACTCCCGCTCTATTCACCCTCTCATTCCGCCGCTGCTTCATCTCCATCTTCACTTCGCCTTCACCGGCGTTCACAACCAGTCATCGCAAATCAAGTATGTGGTCTCTTGAACGAGGTGTTTTGATATCTCTGCAACATGCCCGGTTCATGCTAATGAGGGCGGTGTGTATGAACACGATGACTTCTCCCACGCACAAACAACAGAACAGGCAAGCGTTTACACGCGAAACGACAACGTGCATCCCGAACTCCAGCTGTACGTTCCACAATAAACTTCTAGTAAACTTCTTGAGATTGCTACAGATATCACAAAAACCTCAGACACCAGCGTATAGTGCAGAACTTGTCAAGTATTAGTCATGTGAATGGTAAATATTCTACTGCATGGCAGAGCCTATCACATGTCAAACCCGTTTCCTGTGTATCGTGCAACACATCATTGACGTTCATCAGTAATCATGCCTCGTCAATTCGCTTTAGTGTGTTTGCCTGAGAATATGCACGTAGATGAAATCACTGGCGAGGTGCTCGATAATCCCTATTTTGGAATCGCCTCAAATTCTCGTTTCGAGCGTGCTGAATTATGCGTATTAGAGTCCAAAGGCTGTGCTAGTGGTGGCGTATACATTTAATAATTAGTGTGACGAACTTAAATTAAACTATTTTGCGCATGTTAGCACAGTATTGAATAATACAGTCAGTTATTAAAAATATATTTATAGATGCAAAATATTTAATTGAGAAGCAAGGTTACTATGAACCACTGTAAATTAAACTATCAATAAAAAGTAATAATATGTCTCTCAACAAGCGTACCAATATTCATTCGGTCGACCTCCTGAATAATTACCGATACTGCTAGAAAATTAAAAACTCGCAGGTTAGATGGCAATATGGCCCACAGTCTTCGTTTTTTGTACATCGGATCCAGGCATTTGTGACTAATTAATTATTTTTATTATTTGAACTTGATGAAATTGATCGGGTTCTTCAGTTGTTGTGGGTTATGTTTTTACCCAGAGTTTTGAAGGCGTAGGGGCCTACCAAACAAACTGGGGGCCAATTCCTTAATTTATTCAAACACATGCGATTGTCCAGTTTGAATAATATCGATCCACACAATTTCCCGGGCTGATTATTAAACGAAAATGCACGTGCACAGAAGAAAGAAAATATTACACTGTTTGGTCCACTGACAAATGAATACTTTTGGAAGTTCTCCCAAAAGCTTCTTACGCAAACCTAAACGGTAAATTGCCGGAAACGTAATATGTTACGATCACGTTAACAGTGTAACATATCCATGTACTGTCATTTACATGTCCCGAAACTAATATGCACATTAACACGTACGTATGTTGTATTGTACCATATGATTCCTATATATTTTGCATATGTTTAAGCATTTTCTTATTTTTAATTTGAACCCTTCTGCAATTTTGCATTTTATTTCATGATTTTGAATGTGTAATATGAGTTAGGACCCAACATTCCTTTCAATTCTTGTATGTTAATTTATGTTACTCTATGGTAAGTAAGTACATTATTCTGAGCATTTGGCAACTTAACTTAAGTATGTTACTTAATTATTTTTCAGGGTTTTTCAAGTGTCAGAGTTTATTATTTTATTTTTAACACTGTTTATTTTCTTTTATTTGCAGTTTTATATTTATTTTGTGTTAAGCTATATTTGTGTCTTACTACCCCAGATGTAGCTGAGCTACATTGGTAGTATTTGGTTATGAAGTTGCCGGAAGTCAGGGGCTTCTGGGTACGGATCTGTAGATCCACAGACGCGTTTTTTGTAGCCAGGATTTCTTGGGCGAAATCCCCGGCATCTACCTAATCTAGATCATTTTATCGAGTACTCGAAGTTAGTTTCAGTGAGGACTAGTTTGGTGAGTTAAGAAGAGACCAAAGCTTAGTTAAGATAGATTGGATTTATTAGTGGACGCAGTCGACGAGGGCGGATTATACACCGACGCCACGACGCCATGCTGGGAAACTAAGCAGTACTTACAGATTAAGGTGATGCCACCTAATTTCTGGCAAATATACTTATGCCTGGTAGCGTTTCATGCAAGTTTGTTATTGCTCCTGAGTTATTAATGACAAATGATGTAGTTTTCAAGAAATAGTTGCAGTACTGAGTGTCCTTTAAATAAATCAGCCCAGTGGTCCTGCTCTACCCGACCCGAGTTAGTTTACCGCAGCAAACATTTCCACATTACATTAAATTGAATATAAAGGAAAATATTCTAATGAAGTGCTTCTTAATAATACTGAGGATTCTATGTATTGTGAATGCCAGCGTATGTGAATGTCCCTTGCAGAGTGCCTGAGTCGACCACTGCACCAGAGGAGTGTAAGTTGTGTTGGTAAGTGTTACAAGGTGTTAACATCGCACAAGATTGCCCTAAAGTTCCCCCCACATACAGAATAAAAGTTATCTCAGTTTTGTCACACATCTCTCCACACATTTCTCTGAGTTGTCTCTCCAATGCACTTAAGTTCCAATCCACCTAAGTCACCCAATTTATCACAACAGATATGTAATTTTTTTAACACATTATCTTATTCTTAGGATTTTTCACCATTAGGGTAATTATACGATGTTACGTGCAGTTATGTTTTTCGAAGATCGGATTTCAAATGTTTCAAGGGTTCAGCGGAAATCAACCAGCTATAGGCGAATAACGGTTGATTGAGCACTTATAAAATCAAACTTTAAAAAAAGATTACTGCCCCTACTGCCCAGTAAAGTTGGCAAAGTCTGAGGGAAAGTAGTTCCTTGTCTAAACGTTCAATTAAAAGTGCCAGGTAAACATATGTGAATATTGCAATAATGTTTCTTGCTTTCTGTTTGTTTTAAATACATATAAGTGGAAGAATGAGCAAATTTCTAAAATATTTATTTTCTAATAATTTGATAGTTTCACTTGACCGACGCATGAATGGAATGACGAGGCCCATGGTAATGATAATGTTACGTATGTTGTAATAATACACAAAGTGTTCAGTTTACCGTTAACAGCCTATATAATCCATTCACGGTTGCTTCAGCATTTTATGAAGCCCTGTACAAGTTCTACTTCCAGAATATTCCTCCGCCTCATACAAACTAAGCTTAACTAAGCCTGGAGAATTACACCAGAGGACAACGCACTGCATTCGTGCGCACTAAGTGTAACAGTATTTTGTATAAGGACTATTTCTTACTAGGCGCTACCAACATACCTATTTTCTCCCTGTTTTTAATTCAAATTATTTATAAATGAAGTATTATAATTTATAAATAAAATATAAGTAACATATCAATTTAACAGAAAAAAAGTAACTTTTATGAACAAGTATAAAACGCTTGCGATACATAACACATGTTGGAAATAACTAAACACGTCGTACATGGGAAGATTTTTCAAAGGTTTGATTCAAAAAAGCCGAAGAAACCATGAACGGACTATAACTTGCATATTGTGTAAAACTGTGTTAGAAAAGAACGCATCTTAGGATCGTCGTAGGTGGAAGTGAGTTACCGCACGCCGCCCAACGCGTTGTCGTGCCCAGCTCCCCTTGCGGCACCTGTCACTTCCCAGGATTGCTTCCTTATTCCCGCCGCTGCGCTGGCTGGCGCGAGATTTAAACCCGCAGCTCTCACCCTCTTTCCCATCCGGCGAAACTACGTGCCGCGCCCTCGTTCCCCCCCAGCCGCTTCATCCCGGGGACCTCATCTCTCCCGTCGACGACCAGGCGGTAAATAAAGCCGGGGGAGGTGGGTGTCTCCTCGCCAGTCGGTTTGAATCACCCCACACCCCTTCTCGCGCGCATCTCGACCCCCCGCCGCCCCAATGCCCTGGCCTGCCGGGTTTGAAGGGGTTGCCGAGCTCCGCAGATTTTCCAGGGGAGAGACTGCCCTGCCATACCGGGCTGGCAATTTCCACTCGTGATATCCGGGCCATATCCCAGGCTATAGTGGCCTGAGCACACGGTATGTTACACATCTGTCAGTAGCACGACTATGACTGCGAGTAAAGGCTGTTCACGATAAAGCGAGCACTTTTTAAATCAACCTTAGAAAAAAGTCACTATCCCTACCTGCATACATTTTAACGGACGAACTAAGTGACATGAGCCCAGAAAAGTTGGTCACGGTGAATGGAAAGTAGTTCCATTTCTTAACTTCGAATAAAAAGTGTCAGGTAACCATTTGTGATAACTTAAATTATTTTTTTCCGCTATCTGTTATTTTTAATGCATCGAAGTGTAAAAATAAGCAGATTTGCAAAACATTTTATTTTGTAATAATTGTACAGTTGCACTTGACGGACGCACGAATAAAGTGACGATGCCCATGGCAATGTTAATTTTACATAAGGCGGAATATGTGCATACAAGTACAGCTGGGCTTTAAAAAATGCTCATTTTACGGTGAACAGCATATATTACGTCGGTGAATCGAGTGGTTCGTAGTTCACTATAATCAGGATATTACTTCTGTGTATAAGCATCAGACTGCCAAGAATATGAGAAAATTAACAAGCATTATATACAAACATTCTTACAGTTTTCTGGAAATGCTCCTGACAAAATCTTTTCGAGAAATAACCATCCTCCACATCTTCCCTGCCCTCACCCCCCCCCCCCAAATCATTTTTGTCGTCTGTCAATCATCGTGCTTCCGTTTATTTCGGACGTTCTCCGTATAATTTTGTGAAAAATACTCTATTGTTTCCTACCGCCATGCGCAGTCAATTTCCGGTCACGCAGATGAGGTTTCGTAATTAGCAGATGCCGCTTTGTTCAGGATCAAAGAACCACTCATATTATAATTTTCAAACTATTAAGACAATGACTAGCTTTATCTCCGTTTGATTCGTGGATTCTATTATCAGGAGACTAATCTAGCTCAAACCGAGAGTTAAGATACTATATATATACGCTCTTGACTTATAAGGGATTCTAACCCGGAAACTTGGGTTCCAAAGGCGCGTTAGAGACCTCGTTCGTACAGAGGTCGACGTAAAAAAGTCTTACTCGGCTGGACTCGTCGCACCATAAGCTGGTATGTAACAAAGTACATCCCGGAAGTATGATGGCCATGCTATTCCTTCAAATAGAAGTAAATTTGACATTGAGGACGAAACAGGAGGTGAAGACGATCATGAAGACAACATTGTTGATAAAGGCTGTTCACGATAAAGTGAGCACTTTTGAAATCAACCCTAGAAAAAAGTAACTCCTCCTAACTTCATATATATTAACAGGCCCACTGAGTGACATGTGCCCAGTAAAGTTGGTAACGTTGGATGGACTGTAGTTCCATATCTTAACGTCGAATAAAAAATGTTAGGTAACCATTTGTGATAACTTAAATTACTTCTTTCGCCTCCTGTTTTTTAATGTATCGAAGAATAAAAAATTCCAGATTTGTAAAATATTTTCTTTTCCAATTATTTCAGTTTCTCTTGACCGACGCATGAATAACGTAATAAGGCCAATGGCAATGTTAATTTTACATAAGGCGGAAAAATGCACAACGTTCAAGCAAATAGATTTTATGCAGGGCTTTCAAAAGTGCTCATTTTACCGTGAATGGCCTATAATGTCCATGCCGACAGTGTTGATCTAAGAATCTGATGAGAAGAATAATGATGCTGCCGACGTTCCCAGTGATTTCTCCAACGAGTTATCTGCGACAAGTGGTGCTAATAAAGTAGAAGGCGTCAAGAACGCTCGTTACATATTTCCCGAAGACCCGAGTGAACTTTGTAGACCCAAGCGTTTGACTGACCAGCAAAAACGCGGAGACCTCTCACATTGTTGAGGTATCTTCTACTATTGAAGAACTGTAGAATCGGTGTTATACCATATGAGACTGTTTTTTACTATCTGTAATCTACCAACATCTGAGAAATGTAAAGATCGAATGCACGAAATAATTAAAAAGATAAAATATGTATAAGTAAATTAATTAAATATATTAAAAAATAATAATATATGTTTAATTTCTTATACAGTCTCTTCTGCTTCCCTGAGCAACTTAATAATTCAGTGTAGAATACAATCGATTACGAGAGTATGTTTCAGATAACAATTATGAGAGTGTGTGCAGGAGGGGCCATTACAGGATCTGAAGTATTTAGCCTTACTATAGTTGTTTGAAATCTGCTGAGTTCTACATGGCGAACGAATGAACTGAGGAATGTTATTGAGGCATATTTTTGAGGAATGAGGAATATTTGAGGATTGTTTCGTAACTGTTGTGCTGTCTTGGTCATTTGACATGGCCCTTTGAGTAATAGTAGTAGTAGGGCCAGGGGGATCCTACATCACTTTTGATTAATCGGATTATAAATTTGATATCAATTTGATTGATCGGATTAAGATTGGATTAGTCCTTAATTCTGTAAAAAAATAATCTGATAAAATGACTGATTGATTGATGCGATTAATTGAATGGAATTGTTTAATCAAAAATATGTGGTTTTTTAATTTTTTAATTTTGTGTAAATTTATAAGTGTATAATTTGGTGTAAGAGTGTGCTAAGGTACTTTATTAATTTTTTTTTAGAGTGGCATGGCAGGTCGTCACTCTCGGAGGTCTAGCGTTGTACTGAGGTGTGATGTGTTGGGGAAGTGGTATATATGTGTAGAGGGTCTTAATTTTCTTAATTTTATTTTTGGAGAGCGCCATTGTACGTCTTCACTCTCGGGCGTCTATCGTACTGAGGTGTGCTGTGTTGGGGGAGGGGTATACATAGGTATTGTGTAATATTGATTTTTTATGTTATTGAGTTCCTTCCCATCTGTCTGGCATATGACGGCTAAGACACATCTGCTTCGCCCACCCTCTGGCAGGCGACAGAGGTTATGGTATATTTAATGAAATTATTAGTAAATACGTAATGAATTAAATGAAAAGAGATGTGAATATGATTGCCTGTATGCTAATAATATAATTTACATGAATCGCAAATCCAAATTTCAAACGAATTTCAGACCCCAGATATCCTGGTGTCATAAATAAATCAAGTAACGAGTTAAAGCTAAAATTTCCCTATCAATATATAATTTAAGACAGAATAAATTACACGACTTGAATTAAACGACACTATTTCTAAACACATTAACAGCGGATTTGAAAACACGTACCAATATATAAACTACACTACTTGACGCACACGCCTCTCAGTTCTACATATACCTTAAGTGATTTTAACATACGTCCATTCGATCGGGAGGTTGCTGTAGGAATAACTCCAGTATAGGATATGTCGTGCGCAGTTGGTTACATTAATTATCATCAGAGAACGAGATATCATGTGATCAACAACCAATCACGAACGAGCAATATGCTACCATCGCGAAATCTCCAGCACAGTCTAGTGGTGGGGGTTGAGCTGTAGCATGTAATTGGTGGTCGGGTAACGAAACAGTTCGTTCCTGGCGCCTGTCCCCCGTACCCTCTGTGCTCAAAAACTCGAAATGTAATATTTTTACTATTGAATTAATAATTTTGGGAATTTACAGATTAAAAATTTTTTTTTTAACATTTTATTTTTATTTTTTAGATTTTGAGAGATTTTTCGGGGATTTCTTGGGGTACAGAGTTATCCAAGGTCATGGGTACACGGTCAAGGATATGGGAATGAGGTCAAAGATCCAATGTGGTGGTCAAGCAACGTTACAAAACACGGTGGTCAGTCGGATCCTAGCTCCTATCCACCATCCTCTCCAAGACCCATTAAAATTTTTTGATTTTCTTTGTATTTTTGTATCAATTTAAAATATTTAAAACATATATATATATTTAGAATTGTTAAAAATTATTTTGGGAATTTTCGAGTTTAAGGTCATCCAAAGTCACGGCGTGAGGTCAAAGTAAAGGTCACTGGCATTCGACATGATGGCCGGGATACGTCGCAACATGGCGGCCAGTCGGTGCTAGGCGCCTGTACCCCGTCCCAATGTCAAAGAATTAACTATTCTACTAAGGTTAATTTGTAGCGGCATGAAATGGCTGCACGATCCCACTTAGAGCGTAGAGCAATGCCATTAAAACGCATCACATTTAAGTAGTATCAGGTAAAACATTGCATTTTACAACAAAAGCTGCGGGATTACATAGGTTTTATTGTAGAAACATGTGTCACAAACACGTTTATAGGAAAGGCTCGATGGTACGGCCGCCATGTTCTACGCACAGTGCTCATCGCCGCACCAACGATTGTCGGACACGTTTGAAAGCACAATCATGTCCCGAATAATCCCTGCAGATGCAACGATGTGGGCGACGAGGTCCTCTTCGGATTCCACCGCGGTTTCATACACCCCACGTAAAGCGTTCCATTTTGTAGACACAACATGCACCTTGACTAACAGGATTGTAAATGATCCGTTACGGAGTGCTCAGATATTTTATACAATTCGTCTTGGGGTTTAAGAGCGGGCCTACCTTGACGGGAAAACCACGATCTTTCCCAACGAAGAGCCCAGAAAGTAAATGGTCGTTTATTTTCCACTTAGTATCCATGACTAGGTCCATTATGACTGGCGTCTCTTCCAGGTGGGAGATACCCGACTCTTGCCAGTAATCAGTATAGTGGTGTTTTTTTTTTTTTTTTTTTTTTTTTTTACCCCGCACTGATGCGACCAGCTGAATAGCCGCCAGTTCGTTACACCTTGATTTTATTGCTGCGCTGGGGAGTGGAAAAACTCCGATGCTCTATTTTCGGCTCGTAATTTGAGCGATTTATTTACGTGATCCTATTGCATGATTCGGCAGGATAACG
>CM056997.1:61062992-61425492 GCA_029891345.1 Dryococelus australis | reverse complement strand
ATGCTGAGAACTTCTACTCAGCAGAAGTAAGAAGTCTACTAGCATACTCGATGGGAACTAAGTTATTATCATCCCTTTGGCAAAGAACTGCTCCTAATGCCTTAGAGCTTGCATCTACTTGGAGTACGAAAGGTTTTTCTAAATGGGGTAAATGCAACACCGGAGGCTTCGCAAGTTTCTCTTTTAGTTGACAAAAGGCAAGGTTCTGTTCTCCTCCCGAAACAAAATCAACTCCTTTTCGTTTGAGAGAATTTAAAGGTTCAGAGAGTTTGGCAAAATCCGGAAGGAACTTAGAATATAACCCGACCATCCCTAAGAAATGCCGAACCCCTTTCAGATTCTTAGCCACAGGGAAGTTCACAACAGCTCGGATATTTTCAGGATCTATAATCAGGTTCCCGTCAAAAATCACATACCCTAAGTATCGCACGTAAGTCTTTGCCGACGTAACCTTTTTCTGGATTAGCCGTCATTCCTGCTTCTCTCAAAGATGATAAGAAGACACGAAGATGCTTAATATGATTTTCAAACGTGTCACCATAGACACACACAACATCTATATATGTGAAAATAAAATCATACTGAAACTTTTCTAGGACCTGAAACAGAACCCTGGACATGTCTTGAGGGCCACAATTCACTCCCGTAGGCAGTCTACACCATTGTTATTGTCCCCATGGTGTAACAAAAGCCAAAATTTCGCAGAAGTCTTGGGTGCAACTCGCAATACAGGAATGTTGAGTTTAAATCAAACACGGAAAAATACTTTGCCTGTCTCACTTGCTGGAAAACCGACTCAACAGTGGGTAAAGGGTAAGGATCTACGTAAATTTTATTACTAACCCGGCGGTAATCGCAAATCACCTGATAATGTTCGGGAACATTTTTTGGCAATAAAACGGCTGGACTGGAGTAAAACTAACAGAGGACTCCACAATACCATCTTTCTGCAAATCTTAAATCATATTTCTAAACACTTTTAGCTTGGGTGGAGATACACGATAGGGGACTGAAGAAACAGGTTCCTTATATTTAACTCTTATAACAATGGGATGCTTATTATAATAACCTAATTTGGGGTAACTACATCAAAAAATTCTTACTAATTTTTCCAACTGACTTTTCTGGTCCTGATTACAGAATTGTACCGTGATTACCTGAAAGTTAAATCGTTTAGATTATAGGCACTGGATAACGTTTACAGAACAAAAAAACTAACTCATGCGCCATGTCGATACATGCTCATGTTTTGCCTAGGAAATCAGCTCCCTGTAATGCCTCATGGATCAAACACAGAAGAATTCTAAATTCTAATTTACATTAAAAACTCTCTATTTTGATTTTGACTTAATAACATCACCATTGGCTAATGAGAAACTAACTTCCTCCATTTTCTGCACTTTAATTAAACCCTTCCGCATATTTTTCAATAAGTAGTTACAAAATTCATGGTTAATCAATGAACAATAAGTTCCTGAATCTAAAAGCGCGGCTACCTTTACCTGGTCTGAAATTAAAATGTTGACATAAAGCAAACCATGTTTTCGCCCAAATCCTAAAATATTGGCAATATGAGACCCCATTTATTTTACTCTCTGGGGGTATTTCGCTTTAATGGGCCCTTTTTGCTTACAAAAGTAACATACTATTTCCTTACTTCTGTCTTGTAGAGAAACACTCCCCTATATACTCCATGTCTGAGTATACCAGGTCCGAGTCCGAATCTTGTCATTAGTCAATCTACCCTCCTGGGCTACTGATTTTCTGTGAAAACATTCCTTAGCTAAATGATATGTCTTACCCCAAATGCAAAACTTCGAAATACCCCGTTTATTTTGAAAATAAATATTCAGTAGGGTCGAAAACTATAAAAGCTGGATGACCTTGCTACCGAGTTTGGTGAAATTCGGATCACTCATTCAGAAGTTTTTTTTTTTTTTGGGAGGGTAGGACACACACAACACACATGCATGCATACACGTACACACACATATATACATAGGGAAGTGATCTCATAAGCAGATATTTCGTTCGTTGATTGTTTTGCTATTGCTGTGGCATTTTTATTCCAAATTTACTTTTATTTATGTAATCACTAAACCGTGAAATAACCTCAAAACTACGAATATAATTTAGGTATACACGATTCTTTTAAAGTCACGTAGCGAATATACTTGGAATGAATAAAAGAAAGAAAAGGTAGTTATACAGGTAGGTTTGGTCGTCGCTGATATTGGTCGTTCTCAGTGCCGATGGTAGGGGAAACTGGGACATCGCTGAAGAAGCCCACCGGCCAGCGTTAACGTCCACCACGTTTCTCACATGTGCAAAATTGGGAGTGATCCCGGCTGGAGGCAGACTCAGTTCGCCGCAGTGGGTGGTGAGTGAGTGATCTGACCACATCACCTCGGCCTCTGCGGGCGTACCAGAGCGCGAACCAGTCCACCTCACCCTTCCATGGAATCATTTTGAGTTTGTTAGTACTGAATGGATCAAGGCTGTTCACGATAAAGTAAGCACTTCATAAGTGAATCTTAGAAAAAGTCGTTGCCCCTGCATGCATATATTTTAATGGGTGCACTGAGTGACGTTCACCCAGTAAAGTTGGTAACGATAAATGGAAAGTAGTTCCATTTCTTAACATCGAATAAAAAGTGTTAGGTAACCATTTGTGATAACTTAGAATTATTTGTTTCACTTTCTGTTTTTTTAATGCATCGAATTGTAAAAATAGGCAGATTTGTAAAGTATTTATTTCTTAATGATTTCACAGTTTTATTTGACCTACCCATGAATAAAGTGATAGTGATGAGGTCCATGGCAATGTTAATTTTACATAAGGTGGAAGAATACACAACGTGTATACAGGTAGATCTTAAGCAGGGCTTTCAAAAGTGTTCATTTTACAGTGAACAGACTGTAGCCAAGTTTTTGCGAGGTCTACACTAGTTGTCACACGAGTCTCATCGTTACAATTTGTGTCTATTATATTTGCTATTGGCTGCCTTGGCAATTTAAATTCTTTTCATGGCACTCATTTATAGTGATTGGTCCTTGCAAGAAAGTGGGCAGCTCATGGATGTTATTGGGCGGCTAATATCGAGGTCTTGAGAGTCGATGATGGTGAAACGAGGTGAGTATGGAGCAAAGCCGGAATGTAAGGGTGGAGAAAACGGGAGATCTCCGAGAAAACCCGCCTTGGAGAAAACGGATCGTCTGGTACGATTCCCACATGCCGGGAGTCGAACCCGGTTCGCCCGGATGGGAGGCGAGTAGCCTGACCACTACACCACCTCGGGCCCCTCCTCTTTGTCACGAACCTCGTACGCCAGCCAGGCGGAGTCCTTAATGTTCTGTGACGTAGGCCCAGAATTCTAAAACATCAGGAAAGTCGCAACTTTATTCCTCTCTCGAGACGGTCGTATACGTCCTCGAACATTACTCGGACATAACCCAACAGGAACATTAATTTTGGGCGCAGAATTGAAGCCGTATGTGCAAAAGAATGAAAAACAGGGGGACTACAAACGAAGAGGGTAGGTGTCGTTAAAACGGTTACGACCGTCAACAAAAGAGAATGGGATAGCAAGTTTTACGTACGATATTGTAAAAACTGGGAAGAATATTTATGTGCTGGTTGCAAAGGTACATATATTGCACCGACGTTATTTTTCTCTGGACTATAAATGGACGTCGCGTCTCTTCATTCGTACGTAACCAAACTGCTGGGAGGGATAAGTGATGGAATAACGTAGGGGCTCTGTTAAAAATGACCACATAAAATTGATTTCCAAAACAATGCCCGGTCGAGTAGTTTCCACGAACGAAAAAAACAATTCTCACGAAATTGCCATCATATTGCCGTTCAGATTACTTCCAAACGTTTATGATATGCAGGTTCGCAGCAAATTCTTTCGTACGGGAGTCCGTAAAGCAGTTTCCTGCGACAGATATATAAAAAAAATGGCACGGCGAATAACAATCACGTTATGTGTGTGACCGTTTTATCATTGGTATCGAGTTTATGGAAATATTATTACCAATCAGGAAGAAGCATTCACACACGCCTGCTGTTGAACTATCAGTCGAGCAACAGCTCAATTTTGCGGTGGAATTTGACCAGCGGAAGAGTACAAGTTTATTTGGAACATCCAAGCTTGCGTCTTGTCGTCTACAGCCTCATGTTCGCGGGGTAAAATAACATGTTCAAAGCTGAAAATCAGGACCTCCCTCTGCCTTAAATTTCCCCGTTTATGACTCGCTCGACGTGAAGTCCAGTAAAACACAATTTCCCGTGTATTGTATTCAATTATCATGAGTCCCATTTCCATACAGCTAACTCGCCGGGATGGTTTATGAACAAGTATGCCTATTGACATTATTAATTATAATTATAGTCACCATTTATTAAATATCAGCGTTATTTTAAATTATGCATGTAAAGTTACTTTTGGGAGTATACTTAATTTACAGCCGCTACCTCCCCCTCCTTTTCCGGTTAAGTCATACGTAGTTTCGAAATCCAGAGTGTCAGAATGTCGGCTAACGTTCAGTCGAGGAATGGCAACTATAAAATGCGGCAACCGTTTCAATAAGTTCTGTGTGTTTCCCAGGAAACTGGTTTTACTAAACCTGCACTGTATTCGTTCTTTAAACGGGATCGATTACCGCAGACAGAAAACTTTCTTCAGAATAAATTTTACGTATAAAAAATCTTTTATTTGCCAATCCAAGAGTTTCCACACACGCGCGCGCGCGCGCACACACACACACACACACACACACACACACACACACACATAATATATATATATATATATATATATATATATATATATATATATATATATATATATATATATATATATAACGAAATTACAAGTAAGAGAAATTCTGACAAACACTAGATCCTCGGCGCTACTTTTTGTGACGAGATTGAACGATCTGGTAATTGTCTAATTAAATATACGCAATATCGAAATCCGTGAGTTGTATGCATGTGAACAGCTTAGTACTTCATTTTACCGACGCACTTCACATTGCCGTTAAACAGTGGTCGAGTCTGAGGCACACATCTACGATGTTCTTGTTACAGCTCCTGAGTAAAACACTTAATATACGACCTGTGTAACTAGAACTACCAGATACTCGATAATAAAACATTCAATCTGGAAAAAAATTGCAAAAACGGAGGACAGTGGAATTTTATTAGCGCCGCAAATAACGTACCTACAGGAGAAAGATACATTAAATTTTTTTCCATACTACCGAGAAAAAAATAATTCAATCAAGTCATTCCTATGTCAAGCATACAATTTTAATAAGTTTAATTGCGTAAAATAACGTTCCCATTATCAGTTAAAATAAAATATGAAAGCTCAGTGAAAGGCAAACAAACGTGCGTATGCTTACAGTTGTTTACACAGTAAGACGTTTTAATACACACACTGAATCATGAAAAATCAATGTGTATGGGAAATAAAAAAAAAGTAAACATACAGAACGTCAAAGAACATACAGATTTTTTATATCATTAACCAAGTGAGTGGTAAGAACACAGCTATAACAAGTTTTGTTGTACTAAAAATAATATAAAAATAATCAGTTGGCAAATACTATCATTTACCATGTCAAAGTTTAGGACATTGTTGTTCGCCACAACAACTCCGGCTGGATAAAAAAAATTCTTCTTAAAAAGAGGGCGTTTCTTCCTTTGCCGGGTTTTTCGCAACCACTTCTGTGATAGCCACTTCCAACCACATCTGTGACATCCACTTCCAACCACGTCTGCGACATCCACTTCCAACCACATCTGTGACATCCACTTCCAACCACGTCTATGACATCCACTTCTAACCACATCTGTGACATCCACTTCCAACCACATCTGTTACATCCACTTCCAACCACGTCTATGATATCCACTTCCAACCACATCTGTGACATTCACTTCCAACCACGTCTGTGACATCCACTTCCAACAACATCTGTGACATCCACTTCCAACCACATATGTGACATACACTTCCAACCATATCTATGGCATCCACTTCCAACCACATCTGTGACATCCACTTCCAACCACATCTGTGACATCCACTTCCAACCACGCCTGTGACATACACTTCCAACCATATCTATGGCATCCACTTCCAACCACATCTATGACATCCACTTCCAACCACATCTGTGACATCCACTTCCAACCACGTCTGTGATATCCACTTCCAACCGCATCTGTGACATCCACTTCCAACCACTTCTGTGATAGCCACTTCCAACCACATCTGTGACATCCACTTCCAACCACGTCTGCGACATCCACTTCCAACCACATCTGTGACATCCACTTCCAACCACGTCTGTGACATCCACTTCTAACCACATCTGTGACATCCACTTCCAACCACATCTGTGACAGCCACTTCCAACCACGTCTATGATATCCACTTCCAACCACATCTGTGACATCCACTTCCAACCACATCTGTGACATCCACTTCCAACCACGCCTGTGACATACACTTCCAACCATATCTATGGCATCCACTTCCAACCACATCTGTGACATCCACTTCCAACCACGTCTGCGACATCCACTTCCAACCACATCTGTGACATCCACTTCCAACCACGTCTATGACATCCACTTCTAACCACATCTGTGACATCCACTTCCAACCACATCTGTGACATCCACTTCCAACCACGTCTATGATATCCACTTCCAACCACATCTGTGACATTCACTTCCAACCACGTCTGTGACATCCACTTCCAACAACATCTGTGACATCCACTTCCAACCACATCTGTGACATACACTTCCAACCATATCTATGGCATCCACTTCCAACCACATCTGTGACATCCACTTCCAACCACATCTGTGACATCCACTTCCAACCACGCCTGTGACATACACTTCCAACCATATCTATGGCATCCACTTCCAACCACATCTATGACATCCACTTCCAACCACATCTGTGACATCCACTTCCAACCACGTCTGTGATATCCACTTCCAACCGCATCTGTGACATCCACTTCCAACCACTTCTGTGATAGCCACTTCCAACCACATCTGTGACATCCACTTCCAACCACGTCTGCGACATCCACTTCCAACCACATCTGTGACATCCACTTCCAACCACGTCTATGACATCCACTTCTAACCACATCTGTGACATCCACTTCCAACCACATCTGTGACAGCCACTTCCAACCACGTCTGTGACATCCACTTCCAACAACATCTGTGACATCCACTTCCAACCACATCTGTGACATACACTTCCAACCATATCTATGGCATCCACTTCCAACCACATCTGTGACATCCACTTCCAACCACGCCTGTGACATACACTTCCAACCATATCTATGGCATCCACTTCCAACCACATCTATGACATCCACTTCCAACCACATCTGTGACATCCACTTCCAACCACATCTGTGACATTCACTTCCAACCACGTCTGTGACATCCACTTCCAACAACATCTGTGGCATCCACTTCCAACCACATGTGACATCCACTTCCAACCACAACACTCGGCATTCATAAAAATTAAGATAAATCCACAAGACTCGGGTCTGAATGTTGGCCAAACCATGCCCGTAAGTTTAGGTTAGTTTAGTTTGTAAGCAGTTTGTTCGGTCGGCCTCCCAGCATAAAGCTAAGACGTTAAAAATTAGCAATTTGAACTAGAATAGATATCATTAATATCGAGACACAGCAAACCTGTGTACTGAAGTAAGTGTATATATGCCCTTATTAACTTTCATGCTTCATGAAATTTTAAAAATTAAAATGAAATAACCTGTAAATAAAATACAAAAATCAGCGATCATGTTGTTGCGGTAGCCTGCGTAAGCTCATTTTTACCAGAGAAGAGGACAGAAATATGACGATTAACTACTTTTCAATTTTAGAATTACATTTGTTGATGAAACTGTACTGCTTTTTCCAAAGGAATATTATAATTAAATAAACCATGTGAATGAATCAGTTCATTGAGTTTTATTCGTTTCCTGTTAATTTTGTACGTAAGGCGCAGGCAGTGGAGAAGCTGAAGGCTGTTTTCCCATAAAGATTTAGCGCCATTTGTCCATGCAATCCGCTGAATGGCGGGCGCACGCGAATGAACTCACTCGAAAAACATCGGTAATTTCCGGCTCCGGCCGCCCGCGCAGTCAGGGAAAATGCCTCGGCGCGCATCACCTTCCGTCTGCCAGCGCGAAGGGGAAGGCAGTGTGGGAAGAGAGAACGGGAAGGAAGAAAGAAAGATACGATACGAAATTCAGAACGAAAGGGGACCGCGAATAATTGGATCTAACCCCGGCAAGTAATTCACTAAGAGAGGAATAAAAGTGGTGAATTTTGAATTCCATTCGCAATTTCAACATGTATCCTTTTGTCGCGCTCGTTAAAACAATCCTACGTATCGTTTCCAAACATTACTCACGGTGTAACGAAATTGCACTATTGGATTTACGATTTTTTTTATACGTCCATTAATATAGGCATATTGAAATTACGAATAAATGTTAAGCGCTTCGGTGTCCCTATTTTTTATAATTTGAGCAAAAAAAATCTGCAATACGTTACAGACAGAAGAAACGGCCATAGTACATTCACGGTTACTTCTGGAGTCCTGCTAAAGCTCTACTTACACGATATTCCTCCGCCTCATGCAAACGTAAGCTTACCCGAGTCTAGAAAATTACAACAAAGGGACAGCGCACCACTTTCGTACACGCTCAGTGTAATGCCTGTTACACACGGTTCACTTTCTTGTACAAGGACGAGTTCAATTGAGAACTAAAGAATTGTTAAATACTAGGAGCTCAGCCCGTGACTTTTTTTTTTTTTTTTTTAATAGTATTGTCACGTGCTTAGAACTGTTACAATGTTACAAATTTCTGTTATCATACAAAGACTGAAAAAAAAAAATTGTGAAATTAACTCAACATTGGATATAGTTCTATCCACTAAGCCACTTGGAATCTCTCTAGCCACTTAGCCACCGAGGCCTCATTTGATATATATATATATATCCACTTGGCCACTGTGGCCCCAATTAACATAGTTATATCCACTGAGCCACTAAGGCTCCACTTGTAATCGCTCTATCCACTGAGCCACTGTGGCCCCACTTAATTAACTCAACATTGAATCGAGACATTTAAAGTAAACAAAAATTATATTCCATTACCTTCATATCTCTATGCATTAATACAAAACTTGCATAGGAAAAAAAAATTAAAAAATGAGTTTTTAGGGTCAAAAGTCATGATTGCGTAATCTGATCTGCTGAAATTCGAACTTTTACCTCTGCTAAATTTGAACAACTTCTGTTGAGTTTCAAGGGACTTACAAGTATTGAAGACGGACGGACAGACAGACAGAGACAGTCTGATTATTATATAGGATAGACGACCAAAAAAAAAAAAGAATAAATAAATTACTTTTATACTTTGATGCCATTCAGTGCATCTAGCATGGGCCATGCTCATATTAGTGCCTGAATAGGACGAAACTCGAATTATATCATAAGATTGAACAGGCGTTAATAGAAATGTTTTATAATAATTTAACTGAAGTGGATGTCGGACCGGAACTCGCCTGGAGTCACCTCTTCTCGCTGATAGGCTCTCCAGGTGCTGGATGCCGCGTTGTTCCTGGTTCCAGTCGGTCCTCCGAAGCCCTCCTCCATCGGATCAGCCTTTCTTTGCCGTTCGTCATTTTTGTTCAAATAGTTCTTCATTCACCCGCTATTGAGTTACAATTCACCAAGTGCATTTTATAATCTTAACTTCCGTAGAAAATATCAATGTTTTATCAATCGAGACCATTAATTACTGGTAATATTCGGGACTATCATTCTTCCCGTTGTGGCCCCTAACTGATTCCTTTTTAGAATGAATTATTTTTCGTTCTAAACGCTATTTTTGGAAAATCAATAAAATATGTTAGGCTGGCTGGCGTGGCCTGATTGTTTTGAGAAACAAAAATTGTGCTAGTTACATAGACAAAATTTGCATTGAAAGAAACACAGATAATATCATTAAACTTACATCCTACAACCAACACAACTGTCCAACTAAATAATTACACATATTTCATATCAAATCTACGTAAAACAGCTTATACATATTATTAAAGTTTGGAATTCAAATCAAATTATAGACACAGAATAATTATTATACGGTTAGAAATATTGAAGTGTTACAATTGTCTCCAACTAATATTAAATGTGTGTAAAAATATTACTATAAATGTATTTTCTTGAAGTTTTGGCGTGTCTTGCGGTTATAATTTTACATAGAAAATTGTATAAACTTATTTCGTTTCTATACAAATGAAAGTTAAACCAACTGTAGCGGAAAAATGTTTGATATTACGGTTTTTTTTTATTTGAAAGACGAGATGAATGTTCTTGCAATTGTCATTATTTATGCGTGCTTCAGCATCGCTAACGCTCGGTGCGTCTTCCTAAGAACTTAATGGCCACGCTGTGTTGCGAATCCTTCAGGGCGTGACTGGTCGCAGCGAAAGCAACGTAATTGTAACATTTTTAGAAGTATTTACTCGTCACGAAATGAGTTCCCTAATCTGCTCCGGCATGTGTCTCCTTGCACGAATTTAGACGCTGCACAAGGAAGTAGCACATACGTAATGTATTTGAGGAGCACTTCGATATAGCTGTTAAATGCTGTTCACGAAAAAGTGAGCACTTTAGAAATGAACCTTAGAAAAAGTCACTGCCCCTGCATTCATATATTTTAATGGGCGCATTGAGTGGTATTCGTCCAGTAAAGTTGGTAACGATGGATAGAAAGTAGTTCCACATCTAAAAATGTGTTAGGTAACCATTTGTGTTAACTTAAAATTATTTCTTTCACTTTCAGTTTTCTAGTGCATCGAAGTGTAAATATAAGCAGATTTGTAAAGTATATACTTTTTTAATAATGTCACAGTTTCATTTGACCGACGTATGAATAAAGTGATGAGGCCCATGGCAATGTTAAATTTGCATAAGGCGGAACAATACACAACGTGTATATAAGTAGATCTTAAGCAGTGGCTTTCAAAAGTGCTCATTTTACCGTCAACAGCCTATAGGTGTGGTGTGTTTTCCCTTGCCAGTTACCATTCCTTCTACTCCGCAAGTCATAACCTTATAACTTTGTAATAAGACGCCAAACAAAATTAATTAACTTTTTAATAGCTTATTAACGTGTTAACAAATAAACCATTGAATCAAAAAAATCATGACAGGTTTTTCTTAGATTAACTTTCAGTGGACAAAATAAATTTATTATTTTTTTTTGTAAACCATGCAGTCCTCGTCCCCCACTTCCATAATATGCCGTCTATTAAATATTTCCAAGAGAGCGTGAGACGTAAATTAACTCCAACCCTGTCAGTTGAAGACTACATGTTATTGGAGGACTACACAGAGAAATCAAAAGCAGGGCAATTGTAGAAAACTGGTTTAACCAACCTTTATGTAACAGGGGGCCGCAGTGGTTTAGTGGTTACACTGCTCGTCTCCCAACATTGTCCCCGGACTTTCACATGTGGGAATCGTGCCGGACGATGCCGCTGGTGGGCGGGTTTTCTCGGGGATCTCCCGTTTCCCTCGCCATTGCATTCCGGCGCTGTTCCACATTCACCTCGCTTCGCCCTCATCGGCTCTCAAGACCTTGATGTTAAGAGCTGCCAAAATCTCTTCACTCACTCATTATATGCAACTATTTTCCCATTCTGATGTACTTATTTCGCAAGATATCTTGCGTCGCGATAACGTATTAAAATTGACGGCGTCAGAAATAGCTCCACACTTATACATGACTTTGGTGAACTATTTTCTCTTATAATCAGTAAAAACAATTCTTTAGGATTGCCCTCTCTTGGTTTTTCCCTATTTGCATTCAAAAAATTGTAAAATACAATTAACGACTGTTCTATAGCGTTCATTAGTGTCCCATTCTCGGTTCTAACTCCATATTGAATTACTGGTTTCGCACTTATTCCAGTTTTCCAGGGAAATTTATTTCCAAAATACAACTGCAGCTCTCTGGCAATATACATTACGCTGTGAAACAAACAGAAGTTCTGAACTTACGTAAAGTAATTATGACGTAGTTAGTGCAACGCTAATTTCAAAACGTAAATGTGTTCTTGCCGTTTAATAAATACCAGGTAACGCTTGAATAAAATTTCACGACTACATTTGAAGGCATTTGTGAAATGTGAATGCGCTACAATAACAAATACTCAATGTAGTTTCATTAAAAATAGAATTACGGTACATAAATGGAAGTACATGGTGGGTGCGACCGAGCCTTAGGGGAAGTTCACTAAGGAGGGGTGGGTCTACTTATAGGTTGGGACACTGTGCGTTACGATCAATGCGCTCAGTAGCAAGCATTGCGTTTTAGTGCTACGTATGAATTTCAGTTTAAAGTAGATTGTCTATATGAATATGTTTTGATTAATAAATTGATATTGCATTATTAAAAATGCAATTATTTCAAGAATCATATTTTATCCATTGAAAAATCGAGCTTCAAGAAATAGGCGTAAGCCTTCCTTAGCCCACCCTCCCCCTGTATCCGCCACTGTATTCCTTTACACCCCCGCTTTAAGATGGCCGTCTGGTTGAAGGAGTTTTGCATGCCTGAGGCCTGGAAACGTGGGCGCGCTAGAGGCGACCGAGATATGCACAATAACACTCTCATCGCCTCGATGCGCAAAGCAATTAACCTGCCGTCGAAAACGCGCCTCTATGAGACTTTCAGTGGAGACCCTACCATTTTATGGTGTAATAATAAAAATAAAGGTTTGACGCACGTCCCTATTGCGTATTTAATGTTTTGTATCGAAATGTTCATAAAACCTGTTCACGATAAAGTGAGCACTTTAGAAATTAACCTTAGAAAAAAATCACTGCTCCTGCTTGCATATACTTTAATGTACGCATTGAGTGACATTCGCCCAGTAAAGTTGCTAACGATGGATGGAAAGTAGTTCCATATCTTAACGTCGAATAAAAAGTGTTAGGTAACCGTGGAAAAATACGTTTGAACCATTTTTTCTATCATATAAGCACTAGGGCTTATATACCCAGCCCATGACCTTTTATTTGTACTGTCATGGTGCTAAAACAGTTACCATGTTAAAAAATGTGGTTATCATACAAAGACTGAAAAAAAATTGCATAGATATATGTAGTTAATAATAAAATTATATGAAATTAACTCAACATTGAAGCGATTGCGGTCTCATTTAATATTCCTCTATCAACTTGGCCACTGCGGCCCCACTTAACATTGTTCTTGCCACTGAGCCACTGCGGTATCCACTGAGCCAATAAGGCCCCACTTGATATAGTTCTATCCACTGAGCCACTGCGGCTCCACTTGGAATCTCTCTATCCACTGAGCCACTAAGACCCCATTTGGAATCTCTCTATCCACTGAGCCACTAAGGCGCCACTTGGAATCGCTCTATCTACTGAGCCACTGTGGCCCCACTTAATTAACTCAACATTGAAGCTAGACATTTAAAGTAAACAAAAATATTTCATTGCCTTCATATCTCTATGCAATATTCTCTATGCATTAATACAACACTTTTCTCAAGGAAAAAGTAATCTAAAAATGAGTTTTTAGGGTAAAAGGTAATGATTGCGTAATCTGATATTGCTTAAATTCGAACTTTATTTTACCCTGAGGATTCGCTCTGCAAAATTTGAAGAACTTCTGTTGAGTTTCAAGGGACTTAGAGGTATTAAAGACTTACAGGCAGACAGAGACCATCTATTGAAAAACGTATACCGACGCGTAACGTTTCTTAAATGCTATTCGTAAGCAGACCTCACTCAGACACGTTGAACGGTTTTTTTTTAACTTTTTTTCTGCTGGAGTTTCTGCACACGCCGTCCGGCGGCCTCCGCCTTAAATCCGCACCAGAGAGGCGGCGGCGAAGTCGCCCTAACGGAGACGACTGAGAAGAGCGCCGCCAGGAAGGCGTGGTGTCTCGACGCACAGTAGAGAGATGTTTGCCCCACAGCATGGTCGGTCGATTCCCACAGCCCCCCTCCGCGTAGACAAGAAACAGATTTATGTCGGCCTGCTCCGCACTCAGCACACGTATACATAGTTTATTTTACTCGGCGGCCGGCCACAGACGCTTCCCACGAGCCCCCAACTCGTTCCTGCTTCTTCACCGCGAAAACTCCGCGCTCCCTACGTGACCTGCCGGCGATAATGGATCGTTCGTTGCCCGCTCCGGAGCTAGCTCCTGTCCCCCCCCCCCCCCTTCGCTACATAGTGAGACCGCCGTCGTTTGTTTCTTTCTGCACCACATGTATCCGCGAGCTGTCGGATACAGCCCGCAATTACGTGTCTTTCCCACTACAGGAGCCTGTAGGAGAAGAGCGATGAAAGGCAATTACTTAATGTTGCTTTTAGACGCGATGTCTCCTGTTCTAAAGTCTCAGTTACGTACACACCTAAAGGCTGTTCGCGATGAAGTGAGCACTTTTGAAATCCACCTAAAAAAAAAAAACACTGCACATTCCTGCATATACTTCAACGAGCGCACTGATAATTCTAATTATTTATTTCGCTTGCTGTTTATTTAATGCATCAGTGAGTAAAAACTAGCAGATTTGTCAAATGTTTACTTTCCTAATAATTCAGAGTTCCACTTGACCGACGCACGAATAAAGCGATGAGGCCCGTGGAAATGTTAATTTTACGAAAGGCGGAAGAATACACAACGTGCATACAAGTACATCTTAAGCAGGGCTTTCAAACGTGCTCATTTTATCGTAAACAGCCTATATCTACTCGGATATAAACTGTTCACGGAGAAGGGAGCACTTTTAAGGCACTGCTAAATTTATCCTTTCAGTCAATTTCTATCTTTCTGCCACTTTTTAATGCAAACATTGCTATGTGATTAATAAACACAGTCTATACATTACACCACTCTCAAAAGTTAACGCGTGAGGCTGCAATAAAATATATTTGTGAGTGGTTAATGGCTGTTGGGAGGGCCTTAAAAAAGTGCTCACTTTACCGTGAATAGCCTTATAGAGACTGTTTACGGCTAATTGCGTTTTTGAGACAGCCTGTTTTAGGACACACTTTTCATTTTGTATCCTTCTGCCTTAATGTGAAATTTACATTGCCATCGACCGTTTTACATTATTCATATTCCAGCCAAGTTGAGGCGTGGAAATGATAGGAAAGTAAACGTGTCAATAATGTGCAAATTCGTGCTATTATGTGTATTAAATCGGAAACAAATTCAGTAGCCATAAACATCTCACTCTCATCACGTCAAGTCGTAGAACTATTTTCCTTAACGCATTGCCAACTTAACTGGGATCCTGCATGCCAGTGTATACTGTAGCATGTATGTAGTTATGGGCAGTGATATTTTTTCAAATGTTGATTTTCAAAGTGCTTTCTTTACCGCAGGCAGGTTTTACGTAGTGTTTTATTATATATGTCTCGTAGTAATTCTTTCATGGTATGTAACTCTTTAGTCAACTGCATTCAACCTCAGCCTGCACTGATACTTCCTTCCAACAAGGCTCCTACTGTACACCCCTGCTGCTCTACCAATGACCAGGTAGGTGGGTAGGTATTGAAGTCTCGTCAACAACGAGTTAATTAACAGACGGTGAGCAATTTGCTCAGAAAAGCAGGGACATAAAAGGAATCAATCGGCCATGACCATTATGAAGGATCCATTTAAAGTGATTTCGGGAAACCATTGGTTTTACAATTCTGGAGGTCGTCCTGTATATAGCTGTTTCCATGGCCGTAACAGTTTCGCCCTATGTCACAGATAATGTTTACAAAAACAAATGCAGGTTAATGTCAATCTTCTCTTTATGTCAACACCTTAAGCAAATCTACGGCTACAAAACTGTCCCAAAAAGTGTCTTTGTTCTTGAAATATACTATAACCCTGTTAATTTTATATCCATCTCCTCGTCAGCCTTTCAAAGAGTTCTAGAGTCGGAGGTAGTTCGCATACAGAAGTTCAGTGTCCTGACGTGGGTCGACATCGGGAGAAGTTTAATCTCGGTAGCGGGTTTAAGGTTTTATTAATTATATATGATTGTTATTTTTAGAAATTATCATATAAAATGTAACGAATAAAATTACATCCACAGGATATATGGGTGTCAAGAGTAAATATCTAAAAGAAGACATATGCCTCTAAATATGCAAAAATCAAAACTTTCAAATCAGATTGTTCCACAAAAAACACCAACCCTTTATTTCAATAGACCTTAATTAATATTTTACGACTACTAAAGAAAAGAACAAAGTAATTATGTTAATTTATTAAACATTTATGAAGGAGGCAGAACATATGTATTAACTAGAAATATATAAATTAAGGTGCTGCTCACTTTGGATTGGTATCAGAATTTGACAAATGAATATTAAATACTCTCTACATCCTTCCCCACACAATGTGATTAGAAGGATATATAGGTATTTAAATTATTTCAAGTTGAGAAAATAATTTTCTAAGTATTTGGCGTTAGTCTTTGTTATTGATTTTTCACTGTTAAGGAAATATAATAAAACATTTGCCAGCTAATCCATAATTTTATGAACTCTCAAAGTTGACTTCTAGGACACAGGACCGAAGTAGGATATAAGCTTTCTTACAGTTCCATTGAAGAAATATAAATGTGTGGAGTTCACCTTATAAGCCTGCATCGAAGAGAACTGGAACAGAAGATGCGAAACTAAGTCCATCCTGCATATTGGCCATCTCACAATGGACTCGAAACTCCAGTAGATAGCTCCAGATCGAATTCCACAGTTGCAGAATCACTTCAACAGTTCATCTCGACACATTATTTTCCCACGCCCTTTTTGTAATGCAAAATAATCTCTTCAAAATGCTGGATAATGCTATTCACATTTAGCGTGAAAGTCTGCAAAACATTTTTAATACATGCAGCGATAATTATTCCAGACGTTCAAAATTTTCTATTCTTGATTATTGTTTTTGACTTTCAGATTTTTTTTCAATGTTTCCCTAGGTAACTCAGACAAAAGTAACATAACTCCAAAGAGAATTTTTGAATAGCAAATGTTAAACTGAATGGAAGGATGATATAATTTAACATAGTTTTCACAGATATATGTACTACATAACATTCAATTGAAATGCAAACAAAAATAATTTAAAATTTAAATGCTAACGTATTAATTGAAAGAAAACCCTTTGCATCCTGTAATATACTGAAATATTACACGGGAATTACATGACCTCTCCTTGTTCTTACTTTGAACGATTTGATCCGGTTATTTAACAGATCTTCTGGCTTGTTTAAGTATTTTAGAACAGTGTTATTCACAAACTGCATAACTGATAAATTGTAGTAAATTGACGGTTACTTCCTATTTTTCTGAAGCCCTGTTGAAGTTCTACTTCCAGGTTAATCCTCCGCCTCATGCAAACAAAGATTAATCGAGTAGAGAAAATTACACCAAAGGGACAACGCACAGCATTCGTGCGCACTCTGTGTAGTGATATTTTGCATAAGAACTATTTCTTACTAGGGCCAACACACCTGTTTTGTCACTGTTTTTATTCATATTAATTATAAACGAAATATAATGTAAGTTATAGATGACACAAAAATACTTTAATCAAAAATAAGATAAATTAATGTTAACGTAAGTATAAAACGCTGGCGATATATTACGTATTTAGGAAAGAACCAAATATATGTGGTGATTTTTCCAAGGTTTGATTCTAAACGTGTGAATAAACCGCAAATGCACTATATATACAGTCATATTCGTAAAGAATAAGGCTAAAGAAGTACTTGCGACATGTGTACATTCCTTGGCGCTGCATTGCGTTTCGACTACCGCACAAACATCCACACGAAATGCACAGTCACCTTTAGGAGCACAATATTTCCGCTATGCAAGGAGCAGTCTATAAATGGTGACAGTGTCTTTCTTGACTTGTGTGTTTCAGATTCGTCTGAAATTTGTGTCCTTTCCATAAGTAGATAAATTTGTGAATACGTTCTAAAGTAAATTATTTTAAAAACTCGTATTTTGTACGTGCAACAAGGCGATACTTAGACTATAGGCTGTTCACGGTAAAGTGAGCACTTTTGAGGTTTTGGATTTTTTTTCCCCCTATCAGTCATTTTTATCCTTCAACCACCCGTTTAAATAAAATTTTCCGTGTAAGTAATAAATACGGCGTGTATAAAAATATATTTATTGACTATTATTTCAAAGATAAGGGCTTTCATAAGTGCTCACTTTAGATAGGGGGCGCGAATTGATAACGGAAGGCTAAAATGCTAAATGACTTGACTGTTTCTTTGACGCGGGCGTACCGATACTGTGATTGGCTGTGCAATATTCTGGAACGCGGCCTTGCATCTGATTGGTTCCGGCACGCTGCGAAAGGTTCTCCTTTGGCTGGGATGCCGGCTGGCGAGCAGGTTACTACGCGCTGATTGGCGAACGGAATTCCAACATTTTGCTGGCGTGTGCGGAAGGACCTCGCGGAACAAATGACACTTTTACCTCTGTATCCTTCAGTACTCTGTGACGGATTGGCGCGCTTGTGAAACAGGTTTTCCGTTTCTCCCTAGTTAATCTTCAGTACGCGCATGTATAGGCTGTTTACAGTAAAGCGAGCTCTTTTGAGGATCTAGTTACTTTTCCCTTTCAGCTATTTCTTATCCATTAACCACCTGTTTAAATAAATACTGCCCTGTAAGTAATAAACACAGTGTTTATATTCCACTGCACTCGGAAGTTTACGTCCAAGGCCAAAATAATATGCATTTACTGACTAGTATTCCAAATGAGAGCTTTCAAATGTGCTCACTTTATAGTGAACTGCCTTTACCTGCAGTTGTTTTTGCAAGGTAGTCTCGGGCGACGCAGACGCACCGATACAACTCCTAAAAGTATTGTATACCGCGTTTTCGAACATTCATCGATGGATCCACCAGTGGTTGGTACACCGGTGTACACTGGTTGAGCCATTTCGTGAACATCAGGACGATTTCTAGTGGTATTTTCGTCTGCTTCCAGGCGCATTTAAATTCAATTAGACTCGAATTCTGAAGTTTCCATGGCCCATTTGTGAAACTCTGCGTCGGAATTATTTTTGTATATTTGGGAATGCTTGAAAATTACGAGAAAGCGTTCGAAAATTCATTGACTGATATTTTGGTGCATATCCACCAGAACCACCGAATTTCCAGGCCGGTTGAACTGGTGGATCGATCGGTTCAAACGTACTCAACCGAAAAAAATAATTTTCGAACTACCGGTGTACATCGGCGGATGCACCAGTGAATTTTCGAATACGTGGATACACAATGAAATCAACTGACGTCCAATATTTCTGTCCTGGGTCATCGGAGACCAAACTTGGTGTTGGCTCTACGCTTGAAGCTGGAATCGCAATGAAACTAAATTCGAGTTCTGATTGGATTTCAATTGCGTACAGTGACTGCGAGAAAAGTAACCAAAAAACGAAGCACGCAATAAATGGATGAGAAACACAAATGCTATGAAAATAGCTCGACGAACACGACACGACAGCCCCACACGACGTCACAGTACGACGAAATTTCATATTACATCTTATTCAGTGTTCACAATACCCCGACGATGTCTGCCAAATGTGGTATTTGGCTGTTGAAAAATCCTAACACGGCACGTTGTTGATATATCTAATATTTACAATTTGAAAACTCACGATAAATGGAACGATTCTTTGCTTGTGACAGTATTTGAATTATTGCGAGAGAGAAAAAATGCATTTACGTAAAAACTAACTGAAACGTAATTTTGGCGCAAAGTTAGTTTATTTTTTTACTGCAGTGGAGAAATACACGCGAGATTTTGTTTTATAATGTGTTTAGATTCTTTGTGCACCCCGACGAGCCCGACACGACAGAAATTAGAAATAGAATCTACACTCTAAATCAGAATTAATTATTTTTTCCTGATTGTCAGTTGAAAATGCTCCATCCGGAATCAGTAGAAAAAGAAAACTACTAATCTCTTCATTTAAATGAAATCCACTAATAACAATCAGTAGAAAATCAGTTATTTATAGTCGATTAATAAAAATCACAAGGATTAAAAACGAGTTCTACGGTTTGAAATAAATTAAGTAGAATTATTCTGTCGCAAAACAAAATTATTAATGTACAAGGAAAGTGGTTGGTATCGAGCCGCCACCCCAAAACGCAACACATTCTCTTGTTTCTTTTGGCTGACGTTCTACTAATTCTGATACGTTGCCACTGAGATAAATGGTCTCCCATTTGCGTAGTAACATAAACTTACAATGGCGAACGGCTGTAAGTTTCGTAATGTGAAAGTACTTCATGTTGTCGAAATATACACATATTATGCGTACGTAGGTACATGTCTTTGTAAGGCTCGAAAGTCATTCCAAGTTAAGTTCAGTTCAGATTGCGTGCTTTAAAAGAGAAATATAGTGGTTTTAACTGTGTTGTCAGTGTTTTATATGTATCTGCGATTTTATAATGCAACGAGATTTCACATAATGAAACTGTTATTTTGAAGAGACAGATTGACTAGCAATAACTGTACTAATTAGACAGTGGAACGTCAGAAACATTTCAATATTTTATACAATTGGTAGTTTCCTTAATATTTGATTTGTTAACTTGCAGACCACAAAACTTTTGTTGGTGCAAATCCATCTTTCTTATTGAATCACCGCACTATCGAGTCAGTAAAATTATCACTGAGCTATGTGACTAAAATATCAGTTTAAATATTTCGTGTCTCGTTGCATTGCAAAATGGCGGATACTAGAGGACATCGACAACCTCGTACATTGAAACCACTATATTTATCTTTTAAAGGACATTATCTGAACTAAACTAAAGATAGATTGAATTTCAAACTTTGCAAAGACACGTACTTGCGCAGAAAATCTATATATTTCGACAACAAGAAATACTTTCATATCAGAAACTTACAGCAATATTTGGCATTACATTTTGTCGACCCATAATACGAGCACACATTTGGCAGTGGTAAAGTAGGGCAGTAGATATGGCTGATCATGAAAGCTTCAGCATACTTTGCTTTATGGGCGGAGGTTCGAGCCCAACCACGTCCAAAAACATTATTGTGTAGACAATATTTGTGTTCTTCGACAAAATAAATCGTACCTAACTTACATCATACACGAATGCTCTGTGCTTATTTATTGACCAACTATTAATAACTATTTTTCTATTGCTTGAATTAGTAAATTTCTTTTAACTGATTAATTAGTGATATTTTATACAGATTCTGGATGGAGCAGTTTCAACTGACAACCAGTAAAAAATTACTGATTTCGATTTAGAGTGCACTTTTGTCTGGTTGTCGGTGCTGTGATGTTGTCGGACTGACGTCAGAGTGACCTTGCATTTCATTGGCTGGTTCCACGGAACAGCGACGCGGTGCGATGAGATGCGTCCGGACGCGATGGGCGCGGCGAAGATCTGTTGAGCGATGATAAGCCGGCGATGGATGCCGTCTGACATGGCGCTGATATATATTTATTATTATCAAATAGAAAGTGAAGTGTCATTAATATTCTTATAGTCGTGTGTGTGTGTGTGTGTATGTATATATATATATATATATATATATATATATATATATAATATATATATATATATATATATATATATTTAATTATTGATTCATTCATTCGTTCCCGTGTTACCAACGGAGAAGTCTTCATGTTACTTCGAAAATATTCGATGACGGTACACGATGCTGCGGTGGAAGTAGGCATGACCAATATCGGTCATTCCCGTGAAGAATGTTCCACTTATTTTAGAATATTTTTACAATACTGCGGCTTGCGTCCCGAAGTGCTATTAGCCGCTTCTACATCTGCTCGCGTGGAGTAAAATAACGAACGTATTATGTAAATAATTATCAATGCAGCATTGTTCGAACTGCCCTAAGTGTGTTAAAATGAGGAGGAATTGTTCTGTGGCCCGCTTACTCCCGTGATCCTGGGGACATAATCCTGCCTACCTGCCGCACGTAACAAATTGCCGGGATTACGGAAGGACCGTGGTCATAAATTTATTAGAGGCGACAGTAATCCGAATTATTCCGCACAGCTCTTATTTAAACAGGATCGGATTTACTTGTCCCTGTTAGCTCGGTAAATATAGGGTATAGCTAGGCAAATCTACGTAATGGGGCTATGCATCAGGATGGCTGTTACTAAACAATATATGTTACTACGTTATAAATCTGCAGCATCCTTTCGTTGGATAACAAGCCCAAAACCTTGATGTGTTGTTCGGAGCATTTTGCAATACATGCCTCTACCTCTAATTAGTTCATCCCATACAACAAACGCACGGGAAGTACTCAATTGTATATTCACCAGCCGTCTCTCAGGGCCGCAGCATGAGTGAGTGAGCGAAGAGATTTGGGTGGCTTCTAACGCGAGTTCTTGAGAGCTGATGAGGGTGATTGAAGTGAGAATGGAGCGGTGCCGGAATGAAGGGGCGCGGGAAACGGGAGATCACCGAGAAAACCCGCAGACCAACGGCATCGTCTGGCACGATTCCCACTTGCGAAAATCCTGTGACCCGGCCGGGGATTGAACCCAGTTCGCCTTGATGGGAGGCGAATGTACTGACCGCTCAGTCACCGCGGCCCTACCGCAGCATGATTTTGGAACGTAACATAAGCACACAATTAATTTACACAGCAGCCCTTTTGCTCTTTTGTATTGTTTCTTGGACATAATAGCCTAAATTAAGCGGTTCAGTGAAGATTAATTAAATTCGGTCAAATATGATTTGCTGAAGAAAATCGATAGAGTTCTTAAATTCTCCAGTTTCAGATGTTGGCCAGTCACGTATATTGATTTTGCAGAAAAGACTGCTGTTGGAAGTCGTATCTGTTTCGTCAAGAAATTCATTACAATTATTATCACGGTTTCACAAGTACTGAACAAATTTTAGAGTGTAATGTATCGAGGCATAACAAAGAAACTAGTACATAGTTTTGATGGGTGACATCATCGTTTAAGGGAGTTAGATGTAAGGGGTCTGCGTATGAATTGCATGTAACAAACTATTCAGAATTTCTCGATTTTCTAGAAAGAAAATTTTTTGAGAGTGTGAAAGGGCTAACACATGTGTTTTCATAACTATTCTTAGGTATATATGCACGTTTCACCATGCAGGACACAGAAACTTGCAGCAAACCCATAAATCCTTACTACTATATAAATGGAAAAGTATGTTTGTTTATTTGTTGGTCTTTTCACGTCAAAACGGAACAACAGATCGAAGTGAATTTTTGCACAGGTATAGTTTGAGGACCGAAAAGTGACATATGCTGCTTTTTATCCCGTGAAAATATCTCATTTTTTCCAGGATAATTCATATATTAAGCTTTTATTATGATTGATTAGTGCATAAAAAAAGCATTGTTAAAAAAATCGTCCCTTCTCCTTTTTATTTTGTCTATGGTCTGTAAACCTTTCCTTCCAAAAAGCCTTAGTGGTCCAGTGGCCAGCGTTATTCCAAGTGGGGCCTTAGTGACCCGGTGGATAGATATATATCAGGTGGGGCCGCAGTAGCTCAGTGGCTAGAGCACCCAACAAGGCGCCCGCAGAAGCTCAGTGCCTAGAAAACCCAATAAGGGTGCCGCAGAAGCTCAAGGTCTAGAGAAATCCTGTAGTGGGGCCGCAGCTGGTCAGGGGCTAGAGCAAACAATACTGGGGCCGCCGTAGCTCAGTGGGTAGATCACCTAATAGTGTGGTCGCAGCTGGTCAGGGCAGGGGCTAGAGCACCAAATAGTGGTGCCGCAGTAGCTCAGTGGCTAGAGCACCCAATAAAGGGGGCCGCAGTAGCTCAGTGGGTAGAGCACCCAACAGTGTAGTCGCAGCTGGTCAGGGGCTAGAGCACCAAATAGTGGGGCTGCAGTAGCTCAGTGGGTATATAACCCAATAGTGGAGCCGCAGTAGATCAGTGGCTAGAACACCCAATAGTGGAGCCGCAGCTGGTCAGGGGCTATAGAACGCAATAAAGAAATGGCTAGATCAATTCAAAGTCCTCAATATCATGCTAACCAAAAACATTGCGAAGCGACGGCAGGGTGTAATTTAATAACTCCATTAAACCTGAAAGGAAAAACATTAGCATTTTAAACAGAAAACCTTAATGAAATTATGGTGGGCTTTATTTTAGTAACTTTGCAAAAATATCATGCTATCAAAATTATGATGCTCCGCGATTATGTAACACGACGAGGCGTAGTGTCAAAAAACCTCATTTTTATCATCACACGTGTGCGAAGCAGCAGGTAAAAACTAGTTTACTATAATACACCCAATTGTGGAGTGACCACTTATTTCCCATGTAGATTGTCTATACAGAGGCTGTAGTGGGTATGTATGTGCATGTACGTTGACCTAAGCGCGTCGAACTTCTAGGCATCAAACAAGCAAAATATCTCCACACGGATAACGTTTTTAAAGAGACGTAACTAAGTGATCAAATAAATGTCATGCGGCTGGTGCATTATAGGATATGTTCAACAAAATCCACCAGCAGTGGGCAACATTAACCATATTTTCAACATATGAGAATTCGTTAGTATTAGTTTGTCTAGACTCGTGGCTAACTCCAAGATGGCGCACATCTTATGCTTTAACCCATTTGTGAGTCGATAACTAAAAATTATATATATATATATATATATATATATATATATATATATATATATATATATAGCGGCGGGCATTCTACATCTCAACTCCTGCCGCAAAATCCTAGATACAAGAGAACATACACCTTTCATCGAGAAACAGTATAAATTATCAAACATGTAAAAACATGTTTTGATTATAGGTACCTACTTGTGTTGATGCCATGTTTGTATTATAAATTTACTACACTATCGATTTGATAGCTACGTCTCTTGATCCGATACACGTTTAAGAAAGAAAACCATGAAATGAGATAATTCGATACAAACATACCTGCCGTGTTCTGACGTTTATTGAAAAATTCAAAATATGGCCAGAAAAAAAGAGTATGGTTGATCGGAAAAGATAGCTCAAATATCGTCATTATCCTGCATCATGCCCCTCTACCCTTGCAATAGAACTAACTAAATTTATCTACTCATCATGTGTGCACACAAACAGTTTTTTTTTATCATGCGTATCGCCTAATTAGCGGTACTTTCATTGACTAAAATATTTAGAATTCAGCCACGACAATTCTAAATACCTTGAAATCACCTTTATAAAAGTAATACGATTTCATTCCCTAAGGTTTGATGTAGTTTTCTCTGGGCGTTAGATGGGCCTGCTATTCTTTTTAACCACAACTTCGATACACTATCAAAAAATATCATCAGTTGTGCCCTTCAATTTTAAGCAATGTTCAAGATACCAAATAAACACGCGTAAAATTGTGATTTTTTTCCTGTGTATTTTGAAGTGTATGTCTACAGCAATACTAAAGGGCAAATCGGAAAGCAATATTTGTTCACCGCGTTGTTTGTCAGATGGCGTCACAAAGAGATAAAAGCAAGCGGAGCTGGGACGGTCTCCGACTGGGCGGTCGCTGTGACCCCGACCAGAGCCTAGAGCGCCATAGCACAGCACGACTGAGTCGTGCCTTGCCTTGTATCTAGGTCGTGATTGTAGGCTGCCGCCTCGGCGACCAGCGGCAGGCGGAAGTAATGGTGTGTTTACTATTGACTTTACAAAATAAGTTCGACGTGTGCTTAAGGCCGTGGTTACACGAATGCCGTTAAACACATTCAGTTAAATACTTTAGGTAGCCATGTCTGAACAAGTTTAAAAAAGGAACATGTTTTCACGGTTAAATGCCCAAAGCAAAATGAAATCTATGGAAATTCTAACCTCAACATACATGGAACTTAAAACGTATGATATTTAATTATAATACCCTCCACTATTTATCGGCGGGGTTTCAGATCAAAGGGGATGCCGCCGTTATTGATATCAAAGGGTTAAATTAATCGAAATGGTTAATTAAAAGGGTTAAAAATGGTCAATCAAAAATTGGAAAATGTTAAGTGGATTGAAAGGGTTCATTAAAAGGGTTAATTTTTAATCCGATAATTTTTTTCTTGATTTTGTACTTTCTTTTTTTCCTTTTGTAGGCTGCTCTGTACGATGTTGACACTGTGGTGTCCTACAGGCGATGACCAGAGTGGTGGGTTACAATGTGTTGTATAGGTGTTGAGTTGAGTGCAAGAGTGTGTTAAGGGTAATTTTTCCTATTTTTTCTACTTTTGATGAATTTGTAGGGATGTTGGTGGTAGATAGGCGATTTTAACGAATATATTTAACACGCGGGAGAAATTCAGAGTCTTTAAACGAGTTATACATATGAATAAATTACACGCATCGAATCACAAATTGTAAACGACTACATGAATAATAAGTGCAATTACTCCACTACGGAATCAAACATAACATGAGTTTCGAGCTTAGAAATATAATTTACAAGAGAGAGAAGTATAACAAAATTATGTGAGTGTGGAATTAATCTACAACAAAATGTCCCTATATATTAAACTAATAAGATATATGTATATATATATATATATATATATATATATATATATATATATATGTGTGTGTGTGTGTGTGTGTGTGTGTGTGTGTGGGTGGGTGGGTGGGTGTGTGGCAGCCTCTCGCACACACTTTACACATCTTCTGCCTGTGAGACTGGTGAGGAGGAATTTTAGAAACGTAATCCACACGTAAAAAGAAATTACATGAATATCCTAAATGAATTAATTAACAAAGCAAAAATGTCCCTATAAATTACTTTAATTAAGTGATAGTCTTCCTAAACACATTAACATGTTTACATGTACAAATTACACATACCTTACATGATTCAGCTTGGTGAAAGATATCTTACAGCAAAAAAATTCTGAATGTGATTTAAACCAGACACAATCACGTACCTAAAATTATATTAAAATAAGCCCGTTTGATGTATGAATGACTAGCACTCCAATCGAGCTGTGAGTAGATACATGTAGTGCATCTGGTAGGCAACTGTGTTTAAATTACGGTATAAACTCTTGTAAATGAAGGGAAATTTTTTAAAATGTTCATGAAATTCATTGCACTTGTTAACACAAGCAAAATTTTTTAAACTACTAGGAATTTTCGTAGACCGAGCTTAGAAATGTGATTTGAAAATATTATCGCAATATTGACTTAATACACGAAAAAAAGTTTCCCAATAAAACACTTATATTAAAACATTAATCGCGGCTAGCACTAGAGATGAAGATAGATCAGACTTTTGGAAATTATGGGGAAATATAGGGAAATTTTTTACATAAATTGACTTGAATTTTATAATTTTTTATTAAAATACTAGTTTATACATATTATATAGTGTTTGTTTTCTTTTTTCTCCAGGCATCATTGTGTTGTATCTTGAAAAGCTGTAATTTGTGTGTGTTTATGTAAAATTAAATATTCTTTTTAATATTTGAAATGTTCCCTGGATTCTGTTTGGTGCAGTCGTAGATTCAAGCCAAGGAAAGACAGAGGTCTTTTGTACCTGCCTCTGTAAAGGTAGTTGGGACTCGCTTTCAATATATCCCCCTGGGATGTCACAAAAGTTGGGTAGCATGATGAAGGTTTTAACCTGCTGAATCGTTCCTTTGCATAAAAACTTATTCATTCCAGTGCAGGTTTCTTTCATGACATATTCTTAGCCTGTTTCAATGTTTAGTTATTATTGAAGAAAAATTAGTGAAATGAGGTATTAAAAAAATATAGACTCACACTATTCCTTTTTTAACATTTTATTATTTAATATTCTTTTCTAGAATGGCTCTTAAACCTAAGTATTTATGATATCATACAAAAATATTCACTTTACAACAAACAGTTCATTATTCACAAATTTCTTTTACCAAATTAATCACTTTAGGATAAAAAAACAAGATTGTTATTCTCCGACATTTTTCTTTTTTTCAAAAAGACATTTTTCATCAAATCAAGTTAATATTTACACACACTAAAACACAATTTAAGAGATTAATGTACAACAAACAATCTTCTACATTATATTAAAAAAAAAAAAATTTTCAGAGTATTTTGGTGGATGTCTCTTTCCTAACTATATACAATATTTACAATCTCTTGAGTAGTTTGAAAAAGACACTTACTGTGGAGCATTCTTTTAAGGTGCCACATCCGATATTTTTATCAGACGCATGCAGTTTCCACTGTGAATTTCGTTTTCTTCTTTGGTAAGGGGTAACTATATTGAAGATAGATTTATTATTTATACTATACTTAAGACACACAGACGACAGCAGCATTGTATTTGAATACAACAGAAGTGATGAATTTAGTTCTAGATATTTGTTGTTGGTGTAGTCAGCTGTGATGATTGTAGACAGCTGTAGTCAGCTGCGATGATAATTGTAGACAGCTATAATCAGCTGCGATGAGTGTGGAAGAGGAGGTGCGTGTGGTGGTGGCAGATGGACCTCCTTGGTGGGGGGTGGTGCTGGGAGGTCTATAAAATTATTGTGGTGCTGAAATTAATATATGGAGGAAAATAAAAAAAATAATAATTTAGGTATTCTATAGTGCCCCCAAGGTAAGGTTTATATTCCATCTGCCTAAATGTACCGCTTATCATCCATATCTGACAATACTACCTTTGTTACCTGTTCGGTGTATACTTGATGAATACGTGAACGGAATTAATATTGTGCCCCCATTACCCTTGTGCAGTTTTCGAGGCAATCTCGATAATCCTCATACATGAGTGATTGCAACATGTTGGGTTTTACAACCTTTGCCTTACAAATACATTGTTCATTCGCAACGACTTATGCATAAAGCTTTGGACGTAAACCCACAAAGTGTGTGATTATGCACCCAGCACGGCCCTTGTTGCGGGTTATCGAGTGCATAGTTGGAGGTATCAAACCATGCCTTTACATCTGGAGTAATTATTTTACATATGTTATCACAAGTAACAGAATAGGTTAGAGAATCTGTGTCACAAAGAGGAGGTGCAAAGCCGGCAGAAGAAATTTTTACACATGTACTGCTAGTGAAATTCATAGAGTGTTAATTTTTAAAGGTCGGAAATGGCAACACCAGTGTACAAAGGTTTGTTGAATGCAAAGGAACTCTTTGACCTTTTGATAAGGACCAAGTTTTCATTGGTAATCAGCTGTGCCTGGAATGTCGGACATCATATGAGCTCTGCAGCCCCATAGATTTTGTCATACCTCGAAACAACTCTGATGGCCCTTTCCCGGCGGACATTCTGCAAGGTTTTTCCATAAACAGAATTGTTGTCCATCAACTTGAAAAACGATTTTTCGAATGCATTCGCAACCTCTGCATGTTTCTCAATGTTAAACTCGATGTAAGGAACCACCCATACCTTCTGCTCAAAGCGCAAAATGCGATGAACAGAGTCAAGTTTGACCCTGTAAATCAAGGACTACCTCAGTGTTTCCCCATGTATAACATATTTCTTATGCAGCACAAGTGTTAAAAGAAGTTTCTCATGCGAGCCGTTCTGGGGTACGTCCTTCTGGGCCAAAGGCAGATCAGATAGTTTATCATGACACTCCTCCGGAAAAGACAGATCAACTTCCGCAAAAAAAAGTGTCTCCGTCATTGACCATGATTGCAAAATCCCATGAAGAGAACACGCCATCGCTAATCTACTCAAAATTACCAACCAGAAACTTGGACCTCATCGTATGACTGTACAGCCAGTTGACATCGAAATAGCATATGTATTTCGATGCCACACTGGAGTCTTAGTCCTCACCCATGTATAAATTATTGACTTCCGCACGTATTTTTAAAACCTTGGTAATGCCGCCCCTAACTCCACATTCTACAAAAAGATACATGCCTAGGTCAGTAAACAGCTCTAGTTGAGCACGTCATTGACGTTAAATCATCCCACGAAAGCGACTGAGCCGTGACATACATGGTGGGGTCAAGACCATAATGAGCCAAACATATGGTACTGTAATCCTCAAAAACATCAGCCACCAAATAAGTGTCCACATGTAAGTACTGAATGGCATACTGCAGCAAGTTTATGCAGTTGAACGCATCCCATGCGGCTTGGGCATGAGGGTAATTCTCATCGCTAATGCCTTCGCCTCTCATCACATTATGAAATTGCATTCTTTGGTGGGTGTGACTTGCAGGTCAGACTGTCTGGCGACTTAACAAAGTCATAAGGAAAAACTCCCTTCCATTTTGCCAACTAGAATTTGGTGGTGTCTGAAAACATCTAGCAGGTGATACTCAATTGCGCAGGTAGTAAATTGCCTGCCAAAGTTTCCAGAGACGAGCTTATGAATTGAAATGAATCAATAAATCTTAACTTGAAATATTGCGCCTTTCCATTGCAATCAATCCCATTGGGAATCTGTTTTGTTATACATTGGTATTTCTCTAGGGCCATTCCAATCATTTGAATTTTTCTAGGATTTTCAATTACCACGGTTCCGTCGTGTCATGTTATGTGATGTTCAGCCGACGGCTTTATAAGAAAGTGAGCATCGTAATTCTGCAGGTTATGGAAAACAGCAACAAGTTGTCTTTTGGGCAGTCTGAAATTCAAGTTACACTTATGTGCACACCTCTGATTTTGCCTGTCAGATGATCATGGTTGACCACAATAACATCTTTGCTGAGCAGTTCTTTGCATATGTGAAAACTTTTCTGAGCCACCAACCTAGCTTCATTAGCAGGGTTTTTGGCTTCATCAGAACAGTCACACTGTAAATTCCTGCGAGCCATTTTGTAAGTTCAACTAATTTATAAACTAATCAGCACCCACGAACTCGAAATACTGAGGTAAAGCCAGACTGTAGAACTAACCAACAAAATGCTACAAGCATATGGAACATGTTGGTTGATGGTAGTTGTGTTACTTGATTCAACATTAGGTAAGCAAGTGGACATGTGTTTCAGGTAACTTTCAATGTTGCAATAGGCGACGAAACCCAATCTCTGCTGTTTGCTGTAATCTTTAAATTACAAGTACTTGTCGTTCCCAGTGGGGAAAGTACTGCGAACAGCTTTTTGTTGCTGGCAAAGAATACTGTGACTTGCGAGTTTCTCCTCGCTAACATAGTACTGGAGGCAATGCTCGCAAATATGTTCTCTACACTTCTTCTTACTGTTGACTACCAACCAGCTTTGACAAATTCTACTGCGTATGAAATGCAAATGAGAGGCATCTCCACACATGGGAATCGCCAAAATATTCACAAGTTTATTTTGGCATACATGAGAGATACACATGGGTACTACAACCCCACCCTTTTCGTAAGTTTCGTGAATTTTATTGATATATTTGTCTACCACACAGTAGACATTGATAGAAATAGAATTGTTCTCCTCAACCTTGCGAATATCCTGTATGACTACATGTGTCGACAGACCTTCGATATTCAAAACCTAGTGAGGTTTAGGATACGAAGCAACTCTGCAAACATTTTGTGGCAGGGAACAAAGATGCTACGATGGCGTAGTGGAAACACATTCCCTCCGGGCAGTCTACATCGACACAAGCAAGACAATTCGAAATATATGTGGGCAGTTTAGTGTGTGCAGCACCGATGGTGAACGGCCGATATTGGCTCACATGCACATTCATTTATGTCAATGTTTGCAGACTCCAGCCAGAACCACACACTCTAAACTCCTCAAGTCTGTTTGCGAGATAAGGAACAGTATCATCATAGATTAAACCCACATCAGATGAAAATAACAAGTCTGTAGTGTCTTCCTCCACCGTGAGCGATTTCAAGTACTTACACCGCTACAGAAACGGATAATCTAACAGGCCAGAGTGATGCCGTTATTAAGCTTAATAAAGATACTTTACACCTCTGGAAAAAAATGAGAAAAATCTGCATTAGACTCTAATTGATCGTTTAGTATCAGCACGCCATTTAGTCTTCCCACAAACACCGTAGCCAATAGCTCACACGTCAGGTCTGGCAAAGCTTCCACTGAGGCTTGTGAATTGGAAAAGGAATTATTTTCCGGCTCCCGTGACGATATATGTCTAATTGACTCGAAAGTCAGTTGTGAAATGGTTGGAGCACTCTCCGAATCAACAAGAATCTTCCGAGTAGGATAGAAATAAGTCGTCAATCAAAAGATCAACCTTCTCATGTTTGGGGGAAGCGGACATGTTTTGACCTTTTGGTATTGACAATGTCTCCATAAGCGAATCCGTGCTGAAAAAAAAGTAAACACTCTTAATAACACACATAATATAAATGAAAACATAATGGTATTATTAACATCCTAGACAAAAGGTCAAAATCTTTTTCTTAATTTTAAATTTTATATTTGTTGGGGAAAGACAGGAGCAAGAGCTGTGACTAAAAAGGAAGTGAGTTCAAAATACTTTAAATGTGGATGAGGGGCAGGTAGCTAGAAGGCGAGGAGAAATGAAACACAATAGGGAATAGACAGGGCAAAATCTTACCTGCCAGATGGGCTGTGTGCATGGTGAGGGTGAATAGTGTATGATGCAAGCGTGAAACAAGCCAGGCATGTTCATGTGCAGAGCTGGCTAGATGAGAGAAAGAAACTCTCTCACCCTTGTCTTTCACAAAAAATTTTTTCTGGTCCAGGCAGGCAGCTTTCATTTAGAATATAACAGTGAAATTTAAATTCATGCTATTGCTGTTCAGTTTGAGTCCAGTTTAAATGTTATTTTTTTTTGTTAGAGAAAAACTTTAAACTTTAAAATGTGAGGGTTTTTTTTTTAATCTTACACTGTCAAAAACATTTATCAAATCATTTACACCATCAAAAACATTTATGAAATTTTATACAGTAAAATAATTTACACCGTCAAAAATACATTCAAGGTTACACCATTAAAAATTCAAATTTCTATACTATCAAAAATTCAGATTAGTACACCGTCAAAAACTTATTAGTGATACACTGCCAAAAATTTATTAATTTGCACCGTCAAAACATTTTTATAAATTTTTCGGAAATAAGTTTAACAACAAAAGTTTTAGCAAGGGTAATTACTCTGTTATACTCAAAGTATCAAAACGACTTGTCTAAAATTCAAAATTTTATGCTATAAAACTAAACATGCAATACTTTTACAACTATACAAACCTACATACTCATTCCAGTCAATTTACTGGAATTCAAACTTTTAATATTTTTCAAACTATACAAACCTGAATACTTGCACTGTAGAAGTATGATTTACTGAAACTTATAAAAAAATACTTGAAAAATCCCCCATCTCTCTCTCTCTCTGTCACACACACATACACTCTTATACACACAGAACTAGACCCTCTGCATTCCTTCACACATTCAAGTCTGACACTCTCATTGACACCTATCGAAAAAAATTTCTGAGTACTTGGCGATAAATTCTACATGATTTTCACATACTTTGTGAATATTTAAACACTCAAAAGAGGGGTAGGTACGTGTTATTGACACAAGGTTAATCCATATAGTGCAGCATGTTACTACTGGTGGTTCACCTGTCCTCTCAACTCTCCTAAATAAACTGAAATGTACATTAAAAAAATTTCATCTGAAATTAATTTTTTTCTCACCTTTCCCCTGCATTCACACACACACACACACACACACACACACAGTCTGGGATAAATTCCTGATTCTCACATCCTTTGCGAATATTTAAACAGTGGAAAGAGGGGTAGGTACATGTTATTGACACGACCTTATTCCATATAGTGCAACATGCTACTGCTGGCAGTTCACATATCCTCACAACTCTGCTAAATAAACTCAAATTGCCAAAAGCTACCCTTAAACACCGTTAAAAACAATTAAACATTGCTTAACACACTTAAAATCATAAATAATACTGTTATGCATGTGCGAGCATTAAGTGACTTTTAACTTAATTACTGATTATTACTTTAAATTCATAAATTGAACATTTTATTGGATTACATAATGTTTAAGTATGGTACATTACCAACTAATAGCTCTATAATTCAGTCACAATAAAAATTTGCACTTGGCAATAATGAGCCAATATGACCAGTATGAAATAAAACATAGTTTCCAAAAATAAAGGTCACAAAGAGAGAGAGAGAGAGAGAGAGAGAGAGAGAGAGAGAGAGAGAGAGAGAGAGAGAGAGAGAGAGGAGAGAGAGAGAGAGAGAGAGAGAGAAATTAAATGTGGATGAGTTCACATGATTTTCACTAAAATTTATATAGTTTTTTTTAATTAGCTTGATTCATGTGATTCATGAAAAGAGACAAATGCCGCATTACTGTTTTGGTTACTTAGCTGCGACATTAAACAAATGTAGAAGCACCCAACACACAACAGACTAGACCTGCCATCACTTACCTTGTAGTTAAGGTGAAATATGGCAATTTAATAGAAAAGAGAATAAAAAATAAGTTAAACCTTAAATTACAATTACGAATTAAAAGGGAGAGGGGGGGGGGGGCGGAATAGATAAAATCAAAAATATCACTCACAAAGGAGGGAGTACGAAGAATATCCTTACATGCTGTTGGCGAAGAACTCCGAAACCGAACGCAAATAAATAAATAAATTAGCAGACCATTCTACAACTTGGCTTCACTACACTATGTGATGGTGTGTGAGAAACGACACTAACGGGACCTCAAGTCCCCGAAAATACCATCCCGGTCAGCATTCGCAGAAGATCCGTTATGGTGCCGACAAGCCTAGGACACAAAATGACAAGGTGGGGAGAAACAATGGCGTATCGAATTCAAAACAGCCTGCTCAGATAGTTCCAACGTTGCCGCTAGATGGCAACAGGAGTACGAAAGTGACCAAAACCGATGCACGCATTAGCGAAACTGGCTAACTTTCTCGTGATCGAAAGATGTTTTTGTATGTGCAATGAGGTGTCAAGCTCGTGATTGCAAAAAAGACTCTGCCCATACAGCCACGCCAGAAACGAAGTGTGGAAGAAGGCAGGGATGGACGTGAAATACAAAATCTTGCAATCGCTGCAGCCTCCATCCGGTCCAGCTATGAACGAGCAGACGAAACAGCCATTGGGGAAGACTTTAGCTAGTTTAAGAAGACTCTTTTAGAGAACCAAAACTTAGAGAAATTGAAACTTCAAGGGAAATATCACAGAGGGAAAATTTGTAATCAATAGATAATTGGCGCAAAATGTTTCAATAAAAGTTCAGTTGCACGACCAAATAAAACACACACACACTTGATATATATATATATATAATTATATATATATATATATATATATATATATATATATATATATATATATATATATATATATATATATATATATATATACACACACACACATACACTGATATGAATGTCAGACCCCAGAACCTCAATAAATAAAATTAAATAATTGTTCAAAGCTTCCAATGGAAAGCAAATGTATAAATTACCAGACAAATAGACTTTAACTAAATATTAAATGACTCAGTTCATTCCAAATAGGCATAAAGCAATTAATTACCACAACGATCAAAATAAACAAATTCACGAGACAATTACTAATTAAAAACCTCGCAATTGGTCTATTGACTTAAAAGAGAAATACTATACTTTGAAACCAATAAAAAAAGAAGTTATATATTAGGGATCAAAATAATTATAAAATTCGCCCTCTCAATAACTAATCAAAATATTGAAAATTTACATTGACAAATAGCTTAAAATTAATTCAACTCAGTGATAACATATATAATTCAATAGTAGCTTATATAAACTTACAAGGATGTATTGTAAAATTCGTAGTGTCGCAAAAACAACTATTTTGATGCATTTAAAAACCAAGTGTCTGATAGAAATTAAGGAGGCGTCCCAATACGGCACAATTCTTAACTTAACAAATAGACTTAAGTGTGGAACGATTTCATTTGATTTCAAAGACTTATTTTACGATTTTTAAAGAAATTTCATTCTGTTGTAACAATTTTAAAGAAACTTAATTGTGTTGTAACAATTTTTAAAGGAATTTCATTCAGTTGTAACTATTGTTAAATAAATTTTCATTCTGTTGTAATATTTTTTTAAGACATTTCATTCTGTTGTAACAGTTTTTAGAGAAATTTCATTCCGTTGTAACGATTGTTAAATAAATTTCATTCAGTTTGTTAAAAAGTTGAACGAAATTCATGCGATCCACTCGCAGTTTAAAGAAAACATGAAAATTTTCTAACGAAATACTTAAAACCCCAACTTTTTATATTTAAAATTATTCACTTACTTAAACTCTTGTAGCGAAGATGTTGGTTGTTGAAGGAGACCCGAAGCCAGGTCAGTCGGGTTGGAAGGTAGGCCGCTCTGCCATGTGAGCGTCTTGGTAAGAGGTCGGCCGGGCGCTCATAATCCCCTTGAGAGCTCCGAGGGAGCCTACCTGGGTAGCCTAGCAAGCTGTTGGACGATTGCATCCCCATGCGAGCTCTGCGGGTAACTTCTCTGGCGTGTCGGGAGAGTTGCATTCACCATCGCGGCAGAAGGGATGGGCGGGCGGGTCCCTTGGTCGCAAAGCCCTGTTGCGGAACAGATAGGCAGAAGTAAGCGGCGAGAGGGCGGCCGATGCCCTTGACCCTATTTTAATGCATTAAAAAGAATTTTACGCATTTTTTTCTTTAAATTTAGTGTTGATATATTGTATTTTAGCCTTTATATCTTAATTTAACGCGTAATTGTTTGGTTTTAACTCATTAGGTTTGAATTTCGTTCTTGTGTAACAATTTATTGCACAAACAATTGTCACTACAATAAAAACTTTTTGCATTATGAGGTGTAATGAATTTAATGCTATGATTCAACACTCTTTTACAAACAAATTCCTGTTTTTTACTATTGTTTATTTCTAAATTTACACATTTAATTGATTAATTCTTTTAGTTAATATGGCTAACGAATTACAAACTAGCTAATATCATACAAGACCTAGCCAGGAATCGAAACCAGAATCTATATATTTCAATCATATCTACCCGGCACTGAAAGTGAGAAACTAGATTACAATCGTACGTGATCTAAGCGGGATTTGAACCCAGCTTATATCAACCATGTCTTAGCCGAGGAATCGAACCCACAAATTATATATTACAATTTACCATGCCTTATTCGGGATTCGAACTCAGAGCATCCAATGCCCAATCGGCCGTCTCGCCGTCTTGGACGTGTCGTCCTGGCCTGCCTCAACCGAGACCGACATGAACCCGTCCCCTGCCACCCGTGATTCCTTGGACTATCCCGGTCACGCGACTCGCTTTTGTTGCTTCGTGGCGCCGCTACGCCGCTTCCTGAAAACATCGGCCCTGCCCTACCGCGACTACAGATAGCAGTGTCACACGAATGGGTAGGTAAAGCGTTGTTTCACAGTTAGCGACGCGCCCGACACGCTGGCAGCCGAGACGACGAATTTCTTTCTTGTTTTTCACAATGCAGCTATGGAATGTCACCTGCCGCCGGTGACACAGACTGTGCTGCCATCTCTTATCCTGCAAGGAAGTTCGCACTGAGATGCGAAAAGCGAATGAAAGGCAGTGAACATTTTTGCCCTTTACCCACAAAAAATGGGTTGTTTACTACCGTTATAAACTTATATATATATACAATACTTATATATAACTTATAGCCCTTTAATTTGCAATAGTCATTAATTTTTCTTATTATAGCTTTAGACGTTAACTTCCGAGCGCAGTGGAATATACACACTGTGTTTATTACGTACATGGCAATATTTATTCAAAAAGTTGGTTAAAGGATAAAACATGGTTGGAAGGAAAACGTAACTAGGGCCTCAAAAGTGCTCACTTTACCGTGAACAGCCTATATTAGTGTTCCTACACGGGTGACACACGCGCTAGTATTACAGTAAGATAGGAATTGAACGCTTGCGAAAGGTAGTTTGTTGGTGTTGTTTTTGATGTTACAGACCCAGTAAAACGTGTTTTCGATTTGATGTTCATAGCGTGATTAACAATTAATTCACCGAACAGTCGTGTGTGTTTCACAGCTCACATCAACGCAACACAGCGGATGACAGAACCTACACCGCCACAGCTACATGTCAAATGCATACACATAAAGTGAGCGTCGGATATTCTCTGAACTCGCCGCTTAATAACATGTTATTCTATTGGGGGGAAATGAGTATATTCCCATTTAAAATAAAAAAAGTTTATATCGATATCTCAGTATTCAATTAGGTACATCTCGGAACATACATATGCAGTGTCTTATGAGCCCCATAGTGCCACTTACGAAATCGTAATTTCTGGATACCTACAGCTGTTAGGAAGTGAGTATCTTAAGAGCTAATGATTTTTCGCGGAAAAATATGAGTAGCGTAGACTTCAATACTATAGGCTGTTTGCGGTAAAATGATCACTTTTGAAAGCCCTGCTTAAGATCTACATGCATACACGTTGTACATTCTTCCGCCTTATGTAAGATTAACATTGCCATGGGCCTCATCACGATATTATATAATTCGGCCAAGTGAAATTTTGCAATGATTAGAAAAATTATTTTTTAACAAATCTGCGCATTTTTACACTTTGATGCTTTAAAAAAATACAGATAGCGAAATAAATAATTTAAGTTATCTGAATTGGTCACATAACACTTCTTATTCAACGTTGAGATATGGAATTATTTCCCATCCTTCGTTACCAACTTGAGTGGGCATATGCCACTCAATGCGCCCGGTAAAATATATGGCGATAGGAGCAGTGAGTTTTTTCTAAGGTTGATTTCAGAAGTGCTCACTTTATCGTGAACAGTCTTTATAAGCACCCAGCAGCTGTTTGTCTTCTGTAATTGGTTGCTATCTGGTTGATAAGGCTTTTGGTATTGGACTCGGCCACTCGGAATTTGGCAACATCGCCACGACTCCTACGTTATACGTGCGCCTGCTCGCCTCCCACCAAGGCGAACCGGATTCAATCCCCGGCCGGGGATTTTCGCTATTTGGAATCGTGCCGGACGATGCCGTTGGTCGGCGGGTTTTCTAGGGGACCTACCGTTTCCCCCGCTACTTCATTCCGGCGCTACTGCTCCATTCTCACCTCATATCGCACCCTCACCGGCTCCCAAGACCTCGCTGCTAAGAGCCGCCCAAATCTCTCAACTCAAACCTATTGATTCACAACTGCACATTACAGGTCGTGTACATGAGAGGAACTGACGTAGAGAGTGAAGGAAACGGTTATATTTCCTGCGCACAATGCGTTGGGCAACAGAGTAGAGTAGGACATTTCCAACCAAGTTGTTGTTTTTTTATGTAGGTACATAGTTATGCTGCAGAAACAAATAATATCTGAAGATATACATTTAGAAGAAATAACAGATTACAATGTACTGGCAGACATTATTAAATGTTATCCACGTCTTTACGATCGCAAAAGATAACATTGTAAAGCAAATATGTCAACTCTTTTAACTCACTGTCCATTTTCAACACAATATCACACTAAATCTTTTGCTTTACTCAATTTGATGTACGTCAAGACAGTCAAAACAGTAAAATGTTTACTAACATTGCCAAATAACGCCAGACTCGTCCAAAAATCTCATTGACAATCAATGATATGCAAGAATGAAATTGTAAATTAGTCTCGCGCGTACTGTGCTATCTTCCTACGTTTTATGATTGTGAACCCACCATAAAGCCCGAGAAACACTCCCTTCTTCTAGGTTACTGTGCCTATGGAAACATTAAAAATATCTCTCGTGTCTCACGCAAATAAAATCAAACGGTTTGTAAAAATGAAACTATGTGGACGTGTGTTTGTGACATTCAATTTTCTTGGTAGGAAAATCTAAAACCCACTAGACGAACCTAAGTATAGACAGTTGTCTGCATCTACGATACCATTTTGTTTGATCTTCCAGGGTAAGTTATTAATTACTGTACATAGGTTTGATGTATTTCTCTGTCGCGCAATGAAATATCCATTTGCGAGTCTACAAACTCGACTGTGTACGACAGAAACGTAAGATAATAAACAATCCTCGCAGTGCCCTAAGTGCTATTGGGAACTGCGCCTTCATTATTTCAGAGCCAGCAGTTGCCTCAGTTTCAGGCGACTCACTAGTCGGGCGTAAGTAACACAGGGACTTGCTCTTGAGAGAACCATTATTCTCTCGGCGCCGATCAACTGTTTTGCTTTTCTCTCTTCTTCAAGCTGCCGTCTCCCCTGAGCGCTCATCTCTTTCATTATTTAGTATTGGATTTTTTTGGCGTTCTCCTCAAACCTCGACTTCGCATTTCATTCGCTGCAACCGTTCATTATTCACTCACTCCCTTTCTCTCGTTTGTATTCTTATTTGGTGTACTATCTATTTTGGTCGATCCTAGCGACGACTTTTATCCTGTTGAATAATTTATCCGAGAGTAACAATGTAGTATCATGGCAATGAATAAATAAATGTTAGTTCGAATCTCCATGCCAGATCTGTTATTTTAGACGTCCCGTCCATGAATATTACCCGACGCTATAGTTGAATTCGGTACGTCCCCACGCAGAAAAGAAGTGATTTGTTTTTTAATGTGACCACGCGGAAGCGGCATCTAGTAGGCTAACGCTTTAGCAGGGCGTTGTGAAGGTAAGTGGCAATGTTGGGCCATCACTTGGTCTGAAACATGAAGTTAGGCGTAGGCGATGACTAGACTGCAGCCTCGCCAGATGAAATGAGTTGAACGGTCCTATGTACTGAAACGTTTTCTGTGAAATTGTTGTTTGCGCGTAAACGCCTATCTCGGTAAGTAAAATTTCTGGAAATATGACATTTTGTCAGAAAAGATGAAAACAATTATCTATGGCTCTGGTTTTTTACTTTTGTCACATTTAGTGTATTCTTTGAGAAAAAAAATCCCCAAAATGGTCAAATATGGCATTTTTGATGCTTACCTATGCAGTTCCCTTAAGCGGCAAGAGAAAGGCACAAAAATACGGACGTAGTTCAACATGCGGGCTTTCATCGCGTGTAATAAAGCCCCTATGTTACGGATCTAATTTGCACAGTACAGTGTTCCGACGGAAACACTGTACGCCTTGCGTGTAGGAGCGATGAGACACTAGGCGTATCGCTTCCTCGCTGCTTGACCTTGGACGCGCAGCTACATAGTCGCCTTAACCGTCATCAACCCGCGAACACTAATCTCACAGAAATTACTTATCTAGGAATTCCCCGTAACCTCTTCGGTACCAGTAGCAAACGTACAGGATATACAAATCAATAAATCTTAAAGGGAGAGTTGCTTATGGAATCACAAAATTATCCCTTCTCTCTCAGACCATGTTGTCAACCAGTAACGATGCTGACACCTTAGCTATGACATCAGATATCACCAAACAGTGTTGGCAACAATGATCGTGCGGTTAGGGCTTCGGACTCTCACTACAGAACTGCACGTATGAAATTTGTTTATTTTTTAAATAAATAACGAACCTTTTATTATTTCGCTATATTTTTAGTTATAAAGATGACTCAATAATTTGCGCCTGCGTAATGCTGCCTACTGGAAACATAAGCTAAATGTATACGATATCTGTTTTCCGCACATTTCCGAAACATTGGCTCGAAAAAGTAAACAACGACAATCCGTTTTTTTCCCCATTTGATTTTTAAACAAAACTACTCATTTACAAAAAAAAAAAAACATTCTGTCACTTGATTAAGTTGTATTTCGGTTACAACTTTGTCAAAAGAAATGTAATAGCTTTTGCAATAATTTATTTAAGTTAACAGTGCGCTAATCTTAGCCTGAGTCACGTAGTTTTTACATTTCCGGGGGACGGAAACTGTTAGTGGCGGAACGAAGAGACTGGTAACTGTGCAGCTGGCATGCGCATTCCACTCCATATTTACTAACGCTTAAGTGCGACGCCTTAGCGAATGCAGACGCAGAGAAAAAAAAACTCTTAAGACTCAATATCATGACAATAAATGCCTATCACTTGCTATTTAAACTAATATTTACCTACATAAACGTCCGTCATCTCACGCAGATATTAACACAATCACTTATAACCATTCTTTATAAACAGTTTTCTAACATATTCTGAACTGCTATTAATATTGTGTAGGTATTTGATATTTGACAGTTCCAGTATTTACAATCAAGCCTGTATCATTTCTCCATTCAGCCCCACCTTGTTTCGGTTCAGATATAACTACTGTCCGGAATGTCATGAGGCACCACAAACGCTCCCTTACACAGCCACACTCTACTCGTCGGATACGTCGCCCTCCACAGCACTCTTACACTTTCCTCCGTCTCTGCTGCACACACGCGCGCGCACCCGCCGCAGACTTTCACAACGCCGCTCATCGTCAGTTCGCTCTTCGCCGCACTTCGCCAGATAGCTGTCACTGACTGCCGAATCTCCGGCTGCGGTGGTATTTATAGTGACAGGCATCCTGGCCCAGAATTTTCTTTACACGTCGAGCTACGCCGAAGGGGGGAGATTGCCAGAAAGTTCATTCAATAGCCCGCTGACGCCGACTCCTCCAGAGGGGGGTTTGGACCGGGAGGGGGGCGTCACGCTAATGTAGGCAAGTTGTCAATCATTCCCCGCTCGCCTGACGACGTAGAGGTGGCCAGGTCCGCGTAGTCACAGCACTGCGTCCAGACTGGCCGCACGCGCCCAGCGCGGGGAGTCAGCGCGTAACAATACTTTAGGTACGCTGTTCACACTGTAAATTCAGCACTTTTGTTGCCCTAGTCACCTTTTCCTTTCAGCCATTTTTTATCCTTTAACCACATTTTAAAATAAATATAGCCATGTAAGTAATAAGCACAGTGTGTTTATTCCGCCGCACTCTGAGGTTAACGTCTAAAGCACAAAATAAAAAATATCTATTGACTATTATTCCAAATGAGAGGGCTTTCAAAAGTGCTCACTTTACCGTGAATAGCTTATAGGTTTGGATTAAGGGGAATCCTTGGTAAAAATTTTAAACGCTTCAAAGTTACGCATGGCTATAAGGAAGCAATGCGAGGGCGCCTCTCAGGGCCCTTTTATGCATGCGATTTGTGTCGTACGACTCGGAAGTCGTACGTATTGCCTTGAGAGAAATGATTAATTTTATACATGCGATTTGACAACATCCGATTTTCTTAGTTGTCCGATTTGTAAGTCATGTCGTCCTCTCCTAGGAAACGCACGACTTCTATAATCGTACGACTTCTGTAAGTGCATGGCGTACAATGGATCGTTCTATGCAAACGGACGACTTGTCGTGTAGTCCAGATCGTAGTGAACAGTGCTGCCAACACTGTCTTACTATACGAATGACAACATCCTGTGCAGTGGATCGTGTTGGTTCTAATACTAAAAACGGACGATTTGAAATCGGCCGACTTTTGTTTGGTGTCTCGAGCAGTTCGACTGTCGGCAAGGCCTTGTCGTACGACACAAATCAGATGCATAAAAGGACCCTCAAATATGCGCTGTGCATTCCCGCTTAGCTGAGTTTCTCGAAAATTATATCTGCAATAGTAGGATGTTATCACATACCATGGAAGCTAATGGATCAAAATACAGACACTACTCAGTACTTTTGTCTTTTCTGTCAAGAATAAAAGCGCATGGAAGCTCCAAGAATTCTTTTTGAACCTTTTTCACAATTTTCCTTTTTGATTATATGCAATGGAATAAAAATAAAAAGTGGCTGGTGTAGATAATTGTTGTTTGAACCATTTTTTGGGAAAAATTCGTGATCTCAAGCCTTTTATTTGCTGAGATACGCGTATAAAGGCCGTTCACAATAAAGTAAGCACTTTTGAAATCAACCGTATAAAAAAGTCACTGCCTCTGCCTGCATATATTTTAACGAGCGTACTGAGTGACATGCACTCAGGAAAGTTGATAACGATGGATGGAAAGTAGTTCCTTATCTTACCGTCGAATAAAAAGTCACTGCCTCTGCCTGCATATATTTTAACGAGCGTACTGAGTGACATGCACTCAGGAAAGTTGCTAACGATGGATGGAAAGTAGTTCCTTATCTTACCGTCGAATAAAAAGTCACTGCCTCTGCCTGCATATATTTTAACGAGCGTACTGAGTGACATGCACTCAGGAAAGTTGCTAACGATGGATGGAAAGTAGTTCCTTATCTTACCGTCGAATAAAAAGTGTTATGTAACCGTGTGGGACAATTTAAATTATTTTTTCGCTTTATGTTTTTTTACTGCTTCGAAATGTTAAAATAACCTGATTTGTAAGATAATCATTTTTCTAGTAATTCCAGGATTTCACAAGACCGACTCATGAATAAAGTGTTTGGAGCTTATGACAGGTGTTAATTTTCATAAGGCGGAAAACTCCACAACTTGCATATAAGTAGATCCTAATCAGGGCTTTCAAAAGTGATAATTTTACAGTGAATAGCATATAGGCGCAAACATGGTTATAAACATAAACATGGTTATACTATATTTTCCTAGGCAGTCCCCTTAAGAGGAGTGTGAACCTCCGCTTTCAAGGTCAAGAAGCGAGGGAGCGATACGGGCGACACTAACACGCATGCTTACTGCCGCATTGCTCCTACGGGCAAGGCGTGCAGTGTTTCCGTCGTGGTCCTGTACTGTGCAAATTAGATCTGTAACAGTGGGGTTTTATTACACGTGATGAAAGACCACATATTAAACTACGCCTGTATCTTTGTACTTTTCTCTTGCTGCTTAAGGGAACTTCATAGGTAAGCTTTAAAGCTTTAGAAATTCGATAGTTGACCATTTTCGCGAATTTTTTTCTCCTAGAATACACCTAATATGTTAAAAGTAAAAACATAGAGGCATATATAATTGTTTTTTTCTTTTGCCTTTTCCAGCAAAATGTAGTATTTACAGAACATATATTCACCGAGATACGCGAATACGCGCAAACAACGATTTCACAAAAAATGTTATAGTTCACACTCCTCCTAAGAGGATTACGTACTGAAACATTTTCTGTGAAATCGTTTGCGCGAATACTCGCATCTCGGTAGATAAATGTCCTGGAAATACAACTTTTGGCCATAAGAGGTAAAAAAAAAAAAAACAATTATCAATGTCCCTATATTTCTACTTTTATCATATTAAGTGTGTCCATGGAAAAAAAATCGCGAAAATGGTCAAATTCCGCATTTTTAAAGCCTACGCATTTTCCTTAAGTTCTAAAACAAAAATACGATTATACAAACGTATTTTAATCTGTAGGATTTCATCACGTGTTGTAAAGTGCTACTGTAACATATAATTTGCAGATTGCGGCATCCCGACGGTAGCACTGCATGCCTTGCGTGTAGGAGCGATGTGGCTCGTGCACTGAGAAAAACAAATTGTCCGTAGTACTAAATATATTTGCTCACTGAATATATGTTTAATACTAACATGATATGTTTTCCACAAAAAGGCTGCATTTGTCTCAAATGTATTAAAATATTCACCCATACCAAATAGTATGTTTGGAAGTTTTGTGTTTGTCATTACAGTTCGTATGTTACAGTGCACACTTTTACTAGTATTTGGTCATGCCAACAGCTTCGTACGTCTTTATCAACTCATAATAATATCTAACTGAAATACACTTTTTGTTGTTTGTTTCAAACGTATGTTATTGATCGTCCGAAATATGCAATTAGTTTCAAATAGTTATGTAGAACTGTTTGAAAAATATATGGTTGGTCTAACTGAAGCTATGTAAAAGATTTGCTGAGTAGTGTTCATTGAAATAAAATATCTTTGGCCGTACCATTTGGCTTTCCGACGCGGCGCCTCGATTCCGTTCGGTCGGCCATTTGCGAATTTTAGTTGGACTGGATTCTTTCTACTTGTGGCAGCGAGGTGAGGTTACGTTATTTCTGAAGTCGCAGGCAAGATGAGCGACGATTTTACGAAGAGATTGTTGGCTTGCGACCAAAGAACTTGTGACATGTGAACGAGCAAATTGATGGAATTCTTGTATTTCTGCCCTCCAGTCAAAGATTCAACCGTACGTTGACGACCTTCAAGAAAAGTAAAGAGCTGAGCGAGTGTGGGTAATGTTGTTGGATCAACAATAGTGAGCTCCCATTCCTTTCTAAGGTTCATATCCAGCTTCCCTTCAAACAGATGTAACAAATGTGGGTCCCAAGTTTCAACCGACACATTCGAAACCTTTACTGCAGCTGTGTGTTCATGAATTGTGGCTAATAATTGCAGCCGACTTGAAGGGTTACTCGGGGTTATGCGAGGTGCATTAACAAGTGCATCAATATGATGAGAGACAATAAGACGCTTATTTTTGTACCATTTCCCACGTAAAGTCCAAGCTACCTCATGGTTATGTGGGGTGAGTGGAAGAGATTGTAATAATGACAGCAGTTCCCCGAACAATGACGACTTCAAATACCACAGTATTTCCACATTGCTTAACGAACAGTTTTGAGCAACTAATGTATAAAACAAATTAACGACGTTCTGCCACTGCCCAATATCACCACTGAATGTTTGCAGCGTTATCATAGGAAGCTCTACGCTCGATGTAGACGCTGATGGGTGTTTCTGCTCCGCAGATGATTGAGACAGGATCTCGGGAATGGCGATCGTGTCATAATACAAATCGTCGAAATCATCCAGATGTTTACGATGAACGTCTGCATCGAGGTAGTCAATTTCTCCTACAACTTCTAAAATGTTAAGTGATCTGGATCAAAACTTTTGCGTATGCTTTCCAGACCCCGGCATGGGGCCTGCAATAATTTCATTAGCGAAGGGTCTGTTAGTGCCTTTTCGCCTAAGGCCGAAGTTCTTTGCATACGTTTTTCGGCCCGATCCATAATCGTGGACGAGCCGCAACTATTTCGGAAGCCATTTTTATAACCGTGCTTTGCAGTTAACATAAAAATGCACATGAACGACAGCACCAAGAGTATTTTAACCTCATCACACACGAACATCAACAAAAAAAAACGTCAACCAACACTTGTTATATGTTCACGTATTGATGTACATAATTTTTGGCACTGACTGTAGTTGGCATTATACACGAACTGCGGCATCCACTTGATAGACAGGCACATTCCGGTTTTCACATATTAGCTGTTCCAGCCGCTCACTTTATCGAACAAAAAAAAGTTTTTGAATCTCTCACAAATTCGAAGCAATGTGGTGTGCGTTTTTATAACACGAATCGCGTAGTTCGCACTGCGACACGCCATGCAGAGGCATACGAAACGCGTCGGTAATAAATCGCTTTTCGCGAACCGAAAACTGAACACAAAACGAAACTACTGAAATTTCCGTGGCCACTTCTACGATCCGGCGCCCGAAGTTCAGTTGGACTGGAAATTACTCAACGATATTCGACAAAGTTTGTGGCGGCTGCGCACCCGTCGATAATTCGCACGCCATCTTCAAACGACAACTGCCGATCGCAGCGCCACAGTCGGTAATGTACTGGTTATAGCACTGGACACGGGAAATACTAACACTTTGAACTAAAACTTGATACATATAAACAAACACAACACACTAGACGCTAAGCAATTAGAAAAAGTAAATATTTTAAAACGTTGCTCATTCCTACGCTTGTATACATTGGGAGAACAGAAAGGAAACTAAATAATTTTAGTAGACAAACTTCTACCTATCATATTTAGATCAGCATTAGTACATTGAGCTACTTCCCTTCCTTTGTGACCAACTTCACTGGGCTTGTGCCATTCAGTAGGTCAGTTAAAATATGTGCAGACAGGCAGTGACATATTTCAATAGTTGGTATCTAAAGTGCTCTATTAACTGTGAACAGTATAACATCAAGTCTCAGAACGGTTTTTATAAATTCGGTGTGAACTTAACTAGAGGCCTGCTTGCCAGTGTGTACTGTAGCACGGACCTGTATATAGTTGTGAGTAACGATTTCTTTTCTCAAAGGTTGATTTCAAATGTGCTTACTTTACGTGAACAACTTTTATGGGCAATGCAGTATTTTATTCAACGATTGTTTTTTTTTTCTTTCGAAATTGCGTAACTGACCGCGAAGACGCAGTACCAGCGGGATTGACTCGCAATTTCGCCTCTGTGTCAGTCGGCGTTCTGCGGCCAGAGTAAGTGAAGAGATTTGGGCGGCGACTCTTTTAACATCGAGGTCTTGAGAGCCGGTGAGGGTGAAACGAGGTGTGGAGCAGCGCCGGAATGCAAGGGCGAGGGAAATGGAAGATACCCGAGAAAACCCTCCGACCAGCGGTATCGTCCGGTCCGAAAGTCCGGGGGTGACCCCGCCGGGAATCGACCTCAGTTCTCCCTGGTGGGAGGCGAGTATCTATCCATTAGAGCACCGCGGCCCATCTGCAACTAGAGCTCACAACGGCACGCGAGGCTGCTCGGACTAACAGGAAGGGGCCGGGAGGAGTCCCCGTGGCGCCGGCCTGTTCCCCCGGGAAACTTCTGTGGCTCTGGTGTAGGAAGCGGCCGCCGACTAATCCCGCGGCTTGCAGGCCGCCTGGGAGCCACAGAAGCAACGCGGTTTAATTCCGCCGCTCTCAAAGGGCCTCTACCGCCAGTAAAAAGGGTCGGGCCGGACAGCGAATCAATGATCCTTGCTCCACGTCAAAGCCTCCCTCCTTACAATCCGGATACGAGCGTCCAGGCCAGCGGCTTGCCTGTCCTCCCGAGGAAAGCCGTCCTCTGCGGGAATCACGAGAAACTCTGCCTTATACACTGTCATCTTCTGAGTAGTTTTACAAGCAATTCCCTGGAAGCTTGTTGCCAAGCTTTTTTTTCAGTGTTTGCTACAGGTCTGGAAAACCTGGAAAACAGGGAAATTTCAGGATGTTTAAAAATTGTCCGGGATATATAAGGGAAATGTTAGGCAATTTCAAACATGTTATCTGAATGTCAAGGAATTCTGTGATATGCATTCTATATTTGACAGTTCTGTCAATTATGCACCGCTGCCAGAATCATATAAAATTTGATTTTGGACTAAATGCTTAGGCATTTTTCTTTGCAATCTATGTGGTGAGCAATTTTGTAAGTTCAGAGAAGTGTTTTGATGTAAAAGTGTGTTATAATGCAAAGATGCCAATCTGCACTGAAAAAAAAAATGTTAGAAAAAGGTCAGGGAAAGTATTATTTTTGTCTGGAAATCAGGGAATTGTCAGGGAATTTTCCAATGAAAAAAAGGTGGCAACCCTGTTTTTGCAACGCTGCACGTAAATTAAGATCGAACTTTGCGACACGTTAGCGTGGAATGTGAAAAACGAATATCGAATTTCAATAAGGAATTACTTAAGACTTACAGAATGTTTCAAAAGAAGTAAAGTTACAATAACATATTTGGCAAGTAGTTCGCAAAGAATTTGTTTGTAAAACATACAAAAAAAAATCTTTACTGCATATAATTATCTACGGTTTATCGGGTATCAGAGATAAAAAACTCGTAATAATTAAAAATACGACCATGGATAAAAATGGTATTTATTTCACTCAGTGCACAGGTCTGAAAAGAACAAAATATTAGCAGCCTTGGTCGAACACAACTTCACTTGCTCTTGCTACATGCACACACAGCGCCATTGAATGGCGTACTAATGGCGTTCCCGCACAAGGTGATGTTTCACCCATCAGGGCACAAACGCACTCTGCACTGCATGATAAACAAGTAAAGGCTGTTCACGTGAGTACTTTTGAATTCAACCTCAGGAAAAAGTTACTTCCCCTAACTGCATATATTTTGACATGCGCCTAGTAAAGTGGGTAACGATGGATGGGAAGTAGTTCCATATCTTAATGCCCAATAAAAATGTTAGGTAACCATTTTTGACAACTTAAATAATTTCTTTCGCTCTTTTTTTAAATAAATTGAAGTGTAAATGAGCAGATTGTCAAATATTTACTTTACTAATAATTTCACAGTTTTGCTTGACCGACGCATGAATAAAGCGATGAGGCCCATGGCAAGGTTAATTTTACATATGGTGGCAGAATACACAACGCGCATACAAGTAGAGATCTTAAGCAGGGCTTTCAAAATTGCTCATTTTACCGTGAACAGCCTATAACGTAGGTTACTACTGTACTATTTCACATGTTTAAAAATAAGTCGGTAGATTTGTGGTGTCAGCTGCACACGACTGGCAATCGCTACTCGACATGCTGTTGTATGCCCGGTACAGTTTGTTTTGACGGTAGACGTCGTGCCAAAGTTATCATCACTGTTATTAGGTATCGCCAATATTACAATAACACTACGGAATATTTTTATTGGTCTGAGGGTGAAGGGAGGATGTTGGCACACACACTATCTCCGGCGCTATACTCTGTTTCAAGAAAGCTCATTAAATGTTGACAGTTCCGTGGACACGCACTATTCGATGACGCACTTGCAGGTCATAGTGACTCATAATTTCTTGCACACATGTGAATCCGAGACACTTGGTTAAGCAGAAGAACAGTAAATTTGAACTGCCTCCGAGCACATCATCAAATAACATATACCATTATAACTGTCAAAATTCAGTGAGCTTACATGAAAGAGTATATCTAGAGACCTGCAAAATTCGCGTTATTATTTGGAGACACGTTGAACTTCAAACACATGTACCTTCGCAATAATTTTTTCATTGGACCATACTTTTACTCACACGCCCTGAGTAACTCTGCGCCAGTAAATAAACACTTCACAATTGTATAGTCCAATCACTCGCAGTCCAGTAAAAAGAAAGTGCGACTTCACATCAATGCAGAAGCCAATGGAGAACCGACGCCGGCTCAAGTATATACAGCACTGTGAAGTTTAACATTATGCTAAATAATAACGCGAATTTTGCAGGTCTCTTAAGTACACCACAACCATAGACGTTCACAATATGGGTATTTTCCTTGCGAAATCTGCAACCAGCTTAGCTGCCGACTAACAGTGGTAGGCGGGTGACAGGCGCTACTCGGCCCATTTTTATGTCGCTCCGGCTCAGAATGAGTGAGTGGAGGAGTGAAGAGATGTGGACAGCTCATAACAGCGAGGTCTTGAGAGCCGATGAGGGTGACTGACGTGAATATGGAGTGGCGCCGAAATGAGGGGGCGGGGGAACGGGAGATCCCCGAGAAAACCCGCCGTCCAACGTCATTGTCTGACACGATTCCCACTTGCGAAAATCCGGTGACACGGCCGGGGATTGAACCCGGTTCGCCTTGGTGGGAGGCGAGCGTGCTAATCGCTCCGTCACCGTGGCCCCTCGTAATTTTGAGAAAATGTTTGCGAGGGAGGTGGGGACTACAAGATTTTACCACATTGTAATAAAAGTAGAATTTACAAAATTTGTATAGCTGTCAGTACTGTCTACAAGTTGGTGACAGAAAGTTGTGAATTTTCTTACTGCCCAAATCGCCTACAAAGGTTCACATTTATTTTGCTGCTCTTGGGTAAACATTCAGCTGGGCGTGTTGGCTCTACGCATGTACATTTTTACGGCGTGTTTTTCGTGTTTAATCACAAATATTTTCTCTCTGGATTTGCTGTGCATTTGATCTTGCTGTAAAAGGTAATCTTTTAGTGATTGTTCTTCATTCTATAAAAACTATCAAACATACAGATTAAAATAGAAATACTTTCCCTATATATTGGCCATACAGTCAGTGTTTAACTGCAACACGAATTAATAATGGTGCTTTCTTGTGCCGGATATCCCAAATTGTTCTCGATTCTGACAATGGGGCATCTTGAACGCGGAATTCGTCTGAATTATTCACACGTCGTCCGCCTGTCGTATTTAGTGGCTCTGAGTGGGTAGACGGGAAACGTAAATAAACCATTATTCCTCGTTATCAGCATGTCAGCTTGTTTCTTCCAGTGACAGTCTGTTCAGCAAAAACAAGGAACGGAACGAAGTCATGTTTTAACCCACGGTGTGATTGTTTCTGTTATAATAGTCCGTTTGTACTTTTCGAGTGTAAACCTATCATACTTGTCCTTATTTAACTATCCCGACAGTTCAGACGGATCGTTTCCTAGCTACAAGTACTTTAAATATGTAGCTGTCTGCTGGAAAAATTACATAAAGTAGAATAGTGAGTGAAGAGACTTGGGCCGCTATTTACAGCGAGGTCTTGAGAGCCGATATAAAGTAGAATAGTTCACAAAAAAGTTAATCGTGACTTAACAGTGGTTATTAAAATTAAAATTTTTTGTTCCGCACATTTATCAATCTCTAATCTTCTGTATAGCATCCTAATCTAACTTAATTCAAAGAATGATTATACAAAAAAGATAACCACGTTTACTTACCTACTCGTAAACAATTCCCTAACCACAATACATACGCGTATTGTGTAATCCCGCAGGCAAAGGCAAATCTGTGTACTAGAAGATAGCTGTGTTTGAGCCTTTAAAACTTGGTAAAAGTAATAGTTTATTAACAATTGGGTAATTATCGGGGAAAACCGGAAAAGGTAATTATTACAGAACTGCGCTATATTTACCTGACCGTCATGTGCAAAATGTTAACAGACAATTGTAGCAGGGACTGTGAAATATTTCTAAAATATATCGTGCCGTGTTTCAGTCCTATATATTTCCGTAACAAAGGAATGGTCGTCATTGGTTATCTCAGCCAAATTCTGAGTGGCCTGCTCGAGAAGCCAAAATCTTAACCGCATTAAGATCACTCAGCAACAAAGAAAAATGGAAGTGTGTCCAATCATTTAATATTTAACGTCTTAACGCAGATTTATAAAAACAACATGCTTTTAAGTTTTACATGGAAAAGACTGTGTGCAGTATGTACGCACGCGAAGGCCATTGTGGGAAACCAGGAAATGAAACCAGGAAATAGGACATTCTGTTTAACAGTCTTTGTAGGCAGTAACTAACAAAAGTGTGGTGAATTACTGTGAAATGGTCCGTGGCTCCGAATTGTTTGCGAATCTTGAACGACAGAAGTAAATGATCAAGTACGACATGCCAGAGCAAAAAAAAAAAAATGATTCCAATAATATTTTAAACACTAGTAACTACTGTATTTCTAAATTAATTTCAGTTGGCTCTAACGTAAACTGGCATCCTGCTAGTGGCGTCAAAATATGTAACATGGCCTTTTAACGCGCACGCATGAGCGTGTGTGCGTGTGCTTATTATTTTGAGTAAGAAAGGGAGGGAGAGATACACTCTAAGAAATTATTCGGAAAAGTACCATACCAATGTATAAGCTTAGTGAGAAAGCAGGAATGGCAATGTTTTCCCCTATACATTCATTGTAGCGTTCCTACATTTGCTCAGGAAACAGTCAAATGCATAGGGAAGTTCCCAACTTTGTATAGTAGCGTTGCTAAACATTCCCAAATCTGCAGCTTTTATTACCATACAGTGTATAGGTTAAAAACTTCCATTACAATTTAGGAAGTTTATCAGATTTTTTTACGTTGTGTGTGTGTGTGTGTGTATATATATATATATATATATATATATATACACACACACACACACACACACACACACAAAGGGGAGGGGAACTATATTTAATGCGTGCCTTGTGGAGACAATATTTTTTTTTCAGTATAAGAATAAAGTAATTTAAACAAGTAGTTACCAACATACCTAATTAGTCTACTTTCCTTTACATATGTATGCGAGCAAATTTGATGAAGACTTAGATGAAATTAACGCGCGTGTTAAAGTTGAAATGTTTATATCCCCCTTATACTGAAAAGTGTCCGGCTCACTAAAACATATCCGTTTACATAGTGTAGTGATACTTGTTTGCTGAATTGGGTGGGAACCAATTGATTATATAGTGTTCACGGTAAAATGAGCACTTTCGAAAGTCCTGCTTAAGATTAACTTGTATGCACGTGGCGTATTCTTCCGTCTTATGTAAAATTAACACTGGCAAGGGCCTCATCACTTTAGCCATGCTTCGGTCCAGTGAAACTATAACAAAAGTAAACATTTTACAAACATGCTCATTTTTACACTTCGATAATAGAAAAATACAGAAAGCGAAAGAAATAATTTATAATTATTTCAAATGGTAACCTAACTCTTTTTATTCGATGTTACGATATGGAACTACTTTCCATCTATCGTTGCCAACTTTACTGTGCGCATGTTACTCAGTGTGCCGGTTATAATATTTGCAGGCAGGAGCAGTGGCATTTTTCTAAGGTTGATTTCAAGTGCTCACTTAATCGTGAACAGCCTTTAATTCCCAAGATATGACCAAAAAGAAGCGCTATCTTATAAAATGGCGATGGAAAAAGGCTCTTAGTGGGCATAGGGGATGATGGCTGTAGTGTAGGCTACTGCCAGCATACGAAGTTTGGTTGAAACTGTTTACACCGTAAATATACTGTAGTACCTAATAAAGATTTATATGGCCGCCATTTTGAAAATAAGTGCCTGGCTCACTTCAAAAATATAATTTTACATATCTTACGGTAGTATTTTTTTTGTAAAATTTTGTAGGACTAGGTTGATTGTTTTCCGTGATATTACAAAAAAAAACTTTTTTTTTCATGTTACGAAATGGGGAACAAAATAGTCTATGCATTTGCGTATTTTATGCTTGCAGTAGATAGTATCAGCATGCCATGTTTACTATAAATCGTTTAACGGTGCTATGGTACATATACCAAATTAACCTAATATATTTCTATGTCCGCCGTATAGAAAAGGTTTAATACGGTGTTTGGACTCTGACCTCATGTCCAGGCTGCTTTCCACTTGAGCGTAACGCCTTAGCTCTTGTCATTGTATGCATCTTTCTTGTCCTGGGTTTAAGATGATATTGCCGATATATGTGTTTTCCTTCCGAAGTACCACGCTTTTTATAAATGGCGCCCCCTCGAAGCTTGCATCACCAAGGCGTAAGTTCTATGAGCTTTTAAACATCTATCAAATGCAGCGCCCGATTGGCTGCTGAAGACGATATCCAAACAATTGTCGTTACCCAATGCCAGTACATTTTAAATCGACGAACTTAACTCAGTGTACAAATAGAATTACTCTTGTCAGCCGTATCAATACATACATTATAACAATGCTCTTCATACGCTCATATATTTATGTTCAGAAATAACGCGAATAAATAGGAACAGGAACTTGTATGTTACTAGCGTCCTTATATGGTAATTAAGTAATCTCCTCCACTGGTGCAGTTAAATCTCATTGTAGAAAATCGTGATCTCCACGCGCAATATAGCTAGCTAAAAAAAAAAAAACTTTCTTTGCTGATTTCCAGTGTAAGTTTTATTATTGGCTTTCGTTTCCACGCATCATATTTTTCTCTACATCGACCAGATGCTTCAAGGACGATTTGTTTTTTGCGCCGTGGATGAAGAGGGGTGTTGGGGAGGAATTTGACCCCAACAGGGCTTCTTTCTGTTATTGGCTGTATTCTGTCTGAGAAGCCATTTCTCTATTTGACTTGGCTCTTTTCTCCAATACCGCACGGCAGTGCTTCGTATACGATAACCAAGACGCGAGGGAAAAAGGAAGTGATTGGTAATACGAGGCCACGGTTTTTTTTATATATTGTCTGAATAGTTACGTATCGTTTCATGTAAAATATTTATGCATACATGTATTTCTGTTAAGTTTGCAATGCAATTTTTCACGTATTTTTATTTATTTATTTATTTTATTTTATTTATATATATATTTTTAAACTGATTCATGAACTCTATTGAACACGTAGTGTTAGCTACCGTTTTCTTTTCAAATAAGCACTGTAGTTTGATCGGCTATGGTAAGGTTTATTCTATTCAGATTGGGAAGATCAATGCTTTATTGTTTGGCGACTGGAAATTTTCGCCGCCGGGGTACACTGATGGCGCATGTGTACAGGATTTTCCCGCTTTGTATGTAAGTAGATGGGACAGTTGCAATTTTCATAAAATAAATACAATCGTGTAAAATATCGATTTGTATTTCTTCGTACTACAATGGAATATAACGAAATTCGTTCACGTGTTCTTTAATATTCTGTTGTAAAACTGGATTTAGCGAAACATTACCTTACACAATTACTTAATTTAAGTATGAAAACTGAAACGATAAATGAAAGCAGTGCAATGGTTACAAATATAATTTTTAAGTCTTTCCCAAGACGTTTCATTAAAGGAAAGGAGAAAAAGTACCGAGTTCCTTTTGATGACGGCTGTATTTATTCAACACTAAAATTCGTAATGTTTTTCCTTTGAAATAAGTTTGCCTATGAAGTTTCAATGCCGAACAGTTGCATTTTCACTGTTTGCTCTTGCAATCACAATCGTAGGGCGTGAGTAATAGTTACTAAACATAGTTAATACTTAATATTTTGGCTGGAGCGCAAATATACATTACAATCCCAACGAGATCCAAACTTTTACACAAAAAGTACATAATTTCTCAATTTACCACTAACATAAAAGTGACGTCATTGAACACCAGCGCGCCTAGTGGCGGAAACCTTCCTAAAGCTAAACTCTCCCATAAGAAATCTCGTTTTGTTCCAAACCAAAGTAGGATAAACATTAGCTAGGGCCATTAAAGGCTGTTTACGTTAAAGTGAGCACTTTGGAAATCAACCTTAGAAGAAAGTCACTGCTTCTACATGCCTATATTTTAACGGGCGCAATGAGTGTCATGCGCCCAAATAAGTTGGTAACATTGGAGGGAAAGTAGTTACGTATCTTAACGACGAATAAAAAGGTTTTAGGTAACCATTTGGGATAACTTCTATTATTTCTTTCGCTTTATGTTTTTTTTTAATACGTCAAAGTGTAAAAACTAGCAAATTTGTAAAATTTTACTTTTCTAATAATTTCTCAATTTCACTAGACCAACGCATTAATAAAGTGATGAGGCCCATGGTAATGTTAATTTTACGTAAGGCGGAAGACTACACAACGTGCATACTAGTAGATCTTAAGCAGGGTTTTGGAAAGCGCTCATTTTATTGTGAATAGTCTATAGTAGCACATCAGTGCATAGTGCGCTTATGTACGAGGTGGATGCACCTGTCCAGTTTGTTATTCCGTATATATATATATATATATATATATATATATATATATATATATATACACATACACACACACACACACACACCGGCGCGCGCACGTCACAAAGGGGAAGAAAGCGCGGGCGGAATGCGCTATGTAGTTTCATTTCGTGCGGCCAGAAACAGCGTAGCCCCTGTGTGAATATCGGATGTCGATAGTCGATTCCCCGCTGCCGCGTATCGATTATCGGTGCTTGGAATACCTGATGCTGCCGGCAGAGCCCGCGTCGCGGCTTGGATGCGACGTCATCAGAAGCGCTGCAGCCAATAGGACTCCGAGGAATCCGAAGACATTCTGCACCACCGCACGCGTCAGTTGACACGACCGCCAACTCTGGAACGTGCAAGTATTCGGGATTTTCCGGCATTTTTGACCCACGTCAAAAAGTCCTCCCAATGAGAAAGTGTTCCCCCACTACATTTACGATACCTCTAGTATTACGCCCAGAAGAATATGCAGCAGTTCTCCCGCCAGGATTATTTTTTAAGGGCACTGCCTCCCGACTGGCAGCCGCGAAATTAGAATAGGAAATCCCATGTTAAGGAAATGTCTCCCCAGTGCGTTAGTTTTAAAGACAGATGTTTCAAACAAAATGTATTCTCCACTAATTTTTTTAGGATAAGTTCCGTACACTGGAGATGTTTACATAATATGTATAGCTTGCTTTCAAGGAATTTGTAGATTTATGCCTTACAAAAAAGTACATACTGCCTACCTATATTGAAAATATACGCTGGTAGGGATGTTCTCTTAAAAAATTCGCGAAGAACACATTTTTATTTCAATTCCCTTCTTTTAAAAACTAACCCATTGAGGCGAAATTTCCGTATAGGATTTCCAATATAAATTTTGCAGCTGCCAGCCGGTAGGTATAGATCTGAAAACACATTTGACCCACCACAGCTAAACAAAGGTATTTTTACAATAGTTTAAGATGCATTTATGCATGTAGTTGAATGCAGTTAATTATAAGCTAAAAAAAAGTTGAATTATCTTTCTGTGGTCTGCGCATTATTATCCGCCATTTATTAATGGTATTTCTTAACATTCATAAAAGAACCACGCACACAGCTAAAGGCTGTTCACGGTAAAGTGAACACTTTTGAACGCCCTCTCATTTGGAATAATAGTCAATAAATACATTTTATTTTAGCCTTAGACGTTAACTTCCAGGCGCTGCATATTAAACATTCTGTGTTCATTATTTACGTTTCAATAATTATAATAAATAGCTGGTTAAATTATAAACTATGGCTGAAAGGAAAAAGTAACTAGGGCCTCAAAAGTGCTTACTTTACCGTTAACAGCCTATAGAAAAGATACGGGCTAGCGAAAAACATTGGAAGTAGTGAATGATGTATGGTTTAAAGCGGGCCGGCCACAGAAAACTGAGTTGATGGCAAGTCATATACGTGTTAACTTTGCCGGCCGGTGTGTTGGGAAATCCGCAATCACAGGTGCACACGCATCGGTGTTTCAAAGGAAGCAAAGAAACAGAAATAATCATAATTTTTTACACGCAAACAAATACTAAAGTTGAATGAAGGTTAGAAGTTACAAAAAAAAAATAGTTTATTGAGGGCCTAGTAGGTGTGGTTATCGTAACTTTCGTTTTGTGTATTCATGTCTTCTACCTTAAATTATACCGCCCCTCTTTCACCAACACTGGATTCCCCTTTTACTCTAAAATTTGTTTCGAACCATTAACCAAATGTGATACTAGCACCTGGTGTAGAATGGTGTAAAAATGTCCTCCTTTGATTGAGTTCGACAAAAAAAAGGATCGCCTTCCAAGATAAAAGTGTGTGTGTGTTTGTGTGCGCGCGCGCGTGCGCGCGTGAGGTACTTATGTGTTATCATTCATACTTCATTTTTTAGATTTTTGGCCAATCATCAAATTTAGGTTGTGACATTGTAACGCTAAGTTCATCAGTCTTGTATAATTCTGTGAAGTACATGTTTATGCACGCCAGAACACAATGATGGTGCCGAAACGTAAATTTTCGAACTTCATTTTATATCTTAGGAATCGGGGTGGAGGAAAAGTTCAAATCCGGCTTCTCATCACCTATAATTTACTGGTTTTCACCTAAAGCATTCGGTAAATATAATAGTAATTGTAGGCATTACACATCGTTTACAAACATTTCTAACAACACTTTAGGTTACCACACTCGAATAGTATTTGATGGCAACTTTATAATGCGCGCATGAGTTGTTTACACAACAATTTTTGAACGCTATTATTTGCTGCCTGAAATTCGTTAAGGAAAAAAGGAGGGTTGGCGGGGGAGGGGGGGGGGGGTGTGGTGTTAAAATGTGACCACGCATGGTATTCCAAGTAGATGTAATCTAACTGCAGCCTAGTAAAAACTTCTCGGATAACTCGAAATCTCCCCACAGATTGTTACACACAGTTTCACGGTCATTTATACTAATTTGTAGTGAATTATTACACTGCTCCAAGCCTGCTAGTGTCTAATTGCCCCCACGTAACCCGCCAGTTTGCAGCTTTGTTCCCACTACAATTTAGTTGATTAGCATTTCATGGAATGAAATCACTTACAGGTCGTTCACGGTAAAGAGAGCACTTTTTGAAGCTGTTTCATCAGGCATAATAACCAATAAATAGGTTTCATTGTGGCCTCGGACTTTTGGTCGTGGGTATGGTGAATGTATACATTGTGTTATTACTCACATGTAAGGGCTTACATTAACAAGTGGGGGGTAGGATATAAATTGTTTGAAATAAAAAAGTAACTAGGGCTTCAAAAGTGCCCACTTTGTCGTGAACGGCCTATATTCAGATATAGTGTGTAGAACTATAAAATTTAGCCAGTAGACGACAGCAGAAGAGACTGAATGATCGAATATTCACGATGAAGTGAACTTTATTCTCATATTTATAAAAAATACTTGTTTTATGATAAGTCTTAAGGAGCGGTCCTAGTGGCAAAGAATCATATAACATAGAGAAGGAGATGGGGATAATTATTACGGACAATGTGCCAGAATGTTAAATTAGATTTCAGTAGCCCTACGTACGCCACAAACGCGAATGTAAATATAAAGGTAAGGTAAACAAATTACTGAGGGAGCAGTGGGGATCGTTGAGAAGGTCATCGCTGCAGCGAACTACAGAATTGATGCAGTATTTTTTTTTTTTGTCTTCCAGCATAAAAGAAAGTAATGTGTTTCTAATGTCGCAGTAATTAATGTGCTGGCAACCGGATGGTTTAGGCTGTTCACGGTAAACTGAGCACTTTTGAAAATCTACTTGTATGCACATTGTGTATTCGTCCGCCCTTTGTAAAATTATCACTGCCATCGTTCTGATCACATTATTCATGCGACGGTCAAGTGAATCTGCGAAATTATTTAAAAAGTGCATATTTTACAATTTTGCTAATTTCTACAGTTATATGCTTTGATAAAACAGAACTCGAAAGAAATATTCAGTACTCATAAATGTTTACTCAACACTTTAAATTCAACTTTAAGACATGAAGCTATTTTACCCATGTTGTTACCAACTTTACTGGGCTCATGCCATCCAGTGTGCCTGTTAAAATATGTAAGGTTTGGGCGCAGTGACATTTTTCAAAGGTTGAATTCAAAAGTGCTCATTTAACTGCGAATAGCGTATATTTTTGCGCATGCAGCACATGCATACCCATACAAAGATATACTTAGTAATCGTCTAATATCCCTCACGGATTGATGAGGGCCATAAAAATAACTCGCAATACGTTAATTAGAGTCCACAAGGTTTTGGAAGCCAACATGAAGAAACTAGGAAATAACAATCCTGGACAATTGCTTTCTCTACTTTGTGAGCAAATGTTATGCTATATTTATAAATTTATTTTGCGAAATCCCATGCGCCGAGATAACATGTAAAAATTTCGGTGGAAGAAATAGATCGGCAGAAATACATCACCATGGTAAAATATTCGCTCAGAAATTTAGAGGGGGGGGGGAACAATTATGTTGCTTTGCCCTTCCTTAGCCCTTCCTTTATTGGCTCCTATAAAACCGTAAAATATAATTAACCGCTAAAGTGATAATTTAAGTTTATGTCCCACTCACTCTTTTAACTCGTGGGATATTTTGCCATCGTAAATGGGGAAATGCTAGTAGTAACAATACACTAACAACTTCAGGAAGTCTATTAACCAGTGTTACAAGGTCAAAATAGCCTCGATTTCTAAATAATAAATGTAAAAATGCTACACACGTGTATTGTCCACTTTGAAGTACACGGGCGGTGGAGGGCCCCAAGAGGAACATTCCGCCTTGCTTTTCGCGAGCCCGGAGAACAGATGGTATTAACTGCAGTAGTTTTTTAGAGCGGGCAGGTGGTGCAGGGGGAAGGGGGGGGGGGGGTTCGCCGCCCCCTCACCCCGTTTATGGCGCTACGTCCATCAATAATTCAGAAGGTGGGCGGGGAGGTTGGCCAGGGAGGGGGCGGAGCCGAGGGCTGCTGGACCAAACTAGGCTCGTCCGAGGGAGGCTGCGACACAGAGAGGTAATAAACGAGATTGATGAGCTCCCCAAACACCCTTCCCTCTCTCACTTAACTGTGTTTGTCCGGCTCTTGTCGCGCCCGGTCTCCGCCGAGTGAGCTGTCCAGCCCTGGCGGGCGGCAGGTGGCTTCGCAATGGCTTGGAATAGTCTGGTAGGAGAGGCGGGCCTTTTTATTTTGTTGCTGTTGATGTGAAAGTTTAAATATTAGTTTAAAAACAAACTGATGGCAAATTTCAATAAAGAACAAGTTACAATACTTAAATAAATATAAGATTTCCAAAAATGATTTTTTTTTTACCTTATCTTTCAAATTAAACGATCCAACATATTAAAAATTTTACGATTTTATAAGATTGCCTACCCCATAGCTGCTACAATTTGCCTCAAACACGGGGCAAATTGTAACATCCCACCTTCTTTAATAAAACGCCTGTTGTGGGAAAAAGGTGTACTTTTTGATAGTTTTGCTGTTCGTAATTAATAGATGAATGATTGGTTTATCGATTCAAGCAATCATAGTTATATAATACCTGTTAGGTTTCATGATATACACAACTTTCTGAAAATGGTTACAACATGCCCCTCGCTCCCCTACTCCGCATGTCGAGTATTATATGTCTCAATAGCACACTGCTTACCCGATAAAATTTAAGGGCAGACAAAACAACCTATTTCGTATATTGCTTAAGGCCCTTTCACGCAATCAATTTTTTCTTCCAATTACCTTCAATTTTTATAGAATTCAATTTATTTAATGCTACGTAACCTCATACGAACGTCATGATCGTGGCCATATCCTTTTCCAATTTCTTGAATGTCACGTTTTCCTTCAAGATTTTCGTTTAAATATGTTCTATGCTTTCTCGAATTCACACTTTCAATCGCTGATCACACCTAAAGTTTCTACAAAATAAGGTCACGTAATTTTTAAAAACAAAATGTACCGTACAATACAAAGAAGAAAATTTTTTGTAGTTAACGATTATTTTCGTGTCATGCATGAGTCGTAGGTACTCGTAAAAACTATATATTCTTTCTTTTTTAATTGGTTTCATTAAAAAGTTGTGAAAAATTTTTATGTGGAAACTTGAAAGCTAACTGATTGCAATTCATTGAAAGGCAAATTGAGTGATTTTTTAGTTCTACTAATTGAATTCAACAAACTTAATTAAATAAATATTTGATGATGTGAAATGCCCTTTACGAATTTAGTAGCGTTGAATGTTTAGGAGGCCATTCCAGCGCCCTAGCGACACTACGCTTTTACCGCAATTACCCCATTTAACTCGAGGGTTATTTTGTTGTGGTTTTATAATTAAAATGTGGTATGTGATTAGACATTAGCTTTTACTTTGTTAGGTGCGCATACGTTTCAATTTGAAATTCGTTCTCCGAAATCAGCCGTAATTAGTGTTCATCGCAAACTTGAAGGATTTGAGCAATTATTAATGTTATAATGAAATCAACCCTTATGCCTGACTTTTGAGAAGGTGTTTCAGTGAAGAGAGAGCATTTGAATAATTAATATTTTGCAAAGATAGCTACTAATTTTTCACCTCATTTATTGCTACAACCATTAAGATATTAGTAGTTAAGTAAATGGGGTTATTGTTGGTTGCGAAGTGTACTTGAAACGCTGTGGTGGTGGCTCACGAGCGTTCGAGAAGCTAAAATTATTTTCTACATTTTTCGCATATTACATTATTTTTCACTGTTATATGGCATAATGGCCTGAATAAATCATAACAGTGGAGTCGCAACCGGACCCTTGACCGTGCGCCGTAATTGGCTATTTCCTTCTACTCAGGCGCATGGTACTTATTGCAATATTTAGCTACAAGATATGTTTGGTTATAGTATTATATTGTGTTTGTTCAGTTGTGCAGCTGACTCAGAGCAAAATGCAAGATAGTATTGTAAAAAGGCTAGAAAATCTACAGTCTTTTGTTTAAGACTTGTGTGTTTTAACTTGCAATATTTTTTTTTAACGAGAACATTTGTTGTAAATCATTTTTTTTTTACTTTCACTTACTTTCGGTGTTTTCAAATAGACACGTGCACTGCGTAATTCGGCATAGTTGATATGAACTATATCAGCTCTATTAATCGGCAGAACAAAACTGTGTTCGTTGCCGTGTAGCGATGCTTGCGTTCATATTTCTGTGTTTGGTTAGTTATTTCGCTGGTGATGAGTCTCGCGGCTGTATCTTTATCGGTGCCGTGGATCGTTACCGCAGACTATCTGAACGGAATGTATAATTTATATGCCTCCTCCCCTACCCCCTTCCCCCTCCTCGATACAGAGCAGGACAGGGGATCACTTGATTAGAAGCCAGTTCCAGCGTGTTTGTATCCTTTGTGCATCTTAAACCAGCCGATTGAAAATTCCGTATCGAGATCCCAAGGAAACGCATACAGCCGTCGGCGGATATCAACATTTAATATTCAGGAACAGAAGTAAAATTTATAGTCTAGGAAATCGCAGGACATTTTCAAGACTAGTCGAGCTCAAGAAAAATTTACTATAGGCTATTCACAGTAAAGTGAGCACTTTTGAAAGCCCTCTCATTTGAAATAATAGTCAATAATATATTTTATTTAAGCCTTAGGCTTAAACTTCCGAGTGCAGTTTGTTTATTACTTACATTGCAATATTTATTTATAAAGGTTGTTCAAGGATAACAAATTGCCGAAGGAAAAAAGTTACTAGGGCTTCAAAAGTGCTCACTTTACCGTGAACAGTCTATACCTTAGTGACTGAACGTAAACCTTATGTCATTGCGCTGACTATAAAGTCATGTTTTTCAGCCCTAGTTTATGAACTGTTGCGAGTTGTGTTGGAGCTATCTATAACAGCTATTATTACTGTTGTTACCATAACTGTTATTCCAATAACTGATATAACAACTGTTTATACGCCCTTAGTGCTTTCTGTATGGACCATTCACAATGGTTACTTGTGGTCATACGGAAGCATTGTGATAGGTCTTCCCAAGACTGCGAAAATGCGTGCGCGAGAAGCTGAATTTCTCGCAAATTAGTTCCGTAACAGTGGTATTATTACACGCGATATATGGTATTGAACTACAGATGCCCAAGATTACTTTATCCTTTTCCTTAAAGGAGACCTTGTAAGAAAGTTATAAAAGTAACATTTTTATACAATTTCACTACGCTTTCTTTTCGGATATATTTAATAGGATAAAAATAAAAGCGGTATCTTTCGATAGTTGTTTAAGGTCGTTTGCCTATCTTGATTGGGCAGAATCACGTAGGAGTTGTGCCGATGTTGCCGAATTCTGGTAGGTTCGGTCCAATATGAAAACGCCTTCTCAAGCAGATAACAACCAATGAACAATTGACAAACTGCTGTTGGGTGGGTGCTTATAGTATTGAAGTCCACCCTGTACTCATAATTTATTTCGCGAAATTTCACCAGCTTTACATAGAGACATGAAAATTTCTCGCTTAGAACAACCTGTAGGTTAAACTGCACGGTCCTATGCATTTGCCAGATTCAGCTTTCCGTACATTGGCTGCTGCCCCAGTGTGTAAAAAGTCTTACTTCAGATCAGGTGGAACATGATTCCGTGTTTTGTCTCCTTGCAGGCCTCTTATTGGCTCAGAGTTCATCTGGGCGTGTCTAATATACTGTGGTCCAATCGCAAACGTAACAGAAATATATACGTGTTTGAAGTAACTTGTCCTAAAATAATTTCGTGAAATTTTCCAGGCCTACTTATACAGATTTATATCGTACGCATTTTGTAGGGACAGGTGTTTTTCGCGAAAAGATTTAAGCCCAGTTGTATTCCAAATCACTTTTGTTCATAGGCACTTTCGTGGTTGGATGATTTTAAATGTCACGTGTCTGTCCACGAATCACGGAAGTTCAGTATCGGAGTGCTTTGTTACGATCGGCCCAGTCAAATAGGAACATATCTTCTCACGTAGACACGCAGTCAATAACCAAAAGAAGTTGTGTTTGTGGATGTAGGCTATTGAAGTCTAGCATGACCATAAATATTTTCGCGAAAAAAAACCTGTCCCTAGCATTTAGTTAGGTTGATGTCAGAGATTGCAGCCGAAACAGCTCATCGACTATGTTTCAAGGTTCGAAAATATTGTTTGCATCTGCGAAACGATGCGGATTTTTACTTCCGAGTCTTCAATATTTTCGGAGGAAAAATAACTTCAATCCCCCCCCCCCCCTAAAATACGATGCAAAGCATTTTAGTGCTCAAATATTAAGGACTGCCAAACACATTTTCTACATGTTTTGTTCATACGTTGTATTTGTTTTATATCAAGGAGTAATCTGATAAAAGTGCAAAATAAGTAACAAATTAACTCAACGAAAATTAAGGGAATTATGAGAATTTTAAATGTATACCTTTTTCCATAGAAACTTCAAAATTGTATTGTACGTACATGATGAAAAAATTCCGCTGCAGAGCAAAATAATTATTAAAATTTCCACTACGGAAAAAGGGGCATTTTATTATGCTGATCGTCTGTAGTTTTAACCTTGACTATTTTGAAGAAAGAAAGCCAGGAGTTTAACGCCAATCTGAGGTGAGCTTGACATCGGATTTCGAAGTTCAAACATTGTATTCGAAAAACTTCTTAAAAATTGTTTGGTTATAAATATAAGGTCAAAATGGTTATAAACATAATGGAGGAAAGGAATTAAGTGTTTTTCAATTGATTTACTGTTTTCATCCAATTTTCTTTGATAGAATATCACAAAATTGTGTTTAAAAAAAATTGAGGCGTCTTGAACGGTCTCGATTCACCGTGGAAAAAAGAAACCGTCGTTTGTGAGACGAACGAGATCGATGTCAGCATACCCCGAGCGAGCACGCAGCCACAGTCGTGTAGGTTGTCCTGACCCGCACCATGATTCGGGGGGGGGGGGGGTATAGGAGGGGAGGAGGAGGAGAGACGGAATGATGTCATCGTCCGCGCGTGGCATTGCTGTCGGGCGCCACGAGATCTGGTCCCGCGTGACGGCCGGCGGGGTGGTGGGGGGTGGGAGGTGGACATGATGGCGGTCTTTATTTATCGAGAACGGGTTGTTGCAGCAGGCAGGGGAGTGGCCGGGCGCCTCGGAGAAACCTTCGCTGCGCATCGCAAACACAAACAGTTCGACCACATCAGCGCTAGGGGGGAGAGAGAGAGGGAGAGAGAGAGAGAGAGAGAGAGAGAGAGAGAGAGAGAGAGAGAGAGAGAGAGAGAGAGAGAGTCGCAGATTTCCTTGTCTGGCCGCCACGACCTCACTATGGCGTTTCACGACTCGGCCCGCCGATCAAGTGGAAACGTTCCAACTGCGCACGCGCAACGTTTATTTCCGTCTTGCGGGAGGTCAATACCATGTCTGCTATGACAGGCGGGACACGTAACCGGTCCGACACAGTCCTTACAAAAATTAAGTGATTTCATTATCTGACCAGAGTTAATGATTTCAATATCTGACCAGAGTTGATGATTTCAATATCTGACCAGAGTTGATGATTTCAATATCTGACCAGAGTTGATGATTTCAATATCTGACCAGAGTTGATGATTAAGAGTAGGACGGGCCCCCTCATTTTTTGTGAAATTGTTGTTTACGTGAATACACGTATCTCGGTCAGTAAATGTTCTGCAAATTTGACTTTTTGCCAGGAAAGATAAAAAAAAAAAAAACAGTTGTATATGCTCCCTCACCCCCTTTTTCTTTTTACTTTTGTTCTCGGAGAAAAAAATTCGTGGACATTTTCAAATCTCACGTTTTTAAAGCTTGCTTATGCAGTTTCCTTAAGCAGCGAGAGAAAATTACAAATATATGGGCGTAGTTTAATCTGTGGTCTTTCATCGCGTGTAATAAAACCCCACCAATTTCTCATGGCTCGCAACCGAAAATGTACAAATTCACATTATTAAACTATGCAACGGTCCTGGATTCCCAATGAATTTTGATGGCGCACACTCTACGTAAAGTTAAATGAGCAAGCAGCTACTGAATAAATAACTAACGGACGGTAGTCTAGGGTAAAGACAGGTGAGCCGTGGCGCAAATATTTGAGAATATTGATGAGTCATGTCATCCTTGCCATTCCTTCCACCTACCCAGCCTTTCATTTCCTTCCATCATTTTCAAGCTAGGTTTTTCTTTTATTAAGGCCTAAACCACAGATTTTGTGACAATCCTGACATCTCACAATCCGTAGACCCAAAGAAACAAAGTTATATAGCTACATAATCAAATTTAAATGTGGGAACCTAATTTATCATTGCGTCAGATATATTAGTATCTATACGTTGGTTCACATGTATTGTAAATCAGATAGTAAACAGGGGTTCTGAAACAGAAAAAAAAGTGATTGTACTAGGACTTTGTGATTCATAGCAGAATGTAGCAGAAAAAAAAGTCTTGTTTGCATCAAATTTCAACTTCTTAACATCAATATTAAATTATGCATGGTGAAGTACTTTCATACAATGAAAACACGGAAAACGTTTTCAAAGATTAGTTCAGTGATTATTCCTGTAAGTTCAGCCTACACGGCTGAAACTTGATTAAGCACGTGAAATCGCATCGGTTAGCAAACGTAGCAGTTTCTAGTAAATCCCAGTTTACACCGGAGCAAACAGAAGTCAACACGTGCGAACAAGGGGCCGCGGTGGTGTAATGGTTAAACTAATCGCCTCCCAACGAGTTTAACCGGTTTCGATTGCCGGCTGGGCAACCCCCGAATTTTCGCATGTGGGAATCATGCCGGACGATGCTGCTAGTCGACGGGTTTTCTCGGGGATTTCCCGTTTCCCCCGACGCTGCTTCATACTCACCTCGCGTCATCATCATCGGCTCTCCTCGATGTTAAGGAGAATGTTGTATGAAAGCAGTACATTTACACGATTTTCAATATAAGTCGTTTTCAAAACGGTTTCTCAAAATTTTTGGCTCGATAAGACGTAAATAATAATTTTCAACATATTTTTACGTTGTTAAATTTTCACTGCCTTCGTTATTCTCGGAGCACTGGAGGAAGAAAGAATTTATTTGTTCTTATCTTAAATTATAGCTGCAAGAATAACGAACGCAGAAAATTTTTAACCGAGTAATAAGGTGTTCAGAATTGTTATTTACGCCATGTCAAACCAAAAATTTCGAAAAAAAATCCTCTTTAAAACTTTTTGTGACCAAAAATTATAGAAATATACCATTTTTGTGCATTATTCCATTTAAGAGCCGTTCAAATCTCTTCACTCACTCACGTGCGAACAAACATCAACGAATCGATCATTCTCACGTGTGTAAACGGTATGCGAGCGCGACCAAGCATCCTTCGCCCATGTTCGTTCATCTACGGTTCATTCGCTGATGATCCGTTCCTGTCGGTCTTTCATCGAATCGCCAGATTATACGCGTGTTCGCTGTTTTCGCAACTCGTATAAGTGGGGCGAACAGCTCCGGATCATACATGCGCGAATGGTTCCCTCACGCTCGTTCGCTATGTTCGCTTCTATTTGCTCAGGTGTAAAGGTGGCTTAGGCCTAAGCCGATATTACACGATATCTGCAGCCGCACTTGGTTCTTGTACAAGCTTCTACAAGCCCTGGTGCACGAGCCGGTATACCAGCCACTATATGAGCCGCCATGAAAGATTCATATTACACGACAGCAGTCGATTACTAGCACTTGGCACCCTCGATGGGTTCCCAGTGTGCGGTTTCTAGTAAATATGAACCCTATTCGCAGAACTGCTACCAGTTAGAACTTGCGTAGGCCTGTAAAAATACTAGCTAGCACATCTTAATATTGCTATATTACTGTTCGCCTATTACATAAATTGATTGCTTACTAGTATAGTTGCATTCATTTTCTTAAAAATGTCGTGAATTCATTATGAGTAGGAGTGCGTTCTTTTAATATTGACGAAAATTACTTACCGATTGCAAAATGTAGTTTTTTTCGAGTTAGAATTAATTTTTTTCATACAGAAGGTTATGTTTTAGGTATTCAGAACGGTTTTAAACAGTAATTTAAAGTTGACGTAGTCATTATTATTCGTCATCGTCATATTTTAAATCTATTTGTAAGAGTTTCAACCTCACGGATGTAAAATCAAAATGGAAGCGTCCTTTTCGGTTTCTTCATCAACTCGTTTTAGGTAGTAGCCACGGGGAGCGCCCTGCGCTGTGAGACTGCAACGTGATTGGCCAGGTACGACAGCCGGTATGGAACCTGCCACGAAAAATAGGATGTGTCCAATTACCAAAACTGGTACAAAATCTGGCCGTGCAAGGCGGGAAGTGCCATGGCGGAGACCACACTAGCCCGTATACCAGCCGCTATGGTGGACCTTGCACAAGCTTTAACGGAATCTGGTATCGTGTAATATCGCCTTTAGCATTGCTTTGTTAGCGGTTACGAGGCACGAGCCGTGGCGCGTGGCGACGCAGCTCGGGAATACAACATGCACGCTTACAGACCCGGACAACTGCTTATTACTCCGTCACACGAAGAGCGGCGTAGAGCTCCACCCCACAACTCGGCAAGGAACAATTGTCCCGTTTCCTCTTCAATTTGCATAAACCGAATTATTGATTCATGCGACTCGGTAACGTGTTTAATTACATGTTTATGCTACAAAATGATAATGTTATTTACTCTTTGTAAGATTACACAACGCAAATAATAGGCTTACTGTACGTAAAACGGCCTTTATTCACGATGTCTTCACGCGCGGTAAGCTATATGTTGTTCTGTGGAAAACAGTGTAAGGTATCTGGATTTCAAGCCCGTTTCAGAAAACTGACACGTTAATAAATCGCTCGCAGCAAAGGCAATGTTCACAACACATGTACGTTTTAACCAGATGCGACATTAAGACATTCCCAATAATTATCCTCGCGACACACGAGAGCCCGTAAAAATAATGGAGTAGAATGTTTTGGAATTTTTACACGTCTACACTCGCCAGCAACCAAATCGACTCACCCAAGCGTGCATATCGATACGGACGATGGACTGGCCAGCACTCAGTCCAGACATGAATCCGATCGCGAAGAGTCCGGGCCAGGAATCGAGTTGCTTCGACTATCGACGGGCTCATAGCGGTGTTGTTAGAGGAGTGGGACACGGAATTCCTCAAGACCACATAAGAAAGTTGATTAGATCGGTGAAACATCGATTACAAGCTGCCATCAGAATTGATTCAATAAATTGTCTTTGCTATTGTGCCATTGTATGTTTCATTCGAACAATACGTGACCATACTTCCTTTACCCAAATTCCCAATTGTCCTACACTTTGACGTAAATGGCATTATTGCAAAAAGTACTGAAGTGAGTTTTATGTGAATGGTGTCAACGTAAAGCTAAAGTGTGGGCTTTAAAACGACATATGTTTTTCATGAATCTGTTATGTCCTTTTTATGGGAAACATGTCTGTATACGCGCGTTATGGGTCAGTCGATTTGGTTGCTCGTGAGTATAGTACGTATACCCTTCAGTACCCAACATATAATACTGTGTAAGTCAAAATAAACCGCAGCCATGCATTGGGCCCAATCCCCCCCTAAAAAAAAAAAAAAAAAAAAAAAAAAAACACAAAACGGATTCGTATCTCTCCTAGCTCACCTCTTTTGATCCCGAAACCTCCCAAACCTCCCAAAACTCCTCAAATGGGGACGTATATCATAATTATACACCTTTCGCTTGATATGGACAAAATTTGACAGCAATTGGTTTCAGTACCCAACTGAAGATACTGTGTTGTCCAAAGTGGGATCCGGACCTCGTTGGGCGGTAACCCCTAAAACCGGTTCGTGAATTTCCGGACCCGGTTCGTGAATTTCCGGACCCGTAAGGGGACTATGTAGCTGCGCGTCCAAGGTCAAGAAGCGAGGGAGCATTACGGGCGACACTAACAAGCACGCCTAGTGCCTCATCGCTCCTACGCGCAGGGCGTGCAGTGTTTCCGCCATAACGCCGTACTCTGCAAATTAGATCTGTAACAGGGGTTTTATTACACGCGATGAAAGACCGCAGATTAAAGTACGCCCGTATTCTCGTGCCGCTTAAGGAAACTGCATAGGCAAGCTTTAAAAATGCAATATTGACCATATTCACGATTTTTTTTCTCCGAGAATACACTTAATATGGCAAAAGTAAAAAAATAGGCCTATAGTTAATAGTTTTTTTATATTTTCTGACAAAAAGTCATATTTCCAGAACTTTTATTTTCCGAGATACGCGTTTACGCGTAAACAACGATTTCACAGAAAACGTTTCAGTACATAAGACCCTTAATGGCCCTGAACCCTCTAAAAAGTGGTCGTGTATCTCTTATCGCCCTTATACCGGGGCAACGTCGGTAGTTCGGCTAGTGAAATATAAAGATAGTCTCTAGATCGGAAATTAGTTTTTTTTTTTACTTCATATGATTTTAGTGAGTAGCTTTTTTGATGTGTTAGTTCCAGACTTCTTGGCTGAAATACAGTTCACACAGCAAAACCAAATAACATGGTCTTCAAAACAATTTTGGACTTGCTTGAAGGAACGGCACCGTTCATCTCCGTCGTGCTAGTAAAATATGAGCATTTTCTGTGTAAGACCACGTGCTTTACTAGCGCTGTGCTTGGTTTTTTTTTTAATTTTAATTTTTAGCTGGCGTGAATACATCAGTGTTTAAGCCACGATGACGTTATCGCTCCCTGGAAAATGTTATTTTTGCACACATTTGTTTAAGAAGCATCATCCTCGACCTTTGTAATTCGTTAACGTGTTTAGTTCTGTTCACAAATGCAATCACTTTCAGGCGCGTGAAATGTCGCGTTACCTGAAGCTTGCAATGGGAAACGAAACATCTACCGCGCTCCTGATTCGGCATATGTGGTGAAAACAGAAATGTAAGTATACGCTGTTCACGGTAAAATGAGCACTTTTGAAAGCCCTGCTTGAAATCTACTTGTATTTACGTTGTGAATTCTTCCGCCTTATGTAAGATTAACATTGTCGTGAGCCTCATCACTTTATGCATGCTTCGGTTAAGTGAAACTGTGGAATCATTTGGAAAATAAATATATAACAAATCTGCTTATTTTTACACTCCGTCGCATTAAAAAATGAACATAAAGTGAAAGAAATAGTTGTAAGTTATCAGAAATGGTTACTTAACACTTTTTAGTCGGCATTAATGTACGGAAATACTTCCCATCCATCGTTACCAACTTTACTGGGCGCATGTCGCTCAGTGCGCCAATTGAATATACTCCGGTAAGAGCAGTAACTTTTTTCTAAGATTGATAGTCTTTAGAAAACCAAACGTGTTAACGAACTTAACCTAACGTTATTCAATTCTTATTTGTGTGACACAACCGAACTTAATTATGTCGACAACTTCGCATCATACACGTATACGCGAATTATAGCTGCTTTCCAAGGTCCTTAAGACCCGCAACCTAAAGTCGGCACGTTCCTAGCAACCGAACGTGGTGGCGCAGTGGCAAGGCTTCGGGATCGTTTTCAGGATGAATTGGGGTTCGATTCCGGGTCCGCGCTGCCATCCTGGTTTCGGCCATTTCACTGTTTTCCGACATTACACTTGGCGATTGCTGGAATGGTTTCTTTCTAGAGGTAATGGACGATTCCTACCCCCTCTCTCTTTCTCTCTCCCCCCTCCCTCCCCCCCTCCAAGGCTACCATCGCGGTTCGTACTTCTCTGAGCAACTGTTGTGACGAGACATTAGGCTGAACCTTCTTACCTGTAGTCTATTCGCAATTTCTTTCCCCTTTTTGAATTAAACCTTTGAAACATCTCCCCATGTATGACGTATTTAGTTATTTCCAACATACGCCATGTATCACAAGTGTTTTATACTTGTGTTCATAAAAGTAATTTTTTTTCTGTTAGATTTAAATGTTATTCATATTTTATATATAAATTATAATGCTTCATTTATAAACAATTTGAATAAAAACAGTGAGAAAGCACGTGTGTTGGTAGCGCCTAGCAAGAAATAGTTCTTATACAAAATACTGTTACTCTGAGTGCGCACGAATTCGATGCGTTGTCTCTCTGGCGTGTGTTCCAGACTTAGTTAAGCTTTGTTTGCACGAGGCGGAAGGAATATCCTGCAAGTAGAACTTTAGCAGGCGCTTCAGAAAAGTCTGAAGTAACCGTGAATGGATTATATCTACCTAAATGCTGTTCAAGATAAAGTGAGCACTTTTGAAATCAACCTTAGAAAAAAGTCACTGCCTTTACATGCATATATTTTAACGGGCACCATGAGTGACGTGTGTCCAGTAAAGTTGGTAACGATGGAGAGGAAAGTAGTTCCATATATTAACGTCGAACAAAAATTGTTAGGTAACCATCTGTAATAACTTAAATGATTTATCTCTCTTTCTGTATTTTTTAATGCATCGAAGTGTAAAAATGAGCAGATTTGTACAATATTTACTTTTCTAATAATTTCACAGTTGCACTTGACCAACGCATGAATAAAGTGATGAGGCCCATGACAATGTTAATTTTCCATAAGGTGGAAGAATACACAACGTGTATGCAAGTTGATCTTAAGCAGGGCTTTCAAAAGTATTCAATTTACCGTAAACTGCATATTCCTACATCTCCAGTAGCAGTTTACACCAACGTGACGTCATTGCAGAGCTAGCTTGTCCTTGTACTTTCTGTACAGATAAGCAAGATAGCCCGGGACGTAGAATGGCATAGCTGCAGCTGGCCAAGGGAACGACGAAACAATTTTCGCGTCGAATGATGCTCATTGTGGACGGAAAGGAATATCACTTAGGTCTAGGATGAAGCTTAAAACCTTAAGTTAGGGCTACGTTATTTTATTTACGCTCATAAACCAAGGGCAAAAGCGTGGCCTGGAATTTATTTGGCGCAAATCCTTTATAACGGTGAACGGAACAGCACGGCTAGAATTGACGTTAGCAGGTTCTAAAATAAAATGACTGTATTTAATGTTAAAGTTAAAAAAAAAAGAAACTTCACGTTCGTGATATATGAAAATGCGTACTCATTCTATATAATTTGCAATTATCCCTTCAAAAACTGATTCCGCGTGTGTTAAGGAAATGCATTTTCAAAGATTTTTTTAGCATTATGTGATGCTTTGTTTGGCTGAGCAGAATTAAAAAGTACGAGTTCTCTCTAATGGCAAAAGTGGATGCTGTGTTCACTTTCAGTTGTCAGCGACACCTTGAGTTTTGATCTGATGTCAGTAAGGGTCGAACGTAAAAACGTGGAAACTGATGGTCACTCTTCTTACAGCTTTACATTCAACACATGTCGACGCCGCTGTAGACTATTTGCGGTTTTTTCACACTTGTTTAATCTATCATTTGAAAAATCACCCCATGTGTGACGTGTCCGGTTATTTTCTAAATATGACATACATTACAAGCGTTTTATACTTTTGTTAGCATAACATTGCCTTAATTTTAATTCTATTAGAATTTAAACGTATATTTTATCTTTAAATATAATATTTCATTTATAATTAATATGAATAAAAACATTGAGATAACAGGTTTGGTTTGTTGGCATTGCCTGGTAAGAAATAGTTCTTATGCATGATATTTTACACCTAGTGCGGATGAATGCGGCGCGTGCAGTCCCTTCTGGTGTAATTTTCTAGCTACGTTCAGCTTTGTTTGCACGAGGCGGAGGAATATCCTTGAAGGAGAACTTTAGCAGGGCTTCAGAAAATTGTAAGTAATCTTGAATTGGCTATAGGTCCGCAGTCACAGTCGTTACTCAAACATGTATTTCTGACTTAACGCCGACTCAATAGCAGATGGGTGTTAATTTATTTAGCAGGCAACACGAGAAACAATAGCTATAGGCTATTGACACTAAAGTGAGCAGTATTAAAAATCCCTCTCATTTGGAATAACAGTCAGTAAATATGTTTTATTATTGGCTTAGACGTAAACTGTCGAGTCCGGTGAAATATATACACTGTGTTTATTACTTATACGTGGTCGCATTTATTTCAAAATGTGGTGGAAAAATAGAAAATGACTGATGGGAAGAAAGTAACTAGGGCTTCAAAAGTGCTCAGTTTACCGTGAACAGCCTATAAGCAACAGCACATCGAGACAGTGCGTGTGCCGCACACGGCGAGTGCACTGAGAGAAAATCGAACAAAATATTTGTTTGTATAGCGCCAAATATATTTTTAGCTGCCCCAAAAAAGTAAATTGTTGAGCAAACAAAATTTGAAAAGCAACGAAATTACTTTCGTTCCTCTAACAAAATATAAGTTATGTTTGAATAAACAAAATCTCTGTGTTGGTCCAAACAAAAATCAGACTGTCAAGTAAATATTTGTTGAATCAACTGTATATATTTGTTTGGCCACTCATTTGACTGCCTTCGTTCGAAAATATAGCTCGAGTGTTTGTTTGTATTTTTTGTGACGATTAGGATAGTAACCGTGTTTGTTTGTGCATATACTGATGCTTAACAATCGTATAAACACATTAGTAAAACAATGCAACAAGAAATTGGCAAATAAAGCTGTAAAACTTGAAATATAAGTTTGCACACGTTGCTCAATATTTGCAGTATATCTATTTAAAAGCTCTCCGACATTATAAGTCGACACATTAGCTAGGATTACTAGGGCGTACAGCTCGGACGCAGGTGATCGACGTTCGAAACTAGGTAGAACTTTAAAAATAAAATTTATATCGGCCAAAACTGTTTAATGTACGTGTAGTCAAACAAATCTTTAGTTTCACCAACCAAATATTACATTTCGGGGCAACCAAATGAGAACAAAAATGATTTGGTTTCAGCGACGAAATATTTCATTGCCCCTATACAAAATAATAATAATTTGGTTACGCCAAACAAATCTTGTTTTATTCAACAAAACTTTTTTCTCGGTGTGTCCGATCCTTCACGGACATTTCCGAAGAAAGACGGGGTGTGGTCGCAAACTAGGCGATCGCTGTGAACACTGCTAAGATTATTAACTCTACTCAGGCCGGGAACAAAACGAAATTCCTTTTTTGTCATTGGGGAAATTTCAGCCGCAACGAGTGTGTTAGTGTTGTCGCTTTAAAGCTGGCGATAAATCTAATTTATTTGTTAATGACAATTTTCTTTCTGGCCTGAATTGTAATTTATACTTGTCCCACCAAAAAATATCAAGAGTTATATTTATTTTGTTACTATTCCTATACACGCCCATGCAATGGTATCTGTGAAAGTAAACAGTAAGAAATACAAATGTGTTTGGCGTTGCGCGTCATAAACAAGCTTATTTTAGCAAATAAACGTCGCGAATTTAAGAGCGAAGTAAATACAGCCGTCATAAAGAGAGATTTTCCGATTCAGCTGTCGCGTTTAAATAAAGTAATTGTGCAAGTCGACGCATTGCTAAATCTAAATTTACGACCGAATATTTTAACGTGTGAACGTATTTCATTAAATTTTCATTCTAGTGCGATGAACAAAGTTTATTCTCTGCAGACATTCTAACAGAATACAAATAGGAAAATTCCATGCGATTATATTTATTTAATTAAATTTCAAAATGCCGTTTATTTTACATCCAAGTTGAGAAGGTTTGGCGTACGTGCAATATCAGCGCTGCTTGGCTGCGAAATTATTTTTATTTTTAGGCTGTTCACTGTAAAATGAGCACTTTTGAAAGCCCTACTTATGATCTACTTTTGTGCATGTTGTGTATTCCTCCGCCTCATGTAAAATTTACATTTCCATAGGCCTCATCACTTTATTCATCCGTCGTCAAATGAAACTGTGAAATTATTAACTGACTAAATACTTTACAAATCTGCTCATTTTTACACTTCTGTGCACTAAAAAAAAAAAAGAGCGACAGAAATAATTTTAAGTTATCACAGATGTTTACCTAACATGTTTATCCGACGTTAAGATATGGAACTACTTTCCATCCATCGTTACCAACTTTACTGGGCACAAGTCACTCAGTGCGCCTGTTATAAATCTGCATGCAGAGCCAGTGACTTTTTTCAAAGCTTCATTTGAAAAGTGCTCACTTTATCGTGAACAGCTATTACAGAGGTACTAGCATTGAGCTTCCCAACAGAGATGAAATGGCGTTGCTGCACGGGACTCTTGAGAACGGTCCTTGTGTTTGATTGGGTACTGCATTCTCTGAACGGTCCCCTTATTGGTTGGTCTGCCAGCTGGTGAGTTTGTTACCAAGTGCTGATTGGCGAAAGCCTTTCAAACATTTTGCTGGTCATTGAAGCCATTTTGCTGGTGCGTGCGGCTTGAATTCAAGGTGCAAACCGGCTGTTACACCTCTAAGTGAAAGCTGTCCACGGTAAAGTGAACACTTTTGAAATCAAGCTTTGAAGAACAAATTGGGTGTGGCTGTGTTGGGGACACGGCTGTTTGTTTTGCGTGAATACGTCTACGTTGACACGCTCGGACGCCTTGATGGTCCCCCCCCCCCCCCTACACTCCCCGGTTCCCGGCACCGCTTCACTCTATCATATGGGGTTTTATGTGTAACATTGGATTGCTTTTGAGTTGCTCTTTCCAACCGTATACGATTTCTGTATTTCGACTTGGCTTTTTGACGAGTATAGGCCGATATTGTGAGAAGTTTCCTTAATTTCTTGCATTAAACTCATACAATTTCACCACAACCACGCCACATAAAATTTTCCTATACGCGCAATCGATTGATCTTGACGAGAGCTGCCAATTAAAACTTAAACGAGCGTCGTAGCTTCTCCTAGTCAAAAGTTATACTACGCGGAAATTATGAGAAGTGGCAAAACGGACTAAAAATCCCAGTGTCTTCTCTCTCTCTCTCTCTCTCTCTCTCTCTCTCTCCTCCCCCCCCCCCCCCTGTTCCTGTATCGCCTCATACGATGCTTCGCAGTCCTCACTCAACGTAACATATTCTTTGATCCTTTGGCAATCGAGTGGCGTAATTGAATTTGGAATGTAGACTAGAGATTCGAAGCTGCAATGACAAACTGTATCCCCGATTTTGTTATCATCGGATTTTCTGGATTGCCTCCCACAATGGTTGCAAATTTAAATACGTATTCACGTAAAAAAAAAAAAAAGACCGCCCGTTAACTGAATCCACGTGCCACCGTAAGACACCGGCATGCAGCCACGCCCAGTTAGGTTGGCAGCGTCGCAGGTAAGATAGTTTCAAGTTCTGACGTATTGCGAATGTAATGTCTACTTTTATAAATTACAAATCAAGTTCGTGTTTTTTATACGCATTTGAGTACGAAATGAAATATCACGCATGGTAAAGTCTCCAGGCTCATGACAATGGTTATTTTACACTTGGCGGACGGTTACAAAACAAGGAGAAAAGTAGATCCTGAGCAGCCTATGTATAGGCTGTTCACAGTAAAGTGAGCACTTATGACGCCCTAGTTAATTTTTCCTTTCAGCCATTTTTTTAAATCCTTTAACCACCTTTTTAAATAAGCGTTGCCATGTAAATGACAAACACAGTATGTATAGTCCACGCACACGGAAGTTAACGTCTAAGGTTATAATACAATATATTTATCGACTACTATTCCAAATGTGAGAGTTTATAAAGTACTCACTTTACCATGGACAGCCTATGTACAATACGGTTAAACGGCTGGTGACGGAGGGAGGGACTAGCCGCATGCGCCCGGGGCTCGAGGTGCGCGCGCAGCCGTGATCGGCCCGGCCGTGAACCGTTACTATGCGCAGAGGGCGGGGCGAAGGACGCGCAGTGCACGCAAGCCCGCCAGCCACAAGCCGTACATACTGACTATCTCATATAATATGGCAAGAGTTTGACAGTCAGTGAGTGGCAACTTGACGTATACGAAACAAACAAAATGCCATTTACAAAATCGTGTATCAGCTGATGTATAATCGAACAAAAGTTAATATTAAGTTGGCTATTCTGCGTGCACTGGTGACGCACATCAGACAAGTGTAAAATACGCGATGGCAAAGAGTTCCTAGATTAATTAATATATTTTATTTTACGTGGTCACAAAACAGCAGTCGTGTTACAAACTAATCTTCGTGCTAAAGTAGTAATATATAGGTGTTCAAAATGAAATGCTCAATAAGACGATTCAGAACCGAATGAAACGCGACTTCAAACCTTAGATCTGTTCATGTTGTATTCCTACTGACCATCCATGCTTTCCACATGTGCTTGATAGAGGTTCCAATAGCCTACAGAAATATTGCATGATAATACTGTATTATTTTTTTTCAAATAATTTGACGAAATATATTTCAAATTCGTGTCGTTTCAAGACAGTAATAGGAGAAAAGTCAAGTTTTAAAAAGCAGGATCTAAAGGCGGCGAACCTGGTGCTATCTGTCGGCTCACACACTTAACCATGTCGTGCGCGCCATCTGTGAGTTTTTTATCGAACCTAACCAGCTATAACGCTTAAATGAATATGTTTCGTATGCAAAATAACAAATTTACGAACAGATACCAATAGTTTTATTTTTCCGTGAGCCCTGCATAATTTTTAAAGCAACAGATAATTCGTGTACAGTAATTTTGATTACTAGTAATTTCTATTGGGCCAGTAACTGTCCGTCTATGTCCTAAACACGCTATGTTTCTTTTCCGAATCCCATTTCCTTGTTTTCGTGTAGCATCCAACTGACACACCAGGGATGGCGAAAGGACACATAAACAAAAAGTAAACATTGGTTGGAATGTCAAAATCTTGCTATCTTATATGAGACAGACAGTAGGTGGAGTGGAAACCTCGCAATCATGCCGCAGAATCAAAGAAGCCTGTGCCTTATAGCTAGAGACCTGCAAAATTCGCGTTACTATTTGAGGACATCCTTTGCAATAAGTTTGTCATTGGGCCAGACTTTATTTGACACGTACCTGGTAACTCTGCGCCAGTACATGAACGCTTCACAACTGTTTGCTCCAATCACGTGCAATTCACACAGAAAGGGAGTGACTTAAGTCAAGGCAGCAGCCAATGGAGAAACGACGCCGGTTCGAGTATAAACAGTACAGTGGATTTCATCTTGACGCTAAAAAATAACGCGAATTTTGCAGGTCTCTACTTATAGCACTCTTTCACCGCAAGACTGCCAAGGACAGGTCAGCAGTGAACAAAAACATTCCCGAGGAATAACAAATAATTTTTCTGAAAATCACAAGAAATTAATGTCAGCATGTTAAATTTTTTTTCGTAAAATAAGGACTGTTCATCTACTCTTGTTAACATTAATTGCGCAAATGCACGAAACAAGTTGCCTAACTTAACGTAGTTACCCAAGGTTAATAATTTCCGTAAGTATACGCGACAGTGTAGCGATTTGCCAGTTGGTTTCAAATAACAGTGGTATTTTAGTCCTATGATACAGGCTGTCCTGCGACTCAACTGACATACTGCGTAGCCTACTGGTGTTTATGACTTTTTTTGCTACCAATGATCTGTATAACACGCTGTCGAAGTAGGGTATGTCGGTTGAGTCGGGGAAGTTCCTGCATTGAGCATAAAATATTAATATAAAATAAATCTTTGACTTTCGCAGCGTTTTGGAATTGAACATCAATTTTACGGGGCCAGTAGCGTACCTACAACTACAAGTCCGTTAATTTAATATATATATATATAATTATATATATATAAAATTATTTAATGTGTGTATGTATATGTTCACTCGCTGAAATATTAGAATATTCGCCAAAGTCACGTAACTGTTACCTTGCACAATCCATTATTTTCTTCAAACTGTAATATTTACTTCACGTACCTATGTCACAGAGATAGCTGATATCACTTTCAGTGAGACGATTGCATTTAATTATGTCTAAAAGAGACTACGCTAGGGTTTATTCCCTATCTAAGCTATAATGTAGGCCATATTTGTTAGTGTGGTCAACTTGTCCGAAACCCAGTGCGAAAGTTTAAGGATTCCATCCCAGCTGGTTGAGATAAGCATGGTTATTGCCATGCGACCTTCCCATCATTACTCCGAACTTTGTGCATACCACATTCATTTTCAGATACGCCTCTACGTGGCATTACATTTGAGTCCGCCAGAGCATTGGAAATGGGCGCAAAAAAGGCGTTCGGTAATGCAAGATACCTCCGCTTTGTCTCATTAAGTCTTGATTTTTACTGCAATGCACATTTTCCAATTAACTTTAGATCTAACTGAAAACGCGACAGCAGTTTCCTTTGCACATGAAAGTGTTAGCCGCCTCCCTTCCTATACTCTCTGTTCCATGGCACTGGTGATATGAATTTACACAGGTGAAGTGGCACATGTGTGTGTGTGTTTGTGTTTTTGCAAGGGAAGGGGGGCAATTTAATATAAGCGTATTCATTTGGTGACTGACTAACGCCATGAGTAGGAACGGATCTTTTTACCTGTGTAGTATATTAATAATGGCTTGAAGTATTCTAGGTATATATTATATTTTATGATGAATTGTGTGACAACTCTAAGTACGTGAGTTCTATGGTGATATGTTTACTGTTTATTGCTGATGACGAGGAAGTACGAATGTAGCTGGTGGACTATCTATTAGACTACGCGATGCTTCTAGTACATTTTATTAAATTTTTTAAGATGATCCATATTTTTTATTATGGTACTTAATAACAACCTGACTGCTTGTTCGGGCAACAGCAAACTTTCTTTAGCAGATTGACGGATGCCGTTTTGTAGGTAATATTATTAGGAAGCTAATCCAAAAGCTGCTGACGCGTTCGATTGAATTTCTGAGTTCACACGGCAGTTTCGCGTCTGAATGATCAGCTAATATGTAGCGCGAGCTTTCAAAACGGCGACGGCGAAAGCCTGAGTTCAAATTGCGGCCTAAGTGAACCCACGTTTATGAGCGATTAATACCCGTCGCAAGCTCCTCCTTATACAGGTTTTACGGCTTCTCATAGCGTGCCTCCTATTTCACGTGTTTGTACGTCCTTCTTATGTGTGCATACTTCATCATTCTCGCCTGTCTTCTTCTGCCGCTTCTGCGCCATTTATCTTCGTTTCATCTGTGATGTAAAATGGCAACCTGAGGGCGAAGGATGTGAGGACGTCAAGCCTAAGGAAATTTAATTTCTGGGGGTTACGAATTATTTACGTACGCGAAATTCATCGGTTACAGACACATATTTAATTAAAAGAGTTCTGTACAAGTTTTGGAAATGGGCGTAGTTTTCTGTGTACCAATGTGGCTGCCTAAATTAGCGCACATACGATTACACATGAATAGCAGCTTCAATCAGATCCCTGCCATTACTGTTTCGAGATCATTAATTTGATGTGGTTCCTATAGCTTGAAAGCGCCTTATGTAAATCGTTTTGAACTTAAAAATGTTCAAGATTGTTTGTTGTAGGTATGCCGCATTACTGTATACTTTGTTAAATGTGCTCTGACTCCAGAATGCATTTACTTTGAACTCTATATTAAATGGAGGCAGACACCTCGGTAAAACTTGTGATGTGTCACTGTAGAGTAGAATAGATAACTTCACTCAGTAGAATACGAGCCACTGGTTATTAAAGAATCGATGTACTGGAAGCTGGTGCCTTGGAGCAAGCAGTAAGCTGCACTGGGAAACAGCAACAAACGACCACAAAATCAGTGAAATCTAGCTACTGCAATGATCGATAGGCTGGGCAATGATTTCGTGTGGAAGCGTTTGTACCGGTTTTACCTATTTTTAGCCCTCTTAACTTCACAGAGTATGACATCAAAGAACTACGTGCCTTGCATCAGCCGATTTGTTTGCGCCTAAATAAACGCCATTCACACCTGGAGAGATTTGTGTCCATGAAAGTTGTCAGTGAGGTGTATGTTTGTGCCATTTAAATATTGTTAAACGCAAATAATAAGTATTTTTCTTGATAATTACTGCAATATAGCAGTCTATAGAAATCCCGGCTATAGATCACAGTAAAACGAATCATCTAGGCCTATACGCCTGTTACTGTTGCTTAACAGTCGGTACTGTTATAGTTAGAATGAGACACTGTGTTATCGTTGCACTTTCTGTTGTTGTAGTTACAATTGTAAATATAATTGGTGCAACAGAGCACAACACAAGCCCCTTCTACTACAGAGGATAATAGTTTCTTCAACAGAACAAAGTTCACGCATTATTTAGCTTGTTCTTTTTTTAAATAGGTTCAGTGATCAATCACAGAATATGTTAGTAGTGATGAAGTTGCTAGCTGTTACCCTGAAAACTAGCCGCAGAACTATGCTTGTAGCGATCCGTCAGCGATGTTTAGCTGTTATCAAACATTAGTGAAACTCTTGAGTATGAAGGGGATGAGAAAGAAGGTATGATGTTATAAAAAGCACATAAAGTTAGAAACCGCACTTCTGTCAAATTTTTTTTGAACAATAATAGTAGTATGGATGAAACTAGTAAGTACGAAACTTACATGTACATCCCAATAAATAACGCAAACTAATAAAAGATTATAAGTGTTTTGAAACATGTTATTGAAAAGACTTTTTGTTTCAGAATACGTACACTAGAAGAAAACTGTAATATGTACAGTACAGAGTTTCCGTACAGGGAGTCTCCACATAACACATATCTAAATTTCTACACACACCATTTATGGTTGTTCGAATATTGTGAACATATGTTATTAACTTCATTTGAATGATTTAATTGAAATTATTTTACATGTCACATTAATCAATATGAATTTTTACATATTGTAATTTATTTAAAAATCAGTCAATATTAACTATGTCAAAAACATACTGCAACTTTTATCCACACTCTACTAGGTTGACAGTTTATCTGCATAACTCTAATAATGGAAATTTCTACTTAAATTGTGTGTTATCTGTTTCTCATTGGTAAAAGATATATGAAAGTGTATCCAGTATAAAACAAATTTAGTGGTTTTGGAATGTGACAATGCAGGCGTGTTTTTGTTTGTTAGGAAGGACTTGACTGAAAATGTTATGTTGTATAAAAAGATTCCAAAGAAGGAACAAATGGCCTCCATGCAGAAGTAGCATGTATGACTGCGTCTGATGTTAAATTAAGTTTATGAAGGTTTCAGTATTGAGACTAAGAAAGTATTAAGTATCGCTGCTAAACACACCGGAGAATATCTAACTAAAGGAGGATTATTCACTATGCATTTCCCGGTTGGTGTTCTGAGGCAGTCTGGCATACCAGCTATTGTGCCTTAATATCCGCAGAACTCTTCAAGTTAGGTTTTTATTTACTATTTAATCAGTCATCACATTACTAGCCTTGAAGTTGTATATGGAATTTAATAATATGGCAAGTCCAGTGTTCCGAGTATGTGGTAATAAATTACCAAGATACATTTTGAATGATTCTTAAACTCTACTGATGAAATAAGCCTGGTTGCCCTCGTAAAACTGTTCAGAGAATTCTTCAGTTAAGTTTGGTAGTCAAATTATGTGCTTGTAATTAATAAGAACTATTGTGTGATTATTTTAGGGAAATAGGTTATTTATTTTATAACAGATTAATATTTTTAAATAACTAATTGTTAAAAAGGTTTTAAATATGTTTCATGCGAGATATGAATGAGATTTCCGTTATTCCTTTAATTATATTTTCCGAAGCTTCCTTCAAAGTGTTTCCTTGTATTATGTTTGTAGTAAGTATTTCTTTTTCTCAAATCTATAATAATCTATGTGTATTAATAGATTATCCTGATCATGACATAGGAAAAAAGTGGTACATTGCTATGATTTGTGCTGATTTTCACACACGCACTATCTAATTTGACTACACATATTTATATTAATTGAGTTTTACTGGCTCTACACACACACACACACACATATATATATATATATATATAATTAATTCTGTGTAAAGTTAATCTGTATCCTAACACCCTCATTTTAGAAATACAGGAAAACCAAGCGTCGGTCATGCAAGACTGTTAAGTGTGTACTCGTGAGCCATTAGTTTAACATTACCTTACTTTACAGAAAATTACTGACGCTCATACGTGTGGCAAAAGTAATAATGATATCAATTTCTCTATGACAGTTAACACACTTTATTACAAAAATGATTGGCTATCACAACGTCGGGGCTTTAACTTCTCACACACGTTGTGTCTGCTTAACTTTATAGCATTTCATTATAACACCGCAGTAATTAATTTGAATTGTTGTCTCAAAGAGCAGTTGAAATAATTCGAAACGTGTAGTTGTGTCCATCTGTTATGTACTCGGTTGTTAATAAGTTGGAAGCCAAACTAATATCGAATATGAATTGATTAAAGAGGGAAATGCCCTTTCCATCTTGTATTTACGTATTTTCCTCCATAATTAATTTTCGGAGTCAATATTTAACAAGCTAGTCGAGGCACGGCGAACAACTTAACGGTGAATTCGAACTTATTTTTCTCGCATGATTAGCTTCACATTTGTAATCATACTCAAATATCACCTAATTATTCAATAACGTCAGTCCCACATGGGAAAATACAGGTATAATTGAAATCGGACAAATGAAAAAAAGTCGTTCTTAGTCCTCTATGTCATGCCCAGCTTAGATTTTTTATGTGTAGTCATGAGTTTTCATTATGAAGATTTGTAAGAAAAATCAATGATGGAATGGATACTAGCCCCTTAACCTTGTTATTTACCACTGATTAGTAAATAAAATAATAACGTAGTCTTGGTGGTAGCGCAACGGTGACTTCATCAAACATTTACTTGCAGGTGTTCATTTTTGTTTTGACTTAATTCAGAATAAACTACTGTAAGTTCGTAGCATCCGCTGGCAGTATCAGTAAGTCTTAAAGTTGTTTGCTTTGTTCCCTGAAATGACCTGTGTAGTTCTACTTTCAGATGTGGCTACACCTCTGACCATTATATGACCTTATTTTAATGCTGCTTCAGACATTAACAAATCAGCAGATTTCTCTTGGAACTACAACTTTTCTAAAGTAACTACAATTGATTTGTAGAGTAAATTATTTCGCGTATTTGATTTACTCTATAGACATCTTGTCGGATATAATGGCTTAATATTTGCTATTTTTTTCCGACTGCTCCGTTAAAGTGTAGCCAACTCGTGAACTCAATCCAAGTTATTTTTAACAGTGACAGAGTTACTGCAAACACGTCGTATTATAGTGCAGTGAACACCATAATTATTAAAAAGTGCTATTGTCTGCAGTTTGACCACTATTTGCCTTTCCATCGATTCTGTGAGCCCACCATAAACTTGACTTGTTAAATCTGAGAACGGTAAGTAAAGACGTATCACTTTATTAAAAAGAACAGATGCTGTATATTTGTCTGTCCCCCCCCCCCCCCCCAGCGATGTACAGGACTGACTCAACGAAGCTTCATTTGAACAGAAATCTGTGCAACCCAATCTGAAACTCGCGCTCAACTGTTCACTTACGTATCTCTGTAGTATACCATCACAATAATGTAAAATGTCACAGCATATAGCTAAAGTATTTCACTGCATATTTAATTAACAAATCGAGTTGACAGTTCGTGATGGTTAAAGCCTTTCCCGCAAAAACTCGTTTGGGTGGCAACATTTTTTACTTTTTGTTCATGTTTTAACTGGGCTGATGTCGGCTATGCATCGTGTTTCTTCAACTGCACCAACGGTGTTAAGTGGCCAAAAATTGCATACAAATAAGATTCCTAAGTTTTGTCCCTTTTGCCCTATTTTGCAAAAGGGTCCAGAAGAAACTGGCGGAATGCTTCTCAACTAACACAGCACACAAATCACCTGTTGGAACAGCTTTATTACACTGTACATTTGAGGTTTACAATTCGTCTAAAAAATTACCAGATGGCAGTCTCTTCGCGAGGGATATTTTTAATGAAATTAAAATGTTCATTTTGGGGACGACAATCCCCCCAAGAAAATCTTTGGAGGGGCATGCCCCCCCCCCCCCCCAATCTACGGGCTAGGCACACCCTTGCACTAAATGCATCCTCGACGGAATATCACGTGTAAAAACCAGCCCTAGTTGGTAGGGAATCGAAACTGTGACCTTTACACTTAGCGTGAAACATAAAATAATATTATATTTATTAACAGCTGATTATTCCAAGTAATTTTCTTTTCGGTACTGGCATTAAAATGTGATACATGAAATCGACATTTACAGAAATCTTAACGTGGTTTCGTAGATCAACCGTTGCACTTATAATCTGAGGGTATACATTCTGAAAACTCCGAGCTTCGATTTAAATAGTTCAATATGCCTAGTTTTGTAACGATGTAGGTTTTTCGTCAACTAAAAATGGGACGCTGGCTATATATATATATAACCTGCCCATTTAATGTGCTGTGCTCAACCCCGACTGTTCTAGTAGCATATCCTTACACCCTGCCCCTCTTTAAAAAAATACAAGTAAGGAAAAATAATTACTCTGCACATCCAAAACAACTGTTTTACTTGTGATTTTGAGGCTGAAATAGATATCATTCATGCCCGGTATGTAGTGCTTTGGAAATCACTGATAATATTTTTAAGATCGTAACCATAGGCGGCCTTTCCTGACTGTATCGTATAAGTAAACTTGAACTCGTCCAACGTGTACAAAACTTTAACAGGCGATTATACTGAACTGCGCTGTACACGTTCCACCAACTGAGCATCACCGTTGAAAGGCTCCGAAAGCGCATGCACAGGTAGGATCGTTATCAATTTTCAAGTAGGTACGTAAAAGACGCCTCCATCGAATGTTAACAAAAATGTGTGATTCATTGTGAGTATACTTGTTTCATGTTCAATCAGTCACACACTGCTAGAAATCAACTTGATTTTAGTGAAGTAGCGATTTATGATTTATCAGCTAACACCATTTCATTTCAATTTATTTGCAGCGTTATTCTGTCAGTATCAGTGCTTTGCACATGATTTGTCAATAATATAATACGAAATATACAATAGAAAGTTGAAATACAATATTTGTTATAACATAAAATTTAGACGTATTTTTTTTAATGAGTGAAAAATAAATGCAAGTTTTCATTTACATATGGCATTCCATAAAATACAATAAATTAATTCTTGTTATTATTTTATCCTTCAGTTCTATTGGCTGAAGCCCTTACGTACACGACATGAAATAAAATATCGCAGTTTCCTACACGTATAAAGGCTACGTTGAGGATGTTCGTACACATGTAGGCGATGACGTATGATGAACCGTTTAGTAACCTTCTTTCATTCTGATTTATACACGCTTATTTCGCATACTCCAGTCATGGCTACTTTCAACTTTTCTGAAGCCCTGGTAAAGTTCTACTTCCGGGATATTCCTCCGCCTCGTGCAAAGAAAGCTTAGAAAATTATATCAAATGGCCAACGCACTGCATTCGTGCGCACTCAGTGTTATACTATTTTGCATAAGAACTATTTTCTCGCTGTCTTATTTCATATTAACTAAAAATGAAATATTATAATTTATAGATAAAATATAGGTAAAAGTTCAACTTAACAACAAATGAGGTATTTTAATGATAATACAAGTATAACACGCTTGCGATGCATGCGATATTCAGGAAACAACGAAACACGTCATACATTGGGGGTTTTCTTTTTCAAAGGCTTTACCCAAAAAGCGTGCAGAAACTGCGAATTATACACGTTTGTCATTGGAAACGGACGGCAAAGTGCGAGCCAGATTCCTACACACAGAGCCATCTGTTGGCGCGTCGAGAAAACAGCTGGCCGCTTCGTATCCCCCCCCCCCCCTTTCTGAGCAATAAGTGCAGGTAGATGTTAATTAACTTGTCGCGTGACATAGTGCGCGTGAAACGAACGGGAAGGCTATCCACGGGCAGAAACCAGAACTGGTTGTTGCAAGTGAAATAACTGGTCGGTCATGAAGGAGGTTGGGGGACGGCGGGTTTTATACATCAAAACACACATAAAACGCGCCGGGAATTGGTAGGGAAGGGAGGGGGTAGCTGCGCCATGTGAATAATTTTCCGGCGCTGATGGAGAATCCCGTAGGTCGTTGGGGGATATGCGAGCCTGGTGTTTGGTCTCTTCGGCGCTTGTGGGGGCGAGATGGCAGTTTTAACGGCTTGGTTATGCCGGGGGGCCAATCCGGCCGCGGCTCGCTGTAACTGGTTTAGCACCCTCACCGGGCGTCCCTGATTGGCTGGCCGGGGCCTGGCTACCTCCGCACGTGTATCCGGCGGTGGATGAAACTAGGGTGTTAACTTCCCCCTGGCTTTGCTTTCTGGCGTGGGCGGCACGCGGCATTAAGTGTTATACTCTGCCTGCCGTAACACAAAACCCTTCTCTCTCGCCTTGTTGAACCCACCACAAGGCCACCTATACACCGTCCAACGTGAAATTACGCCGAGGACATCAAGTCTGCCAGCATATTCCCGAGCTTAAGGGCGCCGCCTACCTGGCGGTGGAAACGCGTTGCACAGTGTTTGAAATCCGCGTTTTTTCCCGAAACCATTAAATGTGTCCCCATGATAATAATGTACGAAAAGAAAACACATTTCGGGCGAGTTAGGTATAATACTCTCAATACATCATGCACATTATAAATTCTATTCCCGAGCCCTCCAACATAGCTAAAAACGACTTTTTTTTACACCTCTATAGCTCATAATATACTGGTTGGAAACATGCAAAACTATCATAGGGACCTGCAGTGAACCTTGGTACAGAATTTCCACCAATAAAATGATAGCGTCGCCGCTTAAAGTTCCATAGGTACACGCAGCACAACGGAAACATTGCACGTCAGTTCAGCGCCTAGCGCGTAGGAACGAAGGTGCACCAGCCACGCGTGTCAATGTCGTCCTTATCGGTCCCGCGCTTCCCTTCCTCAAACGCGCTAAAAAAAAATCATCCAAGTAGGCGGCGCCCTTAATATTGGGGTTGGACCGTTAAACCTCGCAGATACCGACATACCGCCGAGTTACCGAAAGCCGAACAAGCGTGTGTCTGCCTCATCTCGCAATACTTGTTTTAAAAGAACGGGTGGTTGATTTATTCATCGTTTTCTCCGCTGGCTGGCTGACTGTGCAAATACGACGGTTCCTCGCATAAGATCTTTATGGAAATGCCTCCAACATAGACTACTGTATGCGTGCCAGTGGCATGAATTACCTTGAAATATGACAATGAGATTTCACTCCTTCGAATTTATGAACTGGTTTGAAATTTGTTTTACATCCGTTTATTGAGGTTAACTCAGTTTGGAAATGCGTTGTTCAGATCATTCATCCGCTGCCTTGCATTTGAGCGAGTGAACTCAGACCTTGATGTTTAGTTACTACTCATTTAACGCAATGAAACATGTTAATACTGACCACCTTTCCACAATATTAGTGAACACCGCACAGTATAATTTATTCTAAAGATTTCTTTAAATATTATATTTAATTTTGGAGCACAAAATGGGCACATAGTTCAGCAGTTTCTTCTGGCGGGAATCATAAGAGAACCTTATTTTTCTTCGTGGATTTGTAGCAGCACCTGTTTTATACTGGAAAGTCAAATATTCGTAGTTTTATGTTTTGTCCTAACCAGTAATACATCTTTTCAGTAAAACAAGCGTGTTTTTATTGTATAATTTTAAAGCAGTTATCGGTTAAAGTTAAATATTTCTGTTAACTAAACCCGTCAGTCATAAAAATAGTTTACATGGAAGAAATTATAGTTATAGCAAAACAATGCCATGGGATGCGCCAGGCTATAGGATAGTGAAAAATAAATATAAGCTTTTTAATGTAATATTATTTTAAATTTTTTATGTTCCCTTAAAAATAATAAATAGCCATCCAATTATGTTTTTAAATATAACCAAAACCTGAAACTCAGAATTGCTGAGTATATTTATTAGTTTATTTATTATCACTGCTTGCCGGGCATTACACGGAACTATTTAAAGGCGCCAATCGTGAAACGGATGTGGAGTGTGTGTGAAGAGATTCAAATGGCTCTTAACATCGAGGTCTTGAGAGCCGATGGGGGTGATTGAAATAAGTATGGAACAGCGCCGAAATGGAACGGTAGGGGAAGCGGGAGATCTCCGAGGAGACCCGTCGACCAACGGCATCGTCCGGCACGATTCCCACATGAGAAAATCCGGAGTTACACGACCGGATCGCCTGGGCGGGAGGCGGGCAGGCTAACCAGTCAGCCACCGTGGCCTCTTGAAACGGTAATGAACTAACGAACATTTATTGTTCTCCTCCGAAAGCAGTATAGCTTGGTTCACATTCACGCCGATTACGCTAGACAGACAGTGCGGGCAGAACCTACTCTTGTTCACTCGTAAGCGGATTTTCTGTGTCTTGATTTTGGTGTTTAGTCGGAAGCCTAGTTTACGAGCACGCTGGTACGTTCGTTATTTTTTCCTCTACGTTAGTAATTTCAGTGTGGTACGAATTTTATTTAATTATTTTCAAATAACTATCATTTGATTTTATTGTTTCAAAAAATATATATAACTTAACGCTACCTACCGGTTTATTTTCAATCTACGTTCGTTTGGTAATGCTTTAGAGCTATAGACTAGTCACGGTAAAGTGAGCACTTTTGGAAGCCCTCGTCGTTTGGAATAATCAATATGTTTTGTTATAGCCTTAGACGTTAATTCTCGAGACCGGTGTAATATAAACACTTTGTTTATTACCTATATGACAATATTTATTTATAAAAGTGGCCGAAGGGTAAAAAATGGTTGTTAGGAAAAAAGTAACTAGGGCGTCATAAACGCCCATTTTACCGTGAATAGCAGATACCTATCTGTTTATTTTCAATCTACATTCGTTTGCTAATGCTTTGAGTAAAATTAACATTACAATTCATATATTTAATTATTAACACTTGCATTTAAACATCGTAGAACATTATAACAACATACGTTAACAATTCACGAAATTCTTGGTTTATAAAGTGTGAAACAGTGGACCTTTGGGAATTATCAGCGAAGTCTGCTCGTTCCGCGTGCAGATAATTTCGGCGAGTGCTCGTGCGGAAAACGAGGACGGTTTTTGATTGGCTATTCCAGCTTCGCACTCGTGCCTGTTCGGCGTGATAGGCGTACTTGTGAACAAGGCATAGTAATTTAGTCATAAAAATAATATCACGCTTTCTCCTTCTGTGACGTTTTAACGCACACGGATGTTAAAATGTACATAAAAATATCTTCGAAATTTTCAAAAAAGAAAAAATACAGAGTGGGTTTCCCGTGTTTGAGAATACCCGCCAGGGGTCATATTTTTTTCAGGTGCACACACTCCCCTTTCTCCTCTTGGGCTTCGGGGCTGGCCGCGCTGTAATGAGGTAGCTGTCGGTCATTAGTCCCGGCAGGCAGCGGAGACGGAGAGACCTCGGGTAATACGCATTACTCATTACCGAAGAGGCCCGGGAGAGCAATTCACCGGTGATTAATTACTCCTGCGAAATTCCGCACGCCCCCACGAATTCCTCGACCAGCGTTTTCACCTATAACGGCCGGCCGACTTGTCGCCCCCCCCCCCCTTTATCACCTTTTTCTTATTCTCCCCAATATGACAACAGGAATTATTTGCGAAGTACACGAGCCCTTATTTGTCACAAATTCAAACCTTTAGAGAGTTGGAGCTGCGCGTCGAAGGTCAAGAAGCGAGGGAGCAATACGGGCGACACTACCACGCACGCCTAGTGGCTCATCGCTCCTACGCGCAAGGCGTGCAGTGTTTCCGGTTTCCGTCGTTACGCTGTACTGTGTAAATTAGATCTGTAAAAGTAGTGTTTTATTACATGCTATAAAAGACCACAGATTAAACTACCGTATCTTTGTACTTTTCTCTTGCCGTTTAAGGAAAATAGACAGGCAAACTTTAAAAATGCGATATTTGACCATCTTCACGAATTTTTTTGCTCCAAGAATATGCTAAATATGTTTAAAGTAAAATAATAGGAACATAGATCCTTTTTTTTTTCCTGACAAAAAGTCGTATTTGCAGAACATTTAATTACCGAGATACGCGTATTCTCGTAAACAACTATTTCACAAGTCCATTTTCATACGTACACTACACAATCCGCCACAGTGATCACCTGACCACGTAGTAAAGGGTTCATTTCTGTTACCGATTAGCAGTTTTTTTTACGTGAATGCGTCATTAAACTTAGATCGACACATGTATAATCAATTCGCGGTTACTTCCAGCTGCTTGAAGCCCTGTGAAGTTCTGCTTCCAGAATATTCCCACGCATCATGCAAACAATGCTTAACCGAGTGAGTGAAGAGATTCAGGCGGCTCTTAACAGCGAGCTCTTGAGAGGCGATGAGGGTGATTGAGGTGAGTATGGAGCACAGGAATGAAGGGGCTGGGGGGAAACGGAGATCCCCGAGAAAACCCGCCGACCAACGGAATCGTTCGGCACGATTCCCACTTGCAAAAATCCTGTGACCCAACCGGGGGTTGAACCCCAGTTCACCTTGGTGGGAGACGAGCAGGCTAACCACTCAGCCACCGCGGCCCTAAAAGCTTAACCGTGTAAAGGAAATTGCATCACAGGGAAAGCGCATAGCATTTGTGCGCACTCAGTGGGATAATATTTCGCATAATATGTATTTCTTACTAGGCATTACCAACACACAAATTTTTTCCACTGTTATTATTCATGAGTGTAAAAAAAAAATCACTGCCCCTGCATGCATATATTTTAATGGGTGCACTGAATGACATTCGCCCAGTAAAGTTGGTAATGATGGATGGAAAGTAGTTCCATATCTTAATGTGTTAGGTAGCCATTTGTGATAACTTAAAATTATTTGTTTCACTTTCTGATTTTTTAATTCATCGAAGTGCAAAAATGAACAACTTTTTAAAGTATTTACTTTCTTAACAATTTCACAGTTTCATTTGACCGATGTATGAATAAAGTGATGAAGCTCATGGCAATGTTAATTTTACGTAAAGCGAAGGAATACAGAACGTGTATACAACTTGATCTTAAGCAGGGATTTCAAAAATGCTCATTTTACCGTGAACAGCCTATAGCTACATGGCATATTTAGGAAAAAACGAAGCACGTCGTACATGGGGTGATTTTTCAAACATTTGATACAGAAAGTGTGAAGAAACCTTGAAGTGACTATATGGTACGAGGACGGAAACAGCAATGTAACTTTTTTTTTTTTTGCTGAGTGATCCATCCCGACACCATAGCTCAGTGACTGATGATACGATCGAAATAAATGTCGTCTCGTTCTATTCGGTTTACGAGTACGATGCGAGCGTGACCTTGAGTTGGAGTTGCGCGCGGGAGGCGGGGTGGGGGCCCGCGGCGACCCGTACGAGGGCGAAAGTTTTCGGCCGGGATATATCGCGACTCCGGTGCGCTAGCGCGTTGGTTTTTGGTGCGGAACGAAATATATCGCCTTAATGTGTCTATTTAAGCCATGAAAACCAAATATCCAAAATTATTTATTACACTCTAACGCATAAGTGTTCGGTAAAACCCAAAACCGTGTCCCCGACGAAGCCACGCCCCTATTATTCTCCTTAAAAATATTGTGCGACTTAATTGGTTTCATTGCACTGTATGTAATTTTATTTTGATTTCATTGGTGGCTGAGTCGCTTGGTCAAATATGGAAATAACTTCCTGTACAGGAAACAGCCAAGAACTGTAATAAAAAAAAACATGATTATTGTCACTTTTCAAATGTTTAGGTAATTAGTATCATGTTTTATCGCATCTCGTCGCGTTCCAATAAAATATCCTCAAAATATTTGTGAATGTGTGGGTTGGGCCGGGGGGGGGGGTGGGGGCACTCTAACAGCCATAAGGCAGATTCACATTGAAGTTAACGTAATGCCCGTTGTGTTAAATTTGTGTTTTCGCAATGTCAGGTTTAAGTGGTGCAGCAGAGTACTCACATTGCATTTTTTAAATGCAAATATTACGTTTTTAACTAAATCTGTATTGAAGTTACAGGAGTAGCATTTTGCAATCTCTTTGAAACCCGACACATTCCACTTGCAGGTTTTGCAATTTCTTTGAAACCCGACATATTCCACTTGTAGGAATTGTTTGAAATCTAGCTATTTCGACTTTCAAATTTAAATACGGATGAACCGTATAACACATTTCCAAACAAAATATACCATGCGTTTCTTAAATATGCGGGGACAAACTTCGGCAGGCAATTCCTTACAAAAATATAAGAAGAAAATGCATCTACAACTTATCACCTAAAGTAATTATTAAGGGAGCTACGCGTCCCCTAATTTTTTATACGTTTGAGTAGAATCATTATGTGGCATTTTGGATAAGGGGATGGGGTATCGTAGCGTCGGTGCCGAAAAGATTTAATGGCTTCTGGAACAACATGCATTCAGTTTTCTTTTTTAAGAGCTAGAAAATAACTGCTTTCTCGAGGGGGGTTCAGGGTGCGCCGTATAAAGAGTCTTAGGGGGGGGGGGGGGATAGTACGCGCTTGCGACTAAAGTAGGCCGCTGATTGGTCGGAACTAAGGTTTCCGAAAACGTACGAGTAATTAGCCAATGGGAGAGATTGTCACGACACGTGGTTAGCTAATGAGAATCATTGGAGGGGATGGAATGATTGGTGGATCGAACGAAATGAGTAATTAACCAATGAGAATCAGGGCTGGGAGTGGGGCTCTTGCCGCTTAAGGAAACTTCATAGGCAAGCTTTAAAAATACGATTATTTTCCTCCAAAAATACACTTAATAAGACAAAAGTAAAAAAATACTAGCATAGTATATTTTTTGACAAAAAGTTGTATTTGCAGAATATTTATTTATCGAGATACGCGTATTCGCGCAAACAACTATTTCACAGAAAATGTTTCAGTACATTCTCCTCTTAACACTGTAAGTTTTGTTGGCACAGAAAAACAGTTCTTAGTAGAGCTATACAAAGAGAATTGATGTTGTAATACAGAATCTGGAATTTTATAAATAATTAAAAAGTGCATTTAAAATGAAAATTTGAATGGTTTACAAATATAGATGCGTTCAATCGTCAACCAAAAAACCTTAGTTGAAAATACTAGCACAAAAAATGACAGAGATCTTTGTCCGAATTTAGCCTTTGATTCCCTATACGCCCATGCATGGTGAAACCTGACCTTAACGTAGTTACACTTCTCAGGTGGGTAGGATATGGACATACAGCATGCCTATCGTACTGCGGCCTAGTGAAAATCGCCGAATCAGTGTTGGCCAATGTTGTCTTTTTTTCTCAGCAAAATTACGCAAGCAAAACAAAAGTACAACGTTTTGTTGACACCACTTTTAAGAATGCCTTCAGGTCGTGGTTTTCAATGTTTAGCAGGACTCGGCTTTGAGAATAAGAAACGTTGAGTCCATGTGGGAAGCTGTCAATGGCTTTTATTTCAAGGAAAAACTATGCTGTAGAGATGGTTCTTACATAAGGCGGGGCATTGTTGTAGAAGTTGTAGAAAGGTATTGTCCATTTCATATAAGTGGGGTAAACTCTGACAGACAATGTGACCAACCTACACAATATGTAATCAGTAAATGCTCTCGTTCGTACAGTATTGTATCAGCTGATGAACAGCTGCGGGATCCGTGTTGTTAGGTTGGCTATTTTTATGACGACTTTGGAAGAAAATAGTACTCAGAACTGAAAGTTGAAATTTAAAATCTTAATTTTAATTTCAACATTTATGGTTTAAATTATATTTTTAAAGCAATATTACATTTTCTTGGCTATTAGTAACTGGACATGTTTAGCATTTATGACAGAGTATGTCGACATGTACGTACAGTAAATGTTTCCAGCCAATGGCTAGCCATTTTTATGTTTCCAATTTCCAGCCCGGTGAGCGGCCGTTGGCACGTGCTTTTTTCTCATCGTGTTTATTATACGAATATCTTGTTGGTGTTGTCGGAATATTTAATTGGTAGTTAATAATTTTTATGTGCTTTTTTCAAGTATAGTTGGTTGTAGGTACCGGTGTGCGTTTTCTTGAGTGAAATGTAACATTATCGGCACGTGTTACCGCATCGTTTCCGCCACTTTCCTTACCGCCTTCCACAATTAAGTGATACGAATATAATTTACGTATCTAAGTTTAATTTCGTTTGTATCAGGAAAAGTGCGCAGTATTGATTTTTCTGAATGATTCTGCAAATAAATTATTTAATGTTAGTGACGAACAAACGTGATTTTAGTGAAGTAAACTTGGCAAGGATTGCCATAAACAAGTTTTCAAGAGGTTACAAATTTTACAAACAGTAAGTTTACGTGTTTTAATAATGTATTTGTAATTTGTTGACACAATTATTGTAATGCACGTGGTCTGGAAGAGGCGCACTTTCCAAACTTGTAGTGAGTGAATAATATTTGTTTATTTGTCTATATCATAAATTCAACGAGTGTAAGGTTAACTTCGGCCAAAGTGTGTGCGTGTACATATTAGTACATCTGTACGATAACGAACAGCGACGTATGTATCGTGTTTAGTATTTTCACTAAAGTTAAAATTTTCGAAGGGAAATAATTTAAATGTTATTTCCATACGAGCGAAATTTTACATTGCTCCACCCAAACAATATGCAACCTAAAATGCCACATATTCGTAAGAACATCAAAATGTCATCTCACGAAAGACGTAAAACTAACCCCCCCCCCCCCTTAATTCATATCATAGTTTCATTTTTTTCTCAAAATAAATAAACAGGACCCCAACGAATTTAACCCCGTCGTTACAAAAATTAAACAAGTTGGAATGCCAACATAGCTGTAATATCCTACTGGACGGAAGTTAGTTAACGTCAGATTTTAAGTGCCTGCCAGTACATGGAACGCGAGGATGGAGGAAAATGCAAGTGTGCATGGGACTCAAAACATTTGTTTACAAACTTCGTCTTCTTCAGCGACAAAACAGCTGCTGTGGAAGGATACATCTACATGAAATGGATAATACCTAGCAACTGAATATACAAGAAACACTCACCAGAGAGACGCAAGACACCCAATACTAAGGAAAGGAAAACTTTGCTGGTTCGATGGACTTGTCAGTTAGACTGCAACTTCCGTGTTCACTCATTCCTCCTGCAGCGAAGTTGTTTTCACACGAAGACTGGGTTGCTCATGATCCAGCCCTTAAAATGTCACGGATTTACTGTTTTTTCAGTACTAGCGGGATAGTAACGCGAAAGCGTCCTGGGTGACTGTGATGCGTCGACTATAGCAAACTAGCCGGCGCATCTGAGCACATAGTAAATTATACGTACGTAAAAACATAATAGCGTGGCGGTCGCTCTGATGTAGACACGTACAAACTACTCGCTGATTGGCCACGTGATACTCTGCTCTAACATCGGCATGATGTCTGACAGGACGAGCGTCATGCTGTGAGAATTTCCGTTTTTATTTGCGGTTTCGCCTGGCAAGTTCGTTGACGCCCTTCCGTAATGTTGGCAAGTAACGCCATTTTCGTGTCTTCTTGCGGATGGCTTCCGAAATACTTGCGGCAGTGCCGGCTGTTCATTATCCCGAGCCTGTTCCAACGTAGCGTAACAAAATTTTCCGTATAAACTGTTGTCCGTCGAGAGGGTTAATTCCCTCCTCAGTATCGTCAACGAACAGAGCTTCATGTGCAATTATCTCCTTAATGAACAAAGTTGAGACGATACGGTTTCGGGAATCTCTGAACTACTTTGCATTCGCCAATTATGTGCGGCCATCAAGCATGGGATGTAATTAAAGGAGCCAGGTTGAGGTGTCAGTTTACGCCAGCGTTAAACAACTTCATTACGCGGCGCGCCCGCTTTTCACATATATATTAGCGAATGCAGGGCAGGGTGTGATAATAAACAGTGCTGCCATCTGTTGCTGACTGAAACAACGCTCGCTGCGGTGCTCACGGAAGGTGAACACTTTCCCTCATTTCATTTTGTTCTTGCCTCTATCAGAATGTCGCTGCAGAATTGTTTATTCGAGGTATAAGGAAGGAAGGAATCAGTACACTAAAATATTGCTTGGAAATTGTGGTTTAACGATTTTAATTATTTTGGATTACTTGCAGGCCGTTCGTTCATGCAAATCTGACTTATTTCGTCGGGTTTTGTGAATTATATATTTAAAAAAAAACGTATTTGTTTTGTGATCATAGCGTGTACGTACAACGTGAATCACGTGACTCATTGAGTTAAACCAATGTGGTTACGAATTCGTACTAAGCATTCCTGTAGTCATGTTAGTCTAATGTTAACAATCAACTCTTTGTGCTGTGGAGTTTGCGACGCTACAATATTTACTCATTAATTTTTACCACTTTCGGGATACAAACAATTGGAAACACACTTGTCTTTAGAAGAGCTCAAACACAAAAAAATGTATTTTAAAATAGCAAAAATAATATAGGGCCTAGTAAACCATTACATAAACCATTTCTTGCCCTATCCATGCTGATGGACTTCATTGAGACGTAAGTTCTGTAATATCTTATTGGTACATCTGTGTTTTTAAACTACAAGTTTTGATACGCAAAATAGAAGAAAATAATACAGACGCATAATAATCAGACGTAGAATAAAATGAATTTGCAAAATATTTGTGGAAACGCAAACATCCTTATTTTTGAACACCGTATAAAATATGCTGCTGAACTTGATAATCGAATAAACGGGTCGTAGGGACCTACGATACTCGCGTTAGTGTTTGGTAACAGGCTTGACGCAGACACTTGAATGTTTGTACCGCCTTTGCCATTGGCCTCTCAAGACCCATATGTTAAGAGACGCCCAGACATCTGCACTTGTCATTGAACTGCATTTCGTTTGACACACTTCGAATTTATATGGACCAGGGTAATTATGAAACACTTAATGCTGGGATGACCCAATCACCTGCAATCAAGTTCACTCTAAGAATTTATTTGTAAATTTACCATTTCAGCGTATACGTACAGTGGCGTGAATGGTAAAATATTTCCCCATAAATTCTTGGCAACGTTCCTACAGCTGCTGGGGAGAGAGTCAGATGCGTAGAGAAGTTCCCAACTTTGTGTAGTAGCGATGCTAAGCACTCCCATATTTTCAGCCTCATACGTAGTATTATTTCCATAGGTGAGAAACTTCTATAACAGTTTAGGAAGTTTACCAGAAAGTCTTTTACGGTGTAGAAGAGAAACTGGGTACATACTACAGCCGAAGCCGATAAATAAACGTCGCCTGTATCGTCACCACCAGAGAAAACTTATCCCTGAAGCTACTGCGACAAGGTATTTGTGCATCAACACACCGCACGGCATCATGGATTTCGTGGTCCTGTGAACAATCCCAACCACGTTAAATATCTGTGCTTACGGTGTGGGTCGCTTTTATACCGCTACGATACTTACTGTAAACATGTAAGGTCATGCAAAGTTGAACTGAAGGCCTCATCGATGCCTCGGTGCCCGATCCGCATCATCAGAGAGCTCTTGCTGCCGCAAGGACTTTGCCTTCAAACTGAAGTTCACGAGTGCCCGAATAGTTGGCTCCGTATTTAACGAATTAGAATTGAAGGTGATGTTTATACGGGTGCAGACGAACATGACTAATTTGGCAGTAATAAAATTTAATAAATATGAAAACAATCATTAAATGATTTCAAAATGTTAACCCCATGTATTATCTTCCCATGTTATAAACCGATTTTGATTAAAAAGAAAACACTATGATGCAAATATACATGTTTACTTTCCTTGAGCTAGAAATGATGCTTGTAAACTGTGAGTTTCACGAGCCTGGCTCTAAGAAATCACAAATAATTATGTTCGCATATGCCTATAAATATCCACTTGCTTACAACTTGCATTTAAGTCCCTGTAGCTGAGAAGTGGGGTTGCATAGCCAACTTGTGTATATGGCATTTTTTGTTGCCAATGATCTGTATAACACGCTGCCGAAGTATGTCGGTTGAGCCACGGAACATCCTGTACAGCTACTTACATGTTCTCAATTTGATTAAAGTTATGAAATATGTTAAATGTATTTGCACATTTTGGCTCAAAAAATAATTACTGTCACAGGAACACACGTATTTTTGTCATGAAATACGCTAATTACTGTTAAATTTTGAATTTGAAAGTAAAAATTTGTGGGCGGAGAAACACCTTGGCCCCGTCTTTATAGGTGGCCATTAGCAAGTGTGTAATTTTGTTGGCAATCTCCCCCCTCCTTTCTCAAAATAATTCCCCTGCACTTTCGATCGCCCCTTTGGAAAAATGGATTTGTTCACGTCGCTGAATTGCTACGCAAGACACGAGAGAGCTGACAAGAGGGCAAGGCAGTTATCGTAGGAGTAAGTTCACTGGCCGTTAGAAGTTCGTGCGTCGCACATGTATGTTTGTGTTTTTGTTTTGCTATTTATAACATGCTTGACATCGATCAAGGGCACGTGGACCACACTGCCGAGCAAATTATGCCTTTGGAAGACCTTGCAAAGCCGGAATAATATTTGCGATACATATTTTAAAACTAAAACATGGAAAAAATAAGACCAGAGAATGTATGTATTTCAATGTAATGTTGTTTGTTCCTTCGGGGATTAATTAAATTGAACGGTATGTTTTTTTTTTTTCAGGTCCAACATACTTAAAATTTAAATGCAGTTTTGCTCTCCATATTCACGTGTAATATTTCCACAAGAAAGAAGAAATTATTTATATATAGTTGTTCTTTTTTACTTTTGTGTTCGATAAATTCAAAAATAAAGTAATTGGTCAAAGTGCCTGAGAACCGCACGTTAATAGCTTGTCTGTTTGGGAACTTTTTATAAAGAGAAACGACAAAAAATACACAGTGGCATCTGCAGTATTGTTCTCTGGCTTCAATATCTTGTATAGGCTGTTCACGGCAAAGTTAGCACTTTTGAAGCCCTAGTTACTTTCCTTTCAGCCGTTTTTTTTTATCCCCTAACCACCTTTTCAAAATAAATATTGCCATGTAAGTAAGAAACACGGTGTATATATTCCACCGCACTAGGAAGTTAACGCCCAAGGCTACAATAAAATGTATTTAGGTGACTATTATTCGAAATGAGAGGGCTATCAAAAGTGCTCACTTTACCTTGAATAGCCGATAATAATATTCCACTGTTCCAGATGTAACTTGCGAAGAATCCAAGCGAGTGCGTGTCGAAACATTTGAAGGTCGTCTGTTACACGCTATGCTAGGCGTGAGGTGTGACGTGTGAGGTTTCAATTTTCACCAGGAAATCGCTTCAAGTTGTTTATGTCGCAGAACTGAAACTATAGTGTTAAAATAGGTTGCGTAAGACATTAGAAGAAATTGGAAGCGCGTGTACTGTAGCTATGATTCACATTTAATTTCTCGATCATGTTTCTGAAGGTGGCATTTTACAGCCTTCTTTTATCTGATTCCTTAATAAATTCTAAGTGCATTGGTAAGTTACATTGTGAGTTTCCGCAGCAAGTCGCTGCGAAACGAGAGGAAGTTTGATATTTACTTTACAGAGCTTGTTTACAACGTGGAATATAATAATGTGAGTACCCAACAGTCTTATAGCGAAGAAGTGGAAATCATCGTACATGTGACAACTTTTGTCACGACTTCCCGACTTCGTATGTAGATCGATTTTTGAAAACAAGTTCCCCTGATATAGGACGCACGCCATACATTGATAGATTTTCTTGGGCTATCACCATAATTTCACAGCTCTCGCATCTGTAATCATCCAGAGGAAAATAAGTCATTGTTTTAACCGACTTCAGGTGGTAAAATACTAAAAAGGAACCGTTTATGTTTTATAGCGCGAGGGCCCATATAAATATGAAATGAACCTTAGGGTGGGGGTGGGGGACTGATGATCGAATGAGGCTTCCGCCCCTCCTGCTATAACGAATTTGAAACCTAGCTTCCCGAACCTCCCGATGGCTGCTATACTAGTCTGTTAGGACAGGACTACCAACTGTCGCCGCCTGCGAAAGAAGTCCGTTTTGGAAAAACTGCTTCCGCGCCGCGTCGCCGGGGATAATTTTTACATTTCCTTCTTTTGTTTCAAAATTAAATTTCGCGCACGAGTTATGGCATGGCTGGGTGTGGAACCAGTAGGTAAGGGCGGGGGGTTAGCTGGTCCGCAACTGGAGGAACAGGAAGTGGGGGCGGACGTGGATGATATTTATGCGTTTCCTTCCACGGCCTCTGTTCCCGGGGTAATAGCCTGTTATCTTTCTGCCATCCGCCCCTCCCAACACCCTGCAGCATCTCTGCCCACCTGCGCGAAATGGCGCACACGTTCCGCCGCCTCACACCCCTCTTCCATCTGCTCTTCTTTCATCCCATTACGATTCTCTTTTGTTCATCTCCGCAGCGAGCCCAGCTCCCCCTCTCCGAACGCCGACGGGCATTGTAAATTCAGGAGGGTGGAAGTTCGGGGGATTATCTGTGCTCCGTCGTCCCTAGACCTACCCTACCCTCAACACACACACACGTTCAAACACACACTTCACAGGAGGGTATTTCCCTTCGAGGAAGCTGTGGAGAGAGATGTATACTGTACCTGCAACCAGGGGCCTAGTTGTGGAAATTTAACTTTTCATTTGGGACTTTCCCACAGGATCGAGCATCGAATTCCTCAACGTTCTACTCGCGAGACACTGAACTGGGGTGCCGCCTTTTCATTTTACTGCGTATTTTGGCACCCCCCCCCCCCTTCAGCAACACGGGAAAACCTAACTGATAATTTTGTATTTCTATGTAGAAAAGCCTGGTAAAAATTTCCCCCAATTTTCTGAGGTTCTGAAGTGTGTATGTATTATTTTCATAAGAACCTAGGCCGTGGGAAAGTTATGTTGCAGAAGCGTTCACTTCGGACACGCGGACACGCTGCATCGCCCGCAAGTGATTTGTAGAGACCGGCAAAATTCGCGTTATTGTTTAGGGACACGTTGAACTTAAACACATGTACCTTTGCAGTAAGTTTGTAATTGGACCATACTTTATCTGACACGCCCTACGTAACTCTGCGTCAGTAAATAAACACTTCAAAATTGTGAAAAGAAAGCGCGACTTCACATCAATGCAGCAGCCAATGGATAACCGACGCCTGCTCGAGCACATACAGCATTGTGAGGTTTAATAACAACGCGAATGTTGCAGTGCTCTAGTGATTAGTGTGGTGGGCAATACAGTGACGTAGGGCCTACATGATTCCTTGTGTAAAGAGAGTGAAGAGATTTGGGTGGCTATTAACACCGAGGTTTGAGAGCCGTTGAGGGTGAAATGAGGCGAGTATGGAGCAGCCCCGGAATGAAAGAACGGGGGACACTGAAGATCCCCGAGAAAACCCGCCGACGAGCGGCATCGTCCGGCACAGATTCCCGCGTGCGAAAATCCGTGAGCGAATCCGCCGGGAATCGAACGCGATTCGCCTTGGTTGGAGGCGACTATTCTAACCACTTCACCACCATAGTCCCTGTGATTTCTCGTTGTGCTCCATTTTTTCCTTCCCATTATCATTCCGCCGCTTTACTGGCTAGCAACATGGCTGTAACGCCGTTCTCCAAACAGCGCGCGGTCAGAAAACGGGTACCTTCGCCCATATAAAAGGAGCTGTCGTGCCGTCCCATTTCCAGAGACTAAAGATAAGATAGACCGGTTATTTGTCTTCTACATATGTACCCAACATTAACCAACGTCAAAGCAACACAACTGTTTATAGAGTCACATAGTCAACAATGATGGATAAACTTTTGGTATGTATTTTAATTTTTAAATGATAAGCACTATTACGTTAATGAAATACTTTTACCAATTAGAATATAATCAAACTGCATTACAAATTGGTTAGCTTAAGTATAAAAACACCTTAAAGCACTTGTTTACTAAACAGTATCCTAACCTTCGAATCTAATCCATGCCGTTTTTGATAGTCGTGTTGACAGAAAATTAGTTCAATGTTGGGACACAGAGATTGGTCTACCTCATCTTTAGTACATGCCCACTTCTATGTCCTTAACCTATTTTGTGCCATAACTTAGCCGCATAGTACTTAGTAGTACAGAACAGAACATAATTAAATTTTATCAGTGCCCGACTATTGGCCATAACTGATCTTTGTTATATATTTAATTGACTTCCTATTTGGCAATATTAAATTATTTTATTAGGTAGTAGCCGAAAAGGAGGTCTTTGGGCATCTTTTAAATTCCCCCTCCCCTATATTGATTCCAATCAAAAGTCATGAACTGTGTTGTACGAAATCCAATTATATTAATTTTTTTAAAGGGAGAGTGGGTTTTAATTTAAAAGGAAGTATATAATTTAATATTTAGTAATTCTTTACCCTACCTAACATTTGCACTGGCGCAACGCAGCGCAAAAAAAATTCCGCTGCTTCACTTACACCCATAACCACGGGTGCAATTATACCGAACGCAAGTGGCCGGGGCGCTTTTGGCCACACAATTTCACTCCCCCCATTTTAACTACAGAACCTGGCCGATGAAATAATTTGTTACATGGATACATAAGTTGCAATGGATTTTACATGCACTACTGTGTTTATAAGTGGCCGTGAATGTTTTTATCACGCCGAATAGTTGTTGATATTTTGTAGTTGTTATAACCTAAACAACTAGCGGATGTTATGTTTATACTGTGACATTTGGATATGGAGAGCCGCTTATTTCACTAATTGATAAAGTGTGTCGATTGGTGATTAATACGTACACAACTACATATTTTTAGCAGACACGAAATCAAAATTTTTTATTGATGCAACATAATATCAGATACGCTTGAGATTGTGTTTGATGTTATTTACTTTAAAGAAGAGACGTGATATCGTATATTATAAGTGTTAATACGATTTGTGACTGTGTCCGAAGTGTAAAAGACCTAATATTGTGCTTACTTTTTTTTTTTTTTTTTTTTTTTTTTTAGAAAACATGTTATTCTTCACGGCGTTAATCTTTTCTTCAGTTCACTATGCATTTCCATATAGCTGATATTTTCTCCGCAAATGCAATCGGTGCAGTGTTCAATTTGAATATTTAGGTTTATGTAAGGCGTCTGTAGGCATGATTTGTGTTACATATAAAATCCCGAGTAAACAGAACACACGAAAAGCTTGTTCATTCTACTTTATATCGCAATCGCAACGCTACCGTACGGCGGGATGTGACCTTGAGAAGAGGCCTCTTAAGACTGTTGCTTGGTTGAGAATGTGCTATAGGGAAATACTGTGCATGTAAATGCAATTTGGTTTTTTGGCGTTCTTGTTAAAGATAGATATATACCACCAGGAAATTTTTCTGCTGAAAAATACGTGTTTATTAATGCGTAGCCAGTTTCCTGGAAGTATCAGAGAATATATTAATTAAATTAAGAACTACTGAAAAACAAATTGTTATATTTGCCGGGATACAAATATTCAGGGAATATCGTTTCTCACACTTAGGTTATTGTTTCAATAGTTTAGCCTATATTTTCAAAATTGTGATGGCGATGTGTGTGTGTGTGGGTTTGGGGGGGGGGATTTAATTAACACGTATTTACTTATACAGACTGTCCACAGTAACATGATTACTTTTGAAAGCCCTTATTAAGATCTACTTGTATACACGTTGTAGAGACCTACTCCTCCACCCATAAGTAAAATCAACATTGCCATGGGGCTCATCACTTTATTCATGCATCGGTTAAATGAAACTGTGGAGTTATTAAGAAAGTAAGTACTGTACAAATTTGCTTATTTATACACTCCGAGGCGTTAAAAAAAAACACAGAAAGCAAAATAAATAAATGTAAGCTATATAAAACGGTTACCTAACACATTTTATTCGACTTTGAGATATGGCACTAGTTTCCATACATCCTTATCAACTTCGTTGGGCGAGTGTCACTCAGTGCGCCCATTAAAACATGTGAATGCCGCGGCAGTGACTTTTTTAAGGTTCATTAATAAAGTGCTCACTTTTTTTTTTTTGATTAATGCAATTTTTATCATACTATGGAAATACAGTTTTGTATCATGTTTTTTTGGAACGACATAGCACAGAGCATAGCCTACTGCATTGTCTGAAGTCAGTATTTCTGATTACTGTTGATATCGTCACCTTTGTAAACGTTTGCAAGAAATAATCTCTCGTTTCAACTCAACGGTTACTAGTTAAATATTAATAAATGTATCGAAGCTGTGGCAGTTCGATAAAGTTTGGGAAGCTGTTATATACGATAGTTCGTGCGGGACATTTTAATACTCCTCCTGAAATAGAAGCTTTACGAAAAATCGATAAATTCAAGATGGTGGGTGGGTAGGTAGGTAGTTGGACTTAACATCTCGTCGACAGCGAGGTCATTAGAGACGGTGCAAATTGAGTTGCACTGAGAAGAGGGGTTGGGGAAGGAATGGGAAGGAATCGACCATGACCTATCCCGACATTCGCCTGGAGTGATTTCGGGAAACCATGGAAAGCCAAAATCAGGATGGCCCGATCGGGAATCGAACCCGGGCCCTCCCGAATGCGAATGCAGTGAGTTCCCACTGCGCCACTTCGCTCGGTATGGTGGGTGGGAACCCGCCTCAAGGGCGGACCAGGTATATAGTTGATTCACGGTATCTTCGGCCCCCTTCTGTAGTCCAGCTAAAGTTCTACTTCCAGGATATTCCTCCGCCTCGTGCAAACTAAGCTTAACTAAGTCTGGAACATTACACAAGGGGCAACGCACCAGATTCGTGGGCACTCTATTTTAACTGAATTTTGTATAAAAACTATTTCTTACTAGGCGCTACCAATACACATGCTTTCTCACCGGTTTTATTCAAATTATTTATAAATGAAGCATTATAATGTATATATTAATTATCAATAACATTTCGATTAAAAATAAAATAAAGTAACTTTTATGAAAAGTATAAAACGCTTGTGATACATTGCGTATGTAGGAAACAACCAAGCGCATCATACATGGGAGGAATTTCTCAAAGGTTTGATTCAAAAAGGCCAAAAAAAAAAAGGGTGAATAGACTATACCACGGAGGGCAATGAATCAAGCGGTGCACTCGCGACGTTCGCCCTTGTGGCACGGCGGGCGACCGCGCGTTGCAGGGGTCGATGATCCCCTCATTTGCAATTCGCACTTTGCTCGCGATGAAACGACCCGCGCGGTGGGCGTGGTCCTCAAGGGCTCGTCTCTGCCGCAGTTTCCACCAGGCGAGGGTTGTTCCCACAAGTGCCTGCTCTTTAATCAGCTGCTTGCCTATCTCCCCCCCCCCCCCCCCTCAAACATACACTCCTCACAAAAGGTGCTTGCAACCGGCAGGCTTTGAGCCCGCTGTACACGAACGTTCAACAAAACTGGCCAGCGGCACGTTGTGGGGAATAATAGCCACTACGTAATATTCTAGGGAAATTATTCGCCGTGTTCAATTTTTTATGTTGTTTACTGGTTTATTGGTGTTTACAAAAAGTGTGGGTGGGTGAATATAGTCCATTCACAGTTACTTCCAACTTTTCTGAAGCCCTGCTTAAGTTATACTTTCACGAAATTCCTCCACCTCATGCAAACAAAGCGTAACTGAGTTTAGAAAATTACACCAAATTGACAGTTTACCGCATTCATGCGCACTCAGTGTAATGATTTTTTGCATAAGAACTATTTCTTACTAGGCATTACCTACTGTACACGCCTACTGTATTTTATGTTTTTATTCATAATAATTATAAATTAAATATAATAATTTGTAGATAATATATAAGCAAAAGTTCAATTTAACCAAACCTAGGTATTTTCATATTAACACAATTATATAATACTTATGATACATGAGCAATTTAGGATACAACCAAGCACGTCATACATGGGTTAATTTTTCGAAAGTTTGATTTAAAAAGTGTGAAAAAACCGCGAATAGAACATACCCACGATTTATCCTTTTAAACCCGAGCGCCTTCAAACTAATTTTGTTGGCCTCTGCTTCTATGCGCCCTTGATCGGTTAGTATTCAGTTTTGCCTTTGGGTGTTAATAGTGCTCCCCTTTATAATGTGATGTGTTCTCTACACAGGATAGCGTAGCCTTGTTTGATTTTCAGTGAATTCGCCAGATACTGCTGTTAATTTTTACTTATTAATATTGACGAACACAGACAGGATTCATTATGTAGAACTTCACTAGCAAGAAGGCATGTCGATGGTTGGGGCGGTTTGCTGTTACCAAGCAGTTAGTCTTCGCCGTTATTTGCTCTATGGAATGCTGTAGCGCAACGGAAGAGTAGGTAAAAGTCAATATAGAGAGTGTTGGTGGTTTACTTTCAGGTATTCTGTAGCTTCACGTCTCCTCCCCCCTCCCAATGTGTATGTCATGTAGTTCAATATATGTACATCCACAGGTTATTAAGATCTCTTGCGCAACTCTTATCTTCTAACTTACTGGGTATTAGGCACCATCTAGTACAGTAAGGATCTTGATCATAACAAGTGAAGAGCAAATTGTGTAAGTAGTTATTACACAATTTGAGCAAATTTTACGATGCTCTAGAGAGAGATAAGGGCGTGAACATTATTTGGATTGTTTCTGCAAAACTAGGATTGTAATAAATGTACATCATATTGTGAAGCTCATTGTAAATCGGAATCAGGTATTTTTTTACTGATTGTCAGTTGAAACTGCTCCATCCGGAATCAGTAGAAAAAGAAATCTATTAATCTCTTCAGCTAAATTAAATCCCATAATACAAACAATAAAAAAACAGTTATGTATAGTTGATTAATAAAAAAAGCACAAGGATTAAAAACCATGCATTACGGTTTGAAATAAATTAAGTGCAATTATTTTGTCACAAAACAAACTTTTTACATGTACAAGTAAATTTTGAAAGTGGTTGGTATCGAACTGCCACCCCAAAACGCAACACATTCTCTTGTTTCTTTTGGCTGACGTTCTACTAATTCTGCTACGTTGCCACTGAGATAACCGGCCTCGCATTTGCGTAGTAACATAAACTTACAATGGCGAACGGCTGTAAGTTTCGTAATGTGAAACTACTTCATGCTGTCGAACCATACACATATTATGCATATGTAGGTACATGTCTTTGTAAGTCTCGAAAGTCATTCTAAGTTAAGATCAGTTAAGATTGGGTGCTTTAAAAGAGAAATATAGTGGTTTTAACGGTGTTGTCGGTGTTTTCTATGTATCTGCCAATTTTCAATGCAACGAGATTTTACAGAAAGGAACTGTTATTTTGAAGAGACAGATTGACTAGTAATAACTGTGCTAATTAGACAGTGGAACGTTAGAAACAATGCAATATTTTAACAAATTTGTCGTTTCCTTAATATTTGATTTGTTAACTTGCAGACCACAAAACTTTTATTGGTGTAAATCCACCTTTATTATTGAATCACCGCACTACCGAGTCAGTAAAATTATCACTGAGCTATGTCACTATAAATAACAGTTTAAATCTATATTGTTTCGTTGCATTGCAAAATGGCGTATACTAGTGGACATCGATAACCCCGTACATTGAAACCACTATATTTATCTTTTAAAGCACAGAATCCGAACTAAACTAAAGATGGATTGACTTTTGAACTTTGCAAAGACATGTACTTGCGCAGAATATCTATATATTTCGACAACAAGAAATACTTTCACATCAGAAACTTACAGCAATATTTGACATTACATTTTGTGGTTCAGTACCCATAATACGAGCACACGTTTGGCAGTGGTAAAGTAGGGCAGTGTATGATATGGCTGATCATGAAAGCTTCAGCATACTTTGCTTTATGGGCGGAGGTTCGAGCCCAACCACGTCCAAAAACGTTTTTGTGTATAGTCCATTCCCTATTGGAAACAACTTTCGCGGAGCCCTGCTAAATATCTACTTGCAGGCCCATTTTGTATCCTTCCGCCAAATGTATACAAACATTGCCATGTGACTACCATGTAGAATCTGTTAAAATCAATGTTTACGTGCCATTGTGTGTGTACATGTGTTCGTATACTTTCGCTACACCTAAATATAAACATTGAAATGTGACTTCTACTTTTATACCTATCAAATGTGTTGTTTACTGTTTACAGCTTTTCAAAGAATTCTGTCTTAGGTCTATTTCAAAAACTATTTCGTACGAATATTCACAGTTTAGGCCTACAACATTATTTATGTTAGCTTTATGACGTTTTAAAAGTGTCTGAATTAACGATAGTTCTTACGGTTACGTTACATTAACATATTTGTTTTCCGTGACATAGCACATTACTCGTAATGCACGTTAATATTTTGCCGCGACTGTGTTAAACTGTTACAACTGCTGGGTAATGAACTGTAGTATTTAACTCTTTGTTATTGATATGTGTTGGGTTATTTATTTAAAAGGACGGTCTCAGTTCGAATAACGAAGGAATAGATAGTCCAACGAAAAAGCGACATTAAAATCAAGCACGCAACCCGTCTACTCATTTTATTGTTATAGTAACTTAAAATATAGCGGTGAACATGTCTACCGTAACTTTTATTCCGCTCATATTTATATGTATTGTTACTTAATGTGTATTAGGTTGATTGAAATTTATTGGGGCTGGGCTTGGTTATTTTGTTGGGGTTGGTGGTAAATCACGTTACACGACTGTGTTTCAAACACCGGGGGCAAAGGTACAACATTGTTATAAATAAACATACGTGGATGTAAATAATTAACTTCGTCATAAAAACAGTTCACATTTACAACGTATAAATAGTTCACATCAAATATTTGAAATCACGCACAAACAGATCCAGCGGAACTATCACCAAACAGCCACGCCACACTATTTCACACGCAGCGGTTAACGAAACACACCGTAACAGTATATTTATTACTGCCGCGGAAACACAGAATTATCACAACATCGTAATTTACTTAGGTAGGACAAAACGTCTACAAACGTGATGTGGTAATTTGAAGTATTTTTTCGGGGTAAGTATAATTTACGCTTCGTTTGGTAAAACAGCAACACGCCATGACATCATGGCTCGTCACGTCTGCCAACTTCACTTTATTTCTGCCGCGCCATCATATCTAAATATATCAAAATAAGTATTCAAACATTAAAATCTCTTTTCAGTTGTAAATTACAAATTCAAAAATCATTATTTTGCTGTAATAAGTATGAAATACGCTACAATTGAAAACGGGTACAATTTTTCGCGTACTAGTGAAGTGAAACTTCCCGAGTGTGAAAGAAACAAAGAGAGAGAGAGAGAGAGAGAGAGAGAGAGAGAGAGAGAGCAACAAAGCTTGCTCAGCAGATGGTTGCTTCAAAGTTGCTCTCGCTCGATAAAACAACATCGTACAATTACGGCCTACTCACGATATTTTCCGCTGTTATTTTAAACTGTAAAAATGAGATATGTTTGCCATTGGGGCTACCTAAATATTTCAATAGGCACCGTTTAATTTACAAATAGTATACTAAAATACTAGGTTAAAATAATATTTTAACTGTGAACTATTTCTTACCGGCCGTTGCCAACACGTCGCTGCTCTCGCTGTTGTTAATTCACATTTAAAAAGAAATAAATATTACAAGTTATAGAAGATATTAAGGTAAAGTTTCATTTATTCAATAATACAGTACTGTAAAGTTAACCATAGTGTTATATATTTGTGAAATACAGGTTATTGAAAAAACAGGTTGACATGTTATGCCTAGAGTGTTTTTTCAAAGGTTGATTTCAATAAGTCGCTTCCAATCGGGAACGAACTATAGACAATATTTGGTTCTGCGACAAAATATATCCTACCTAACTTACATCACATAGGAATGTTCTATGCTTATTTATTCATAACAACTATAAATAACTTGTTTTCCACTGCTTGAATTAGTAGAATTATTTTAAGGGATGAATTCGTGTTATTTTTTATACTGATTCCGGATGGAGCAGTTTCAACTGACAATCAGTAAAAAATAACTGATTCCGATTTAGAGTGTAATGCCGAAGTTTATTTGCTACGCTTCTGAAAATAAATTAGTCCTACTTACCTGTTTTTTATTTCTTCCTTGATTTTGTTACGTGTAACTCTCGTGAAATCATGGAATTATTTGTTATTAAATTCTTGGCTTTCCTTCTCAAGTTGTGTGAATTTCAGCCCCACATTAATCCACTCTAAAAAGCAGTCGATTGTAATGGCGTACTTGATCCACGTCTTCTCGTGTATAAGCGGTTCACGGTTAAGTGAGCACTTTTTAAGGCCGGTCTAATTTTTCCCTTTCACCCAATTTCTATTTTCCTGCTGCTTTGTAATATAAACCTTGCAATGTGACCAATAAATGCCGTGTATACATTTCACTATAGACTTTTCACCGTAAAATGAGCACTTTTTGACAGCCCAGCTTAAGATCTAATTACATACACCTTGTGTATTCTTCCGCTTTATGTAAAATTAACATTGACATGGGTCTCGTCACTTTATTCATACATTGGTTAAGTGGAACGGAGAAATTATTTAAAAAAAGGTAAATATGTACAAATATGCTCATTTTTACAATTCAATGAGTTGAAAAAATAGGAAGCGAAAGAAATGATGCAAGCTATCACAAATGGTTACCTAACAAATTTTATTCGACGTTAAAACATGGAACTACTTTCCCGCCCATCGTTACCAACTTTACTGGCTGCACGTCACTCAGTGCGCCCGTTAAAATCTTGGCAGGTAGGACTAGCAGTGACATTTTGCTAAGGTGCCCACTTTATCGTGAACAGCCTTTACTCTCAGAATTTAACACGTAAGGCTGCAATGAGATATATTTATTAGTGATTAATGCCTTTTGGAAGGGCCTTAAAGAGTGCTCCGTTTACCGTGAATAGCCTATAGTCGTGTGTTGTTGGACAGCAAGTAGCCTTTCTGCCAGCCCGAGGTTCCTCTCAGCAGCGATGCGCTCGTATGCATGATTCCCGGCACCCATTTACGAGATCGCCGCCGGGCTGTCGTGCCAGCCCTGTCGCGCCTCTGAAGTTTCCTAACTAGCCGGCCGGATAATTGTCTATATTGTAATGGCAGGCTGTTCCGGAAGAAAAATGGTCTCAAACCTTCCCCTCGCCCGTTTCCAAACACCCATTCCCTGCTGTCTTTCCTCCGAGATCTGCTTCAGAGGTGCAATCTGAATGCGGCTCTCAGACCTGCCTAAGAGGTTATTGTGACCTTAATGTGATTTGTTTGTAAGGTGATGGGGAGGGGAAGGGGTCGTCACCCTGGTAACAACCAACCATCGGCGCCCGATCATTACTCGCGCCTTTTTTCTTCCCTCCCCGCCTGGCCCAGCGGCCAACCCCCTCCTGCCACCCCTTAATCTCGCCGCCCACGCCTCTTTATAAATTATTTCATTCACCCCACCCTGCTTTATCGGAGCCGAGCCCCCGCCCTAACAAGCGACTCGCTGAGACACAAAGTTGAGACGGTGAAGTATTTTTTTTTTTTTTTTTTTTTTAGAACTCTCTCCGTGATCGCGTCCCCTGAGGTACGTGTAGAGTTCCCGCGGTGACTTATTACGCGAAGTGAGTCACTTGGTAACTGATATTTCACCAAATACCAAGGATCGAGTTGACGAGATTATGTATCGAAGAGGTTCGATGGGGTTCACAGCCTGCCTGCCTGCCTTTCACGTCGGGGCGAATTCGAAATTAGGGTGGGTGATGAAGATGCACACTCTAGGATATCACACACGCTGGCGATATTTGAACTGAAATAGTAATAGGGAATTGACACTGTTCGCGGTAAATCTAATCGCTCTCACAGATCTGAACATTAGGGTTATTATTTATCTTGCCTTCAGTGGAGGAGAAAAGGGCGCCTTTTTGCAAAAAAAAAAAAAGTATACCCTGCCGAATGTTTTGCCGTGATTAAATTATTTTCTAAACACCAATGAATAATTTTTATTTACTGCAGAATGTGCCTATTTTGAGTTACAAATAAGGTGTTCTGTAGTAACTACAAAACAATTTTATTGCCATAAAATATTTTTTTCTTCAAAATGCTTGTTCGTAGTCTTTTTATTTTATTTTTTTATGTGTTTATCGAATTGGTATTAAAGTGTAATTACTACAGTTTTTTTCACAACGCAGTTTTAAACCATAAATTAGTAAAAGTTTAAGAGTTATAATGAATATTTTTCTATATTTTACAAAATTTTTGAGTAATGCCATTCTGCTGCAGCTGTTTCATTTGTTTAGCCCAAAAATCCGAGCAATAGTTGGTGTAATGCATGTGTTGTATTTTGTGTTTTTATTTTTTTTTCCGGTGAATGAAAACTAACTTCGCGATGCACTCGGTGTTTATCAAAACTTATTGTTCTCAAAGTACCGCGTGCTCCTGTATATCTCCCACTCTTATTAGTTTTGCAGTTACTACGCATTATGTAGTGCGATACCGAGGCACGTGAAATCCATTAAAAGGAATGTTATTCGAATACACAGGGTCCCTAAGTCCCTTAATTCTTCTGTTCTGAGCTCGCATTTTATGATTATGGTCAAAGTTTGCCTTCGGTTCGAGAGCAAAGGATTGCTGGTGCGCGAAGAGCCTGGTCACAGAAGCAGAAAGGAAGATTTAAACCGACGGAATGTGAGAAGGGGGGGGGGGGGGAAATGGGGGGGGGGGGGGGATGGAAGGGTTGAGGAATAATTGAGTGGCCCGAAAGTTTTTTAGCTTTTTTTTTTTTCTCAGAGTTGGTTCTTGAATAATTAAGTCAACTCAGACCTTCCATTTTCTCGCCGGCTAGGGAAGTTATTCTGCTTTAATTCGCTACCCGCCACCCCCCCTCCCTACTACACTCAGAGGGCCCACCCCTTCAGGAAAACAAGAAAACTCTGCCAAAATGTGATAATGGTAATGTATTGCAGTTCATCCAGAGTTTCTCCGCGAAAACAGCGAATTTCAGCAATTTTTATATTGTGCAAGGTTGCTGTAAGTCACACATATTACCACGTGTTTGCTCCTATCGTGAATACAATACAGCATACTGTTGTGACCATTTGGTATGGTCCAAATTACCAATAACCCTTTAAGTATAAAAATATGATGAAAACTAATAATGCTACTCATTTTGATGTTAATTACGTACTTTAGACTGTTTTAACATTGTTATTATTTTCCTCACGTTATGTGACAAAAATCGGTACGATCAAATAATTTTGTTCTTATTAGTAACAAAATAAACTTTTTTTTCTCACGGTCTCAAACAAACACATAAGCGACCACTATAAAATAGTTTTATGATCACCACAAACAAAAATTGACGGTGTGATATGCACCAAATTATTTGTAACAGCCGCCACAACCCCCCCCCCCCCCCGTCTGACTCTGTTGCTCATCCTTTCCTTCCCAGTATGCCGTAACTCAACATTATCGTTTGTTACTGAAATGTGCAAAAATATCCAACACGAAGGAAAACAACTCAGTGTCGTGTGCCATCATCAGACCCCAAAATTTCATGTCGTAATAAACTACTGAATATATATTTAAGTCTATTGTTCAAAGTTCTAGGCCCTGTGCCTCTGGCGAGGTGAACGTTGTCATAATGCAACGATACTGGAATAACTTATTTCTTTTGTCTGGGCAATCACAATAATAAAATTTCGCTACATTCAGCGTTTGGTTTTATGTAATTAATTTTTTTGACAGTAATTGTACTTCCGCCATATGTACAATTAACCTACTTACCCTTATGTTTTGCTGCATTTATGTGCTGAGTCAGTAGGAGATTTGCCTTAACTTCACACTATTTTTTCACACTCTGCACTAAATAGTACTGTATAATCCGTTGATATCAAGTCGCTTGCAAGTTCATTTCGTTTGTTTTTCATTTCTCCTATCGAAAATTGATGTACAAAAAACACATTTTGAATTAAGAACAACTCACGTCTACAATAAAAATACACATGCAACATTTGGGAACAACATGTTATTGACACAACGTAAAATACCTTGTGGCATAACCTGATGCCATAATTACCAGAACCTTAGGAGTAAATTTCACAGAGGGTTGTCTTCACGTCCTCTGTAAACACACACACGACCCTACACAGTTTTCCTTCATACGGACAAAACGTATGTCACCACTGATTCATCTTCTCACGCAGTAAGGGGTTACCCTTGAAGCTGCCAAGCGCCACACTTTCCTGTCACTCGGAATCATATACCTAACACGTGCCAGTGTCGGTATTATTGACGAACACGAGGATTCACGTAGTCTTCTGCCCCACGTAAAACTGCGTGCTCATTTGCGTTCACGTGATAACTTGTTTTGATGAAAAGCAATAAAATTGAATAGAAAAATTGATGCGTATAAAAAGGACGCCGATAAAATGCAGCAATATGCAACATAAGCCATGTTAAAAATAATGCAAAAAAATTGTTTCAATGTATGTTTAAATGTCTTAACGGCTGCAGGATCGGAAAAATGAGCACTTTTGATAGTCCCGGTTAAGATCTTCTTGTATGCAAGTCGTGTATTCTTCCGTCTTATGTATAATTAACATTGCCGTAGGCCTCGTCACTTTATTCATCCAGCGGTTAAGTGAAACTAAAAATATTATAAAAACTAAATATTTTTTAATTATGCTCATTTTCAGACTTCGATGCATTAAAAAAAAGACAGAAAGCGAAAGAAATAGATTAAATTAACACAAATGGTTTCCTAACACTTTTTATTCGACGTTAAGATATGGAACTTCTTTCCCTCCATCGTTACCAACTTTACTGGGCGCATGTCACTCAGTGCGTCCGTTAAAATATATGCAGACAGATGCAGTTACTTTTTTCTAAGGTTGATTTCAAAAGTGCTCACTTTATTGTGTACATTCTTTAGTGACGAAGAAATAACTCTGCAATTAAGGAACGGCGAGGGAAGCAGCCACTGTTAGCATAAAATAATCCTCTCTACATCAACCCGTAGACTAAAGATGTGGTAGACCGCTTATTCGTATTTTCTGCGCATGTACCCAACATTGTTTACGTCTTAACTTTAAATTACAAGCACTATTATATTAATAAAGTACTTTTACCAGTTTGAATGTAATCAAAAAGCATTGCAAATTTATTAGAGGAAGTATAAAAACATCTCAAAAGCACTTGTTTACTAAACAGTGTTCTAACCTCAAACCCAATCCACGCCATTTTTGCTAGACGTGTAGGCAGAAAAGCAGTTCAATGTTGGGACACGGAGATTTGTTGTGCGCAGCCAGCGAGGTCGGTCTATCTCATCTTTAGTCTATGTATCAGCCTGGGGGCGTGATCCCGGAAAACTGCGAGAGCCGAAGTCACGTTCGCCGGACAGCAACTCGAACCCGAACACTCACGAATGCGAGTCCTGTGTTGCCCACTGCGTCGTGTTGCTCGTTGAGAAAAGTTTGTAATTCGTATAACCGATGCAGGCCAATTACAGCCCTGGAAAAAACAAGCGAATACTTATAACTTCTGGATTATATTAATCAATTATCATGGTAATTAATTACGTGATGTTTACTCGAATTTCTATGTCATTGTTTTCAAGTCCATGATCCCCCCCCCCCCCCCCTTTTGAAAAGAACAAGAAGCATGTAATGGTATTGCTTCGCTCGGGTTTCTTCTCGGGTTTTCGGAATATTTTCGCGGCATCTTGTTAACGTATTAGGACACGCTTAATTTCTGCAGCAGGTTTTTTTAAAACTCCCGACTGGCTCAGGCTTTCCACCTTAGGCGCTGTAGTGAAGCAAGGCTTTAATTTCTATGACTAACTCCTCAATGCGCTATAATACACTAATTTGCAAGAGATGGATCACGATGAACGAAACTCGCGAGTATAACGAAGGGCGGCATCCAGTATACATGTGTCCCATTTGCACTTGACGGTGTTTGGTTGTGCGGATGTTCCACTAGGGAGCATACATGTCCCTCCATCATTGATAACTGCAAGACACCGAATGTGGCAATGTTAGCTGTCAGCAGTGTGTGAGCTACGGTAAACTCGCAGCATGCCCCGACACGGCTCATTCAGCAAACCTCTGTCCAGCTGGATGAGTTTGGGAGAGGCCTCATCGTCGACCTCCGAGCGAGGCAGGTTGGACGTTTCGCCGCATTGCTCGCCACTTGAACCGGCGGTGGATGTGTTGTGGTGGATCTGCCGTCGCGGCGTTCCTTACGACGTCGGCCGTTACGACCTGAACCTCGTCCAGCACGTGTGACCTGGACCCTATTTCATAAAACGTTATAGTTGTGACATATACGACAATCATGTCAAATCCGACAAATTTTTCAATATGTCATGGCAATGTAATTTTACATAAATAATACAAGTTTCCCTTATTTGACAAGCAAAAAAGTGTAAATTGTCAGTTTCACAAACGTGACAATTACATGTCAACCTGTAAGTTTAATTTATTACACGCGAGATAGTTCTCATGTGCATTTACGATAATGGATCGCAGCCTTATATGCGATTAATGAGCTGTCTATTCCTACCACAAATTATTAAGCGGTAAATAATAATTCCACCCACATAACTTTGTTCACTCTAGCAGCAGAATGTCGAGTAATGTGGATAAGATTGCTATATTAAACCTGATCCGAGAGGAAAAGGATGTGCTAGTTTGCAAGCAATGTTAATTCACACAATATTGAAACACAATTGCCTGCCATATATATAAACATTGCAAACGACTGGTTACATTATAGGAAAACTTGCCTGTCTCTTCTGCAGTGACAATTCTACACATTCGTAGATGTGTCACCGAGTGATTACACTTAATCTGTTTCATAAAACTGTATGTAGTGTAATATTTGACACATTTGTTGGATTTTTATGTGTCAGTTCAAAACTTTTGTGAAACAACTATTTGTCAAATTGTCATACAATTCTACAAATTTGTCATGGCAAATTTGTAAACTTGTCAGATTTCATGAAACGCGCATTTGTCGGATCGTAAACGTGTCTGACAATTTCCTGTCGCCTGTCGAATTGTAACTTGTACGAAATAGGCCCCTGTTGGGAACGGGTAGTACGGCTTGAGAATTGTCGACGGGTGGTGTTCGGCGACGAATCATGGTTCTGTCTGGATACAGGCGACTGTCGGACTCCAGTCTGGAGACGTCCTGCCTAGCGGTGTGATCCTCGCTTCATAGTAGAGTGGCACGCCGCCCAAAAGAGAGGTGTCTTGGTGTTGGGTGCCATTTCCCTACTATTCCCGCACACCGCTGGTGGTGACTGAAGGGACCCTGACGGCGAGGTGCTGTACAAATGAACGGCTTTCTTATAGAAGTAACATTTTACAGATAACTTCATAATACAATTATAGAACCTTCTTCTCTTTGCTAACAATACCTTAAAACCTTCAGTGACATCGAAACTTGTGTTTTCAAACCGCGTTAAACGTGTGTAGGCGACTTCAATTCATTCTGATAAACATGTCGCACCACCACTATTTCCCTCTACGAAAGTACATGTCACATGAGGACTTTCGTTACATATGTGTAGCGCATAATACCAGCTCCCGATGTTTTCCCCTCTCTATTCTTCGCATTTTTCGCGATACTAATCGATACTCCCACAGTTGCACCTTTTGCTTAGAGATTTTTGTATTTGTGTATCAAAATCTATTTTTTTTTGTAGAAAAAGGTTTCATAAATATAACAGGGAGCGACTACAAAAATGTAATAAATGAGAATAATAGAGCATTGTCTTAAATTTAGTCTTGAAATACACCATAGTTCAAAAATTTAGAAGTTATCATTGTCGCAGTTCTGTTTAATTTCTTTGTGCGATGAACCGCGAAGAAAACGTTTGATTCTGACTGGTGATACAGGCTGTTCACGGTAAACTGAACACTGTTGAAAGCCCTGCTTAAGATCTACTTCTATGCACGTTTTCCGCGTTATGTAAAATTTAAACTGCATTGGATCTCATCACTTCATTCATGCTTCGACCAAGTGGAACTGTGAAATGATTAGAAAAGTGCATATTTTACAAATATGCTCATTTTTACACTTAGATGCATCAAAAACCGGAAAGCGAAATAAGTAATTTAAGTTATCACGAATGGTTGCTTAACACTTTTGATTCGACGCTAAGATGTGGAACTAATTTCCTTCCATCGTTATCAACTTTACTGGGCGCATGTCACTCGGTGCGCCCGTTAAAATAACTGCAGGTAGGACCAGTGACTTTTCTCTAAGGTTATTTTCAAAAGTGCTCACTTAATCGTGAACAGCCTTTAATATATATATATAATATATATATTATATTATATATATATATCGCCATAAGTTCAGTGTTTTCTATAAATGACGGCAGTTAGATGACGTCTAATAAATATATGCGACATGAGTTGTTTTCCGAGAGCCTTGAAGCAAGCAGTGTGGAGAGGGGTCATGTTGACAGCAGTCTCCTCTGGTCGAGGGTCAAGCTGGTCATGAGATAGCGCATGACTAACCGCTATTTGCGGGGCTCTAATCACCACTCTCATCCTTGTGCAAACACTGCAGCGCGATACTTCGCGGATGATCCGCGTGGCCACAAGCCTCGCTCTCCTCTGTCTTGTGTGCGTTTCCTGTTTGCGGCGACCAAGCCGTCTCGTCGACTTGTCGATTAGCTCTTGGTCGGCGCCAAAACCATCACCGCAGCTGACGTTGAGGCGGGTTCCACACGTCCGCAGACAACGCCGAGCAGACAGATAAACGATAGTTTTGATGTATATTTTAAATGCTTAACAAAAAAGAACGGAATTTTCATTTACGACTAAAATCTTTTAATAAATAAAATAAATCCTTATTTTAGTCACGACACGAAATAAAGCGTAACCTTTTCGTGCACGTATACACGTTGAGGATGCTTATAATACGTTCACTATGACCACTAAAGGCTGTTCACGCTAAAGTGAGCACTTTTGAAACCAACCTTAGAAAAATGTCACTGCCCTTAGCCATATATATTTTAACGGGCGCACTGAGTGACTTGTGCCCAGTAAAGTTGGTAACGATTGAAGGGAAAGTAGTTCCATATATTAACGCCGAATAAAAGTAGTTAGGTAACCATTTGTGATAACTTAAATTTTTTCCCCGCGTTCTGCCTTTTTATGCATCGAAGTGTAAACATTAGTAGATTTGTTTAAAATTTACTTTTCTAATAATTTCACAGTTTCACTTTACCGACGCATTAATAAAGTGACGAGGCCCATGGCAATGTTAATTTTACATAAGGCGGAACACAACGTGTATACAAGTAGATCCTAAGCAGGGCTTTCAAATGTGCTCATTTTATCGCGAACAGCCTATAAACTTGTTGAGGATAGTATGCAGATGCACTACTGCGTATTTACAAATCACCAAGTGATAATAATCAGCGGAAAACTGTATAATAACTTGACTTTGACTTTATTATAGCTATTCCACGGTTTAAGTAATTGTTAAATCTAATCTCTGAAACTACATGTTTCTTACGTGTATAGGCTATTAATATATTTTATTTTAGCCTTAGACTTCAACTTCAACAAGGCAATCTTTATTTTAAAATGTGGTTAAACTATGAAATATGGCTGAAATAAAAAAGTGACTAGGGCCTCAAAAGTGCTCACTTCATCGTGAACAGTCTTTATACGTTTTTGATCGTGACTATCTTTGCGCGGTGCACCGATACAACTACACAGTTTGCGGAAGACAATTTTGAAATATTCGCAGGAACTCAACCTCATCTTAAAGCAACTACCTTCTGAGAAACAGAAACGTTGTTACCAAGAGCTTATGCGCACAACCAAGTGAAGCTTAGAGCTATGTGGAAACATGTGGATAGCTACCGCCATAATCTGCTCGCAGTGCTGTAGTTAACGTAAATAATTGCATTTCTTGATTTCGTTTTTGATGTTACACGCAGAAACACTCCCCGCAGCGTGTATACATAATTAAACAAACAGAATGTATAGCTACAACAGTAATTTTTTTTTTAAATTTGTAAAGCTTGACGTGCCCACCGACAACCAATAAGCCTTTGAAAAGTAGACGCGGTGAAATGTAGATACGGTTTTAAAAAGTAGACACGTCACTATACAGCAGCTGTCTGCTCTTGGAATAAAGGCGGTGGCGCAACTTTCGAGAAGGAGCGCTAACAATAACACTGTTCAAGAACTGAGATGATCGCAGTTCACTCGATCATACGTCGATTACACGTAAAGGGGAATCGTGCATGATAGTATATTTACCCGATTTTCGATATAAGTCGTTTTCCAAGGGGTTTGTCGAGATATTTGACTCGACAAGACGCAAATAATATTTTTCAACACTTTTTTACATTGTTAGATAGGCTATTCACTGCCGTCTTTATTCTCGAAGCACTGATGGAAGGAAAAATAAAAAAATTGTTATCTTATCTTCAATCAGTGTTCCGAGAATAACGAACGCAGTGGATTTGTAACAATTCAATAAGGTGCTCAAAATTGTTATTTACGTCTCGTCGAGCCAAATTTTTTAAAAAATCCGCGATAGTACAAGTTATGACAAAAATTATATAAATATACGGTTTGCGTGCACAATTCCCCATTTCGACAGCTTTTGCGAGAATTAATTTTTTGAACCCAAACGAAGGACGATAATGTAAAATCTCTCTGGCCATTTTGTTAAAAATTGTTTTTATCGTGTAGACTAATTTTTTCAACAAAAAAAAAACTTTTTATAATTTTAACTAATTATTAAATAAATATAATTTTCGTTAGTTAGGTAAAATTGTACCGTTTTCTCGCCTTTAAAAAATTATGCTACACAATAAGTACAATTCGTAACAAAATTACTAGAGTATTTACAATATCGGCTCCCGTTTGCGTATAAAAAATGAATTCTCACAGAAGATGTAGAAATGGAAGAGCATGGCCTTAAGGGGTTTATGAAGCTGCGCGTCCAAGCTCAAGAAGTCAGGGAGCGATACGGGCGACAGTTACACGCACGCCTAGCGCCTCTTTGCTCCTACGCACAAGGCGTGCAGTGTTTCTGTAGTGACGCTAAATTAGATCTGTAACACTGGGGTTCCATTACACTCGTTGAAATAACACAGATTAAACTAAGCCCGCATCTTTGTACTTTTCTCTTGCCGCTTAAGAATACTGAATAGGCAAGCTTTAAAAATGCGATATTTGACCATCTTCACGAGTTTTCTCTCCAAGAATACACTTTATATGACAAAAGTAAAAAAAATTTAGACCATAGATAATTGTTTTTTTTTTTTTTTTTTTTTTTATCTTTTGTTACAAAAAGTAATATTATTTACCGAGATACGCGTTTACGAGCAAATAACGATTCTACAGAAAACGATTCAGTACTCTCATAATAGTGGGATGGACATCCGCATTTTCTGTGAAATAGTTATGTGCGCGAATACACGTATCTCGGCAAATAAATGTTCTGCAAATACGAATTTTTGTCAGAAAAGATTTAAAAAACCATTATCTATGCCCCTATTTTTATACTTTTGTCGTATTAAGTTCTTTCTTGGATAAAAATTCGTGAAGATGGTCAAATATCGCATTTTTAAAGCTTGCCTATTCAGTATTCTTAAGCGGCAAGAGAAAAGTACAATGATGCGGGCTTAGTTTAATCTGTGTTATTTCAACGAGTGTAATGGAACCTCAGTGTTACAGATCTAATTTAGCGTCACTACAGAAACACTGCACGCCTTGTGCGTAGGAGCAAAGAGGCACTAGGCGTGCGTGTTAGTGCCGCTCGTATCGCTCCCTCGCTTATTCTAGGGGACTTCCTAATATTTTTGGAAATGTCTCTGTGGCTGGATGATTTCTCCGTTGGAGATTTCGACCCCTCAATGGCCTACCCTGTTAGCTTCTTGAGTGTGATCGAAATAGAAAGTGGGCTCGTATACGCAAGTGGTATAGGGTTACTGCCTGTCTCTTTTTCTGGCATAGGCTGTTCACAGTAAACTCAGCAGTTAAGATCTACTTGTATGCAGATTATGTACTCTTCCGCGATATGTAAAATTAATAATGCCACGGGCCTGATTACTTTATTCATCCGATTTAGTGAAAAATGTGGAAATATTAGAAAACAAATATTTTACGAATGTGGTAATTCTTACATTTATATGCATTAACAAACATGCAGTAGTAGAAATATTTTCAGCACTCTCAGATGTTTACTTAACCCTTTTAATTTAATGTTAATTGCATTAAACCACATTATCTCCCGTAGTTACCATCACTACTGGACACATGCTGCTCAGAGTGTCCTTTACAACACGTGCTGGTATGGGCAGTGTTATTTTCCAGAGGTTGATTTTAAAACCCTGCACTTTACCGTGAGGAGTATATGTATATAGGCTGTTCACGTTGAAGTTAGCACTTCTGAGGTCCTAGTTACATTTTTCTTTCAGACCTTGCAACGTCCCTGACCCAAGGATGCAACAAGGCCTGAATTTACACAAATCCCAGCTGAAAAGTCTGAATTAAGGAATGTTATTGAGTGAAAAGTTCAAGCTAGTATGAAAACTCATGAAGTATGTAGGAAAACTTTATTATTATCTTTTCGTTTTTTTGTTTACCTGGAATTATAAAATTATTGTTCCAGAAAACAACAAATCTTTAGAGAAAATTCTCAAAAAGCAAACAGTTTTAAAGAGAAATACAACATTTAATATATGTTTCCTTATGAGGAATATATTTACAAAAAAAATTACTGCCACACGCAGCTAAGTTAATACTGACTAGTCATTTCTCCATTAATGCTCTGAAACACTTCAGGTACTTTTATGACTACAATAACCACCAGTATATTAATTATAATTAAAAGCCACGCAACTTCAATAAAACATTTATATATGTGTTGTACTTTTGTTTGGAAAAACCTTTAACTTCAGGCTAACATGCCATCCAAAATCCACGCTATAAAACTCTTTTCTTTATAAATGAAATTCCATGTTAAGACAAGTAGTATATTTTTGACTTGACAAAACTTCTAACTTCTGGCTAACATGCCATCCAATGGCCATGCTAAAAACTCTTTTCATTATAAATGAATTTCCAAGTTGACATATTTCTCTTGGCTTACCTGCACATGTTTCGAGCAAAAGGCCCTTAATTAAAATTTCCATTGGATTTCACAGGATTTCCATATATGGCAAGAGTAAGACTTTATTAAAATTATACTTCCAGGCTGGTCGACATGTCTGTCTCCTAAAGTCACACCTTACCAATGCCTATTTAAATATTCCTCGATTCCCACTTACACGAGGCAACTGCTCACAAATAGTGGCATTAACCCCCGAGGAGAAATTCCATTTTAATAACCATTAGGTTCCTGCTCAAAACGACTGCTAAGAAAACATTTAGAAAACCCAAGGTTTTTTTTTTTTTTTTTTTTTTTTCAGATTCATATCAGAAAATGAGCATTTGCAATATAATGGACTATTGGAAAATTCTACCTTTTCAGGCACCTATTATTATGTCAAAGTAACATAATGATTCTTTACTTTAAGAGTCTGACATTTTAAGATTCCCTTAATGCTCCCTCGAGGCCGATCATCTGACCTCGATTGAACATTTGCAACCCGTATAAATACAAAACCATCTCAATAAAATGTTAGAGGGGTGAATACAATTCATTCCCCAATAACAGTACAGAAGTATTTTTCTTTAATTGAAATCCACCAATAGAGGCAAATGTTACCAAATATGGAGACAACATAAATTGTCTTGGTAGTGTGGTGTTAAAAAGTTCATTAGGCTGTAGAGGGATCTTCATTGAAACAGCCCATCCCAAAAAAGTCAAAATATGGTGAGCACTGCATCACACGTTGGCGGAAAGTTCGTCTTGTTGAACTGCGCCCTGGCTAGAGTGCATGTGATGTCACACCCGATGGCTGGCGAGGAAGTAACACCAGAGCTCAACGCTGCATGTATGCGGGAGCAGGAACTATCACCCGCAGTGACAGCTGAGCAATAGCCCACATCTGTTGCACGGGCACCGGGCATGAATTCAATATTAAAAAGTGCCACGAAAACAATTCTTCAACCGCGTCGGCCTTCACCAGATGCGGCGTGCACTAAACAGATTTGCAATTTATAAGTTTAAGTGTTTTTAAACAAGTCCCATATATAATTTTTAACTATCGAACTTCCAGTATATTTCCGTGCATGCAGAAAACAAACTTCGGCCCATGCCGTGTTGAACAGGGCTGGCCAGAAGACAACGAAACCATGTAGTTTACGATGAAGTTGTCTCATCTTTAAGTCATTTTTTGTCAGCTAGCTAACTTTTTTAATAAATATTGCAATGTAAAACCGTGTGTATGTTCCACCGTACTCGGAAGTTGACATCTAAGGCTAAAATAAAGTACATTTATTGACTATTATTTCAAATGAGAGAGTTTTCAAAAGTGTTGACTTTACTGTGAATAGCCTGTACCTACATATACACGATTAGCGTCAACTGGTACGAAATTCGTTATGGAAAATGAGGTAGAAATTACAGTACAACCGATGACCTAACTTGGTTATCAAGGGAGGCGACAAATTCGCGGCTAGTGCTATATATAGCCTTATTTGATTTCAGTCTTCTGTGAACATTTGGCTGGTGAAAATTCGCCAATCATTAGTAAAGTAGGGCTGTATATAATAACAAGCCTGGCAGATAGGTTGCATACCAGGCTGGCAACCTACACTTACAGCACCCTTTTAAAAGTCGAATCTGAATTTATCAAGAACTGTTCGCTTGAGAGTGTTACACCAATGCAACGTTTTGAGTTCCTTTAATGTGTAAATGATTATAGGCCATTCGCGGTAAAATGAGCATTTTTGAAAGCCCTGCTTAAGATCTACTTGCATGTACCTTGTGTATTTTTTCGCTTTACGTAAAATTAATATTGCCATGGGCTTCATCACTTTATTCATGCGTCGGTCAGGAGAAACTGTGAAACAATTTGAAAAGAAAATACTGTACAAATCTGGCAATTTCTATAATTCCATGCATTAAAAAAACAGAACGCGAAAGAAATAATTTAAGTTATCACCAGAGACCTGCAAAATTCGCGTTATTATTTGGGGACATGTTAAACTTGAAACAAATTTACCTTTGTAATAGGTTTGTCATTGGGCCATACTTTATGTGACACACCCAGAATGACTCTGCACCAATAAAGAAACACTTCACATTTGTGTGCCACAATCACGTGTAGTTCAGTCAGAGGGGGAGTGTCTTCACATCTATGCAGCAGCCAATGGAGAAACAACGCCGGCTCTAGTGCATATAGTAGTGTGGATTTCAGCTTGATGACAAATAATAACGCTAATTTTGCATGTCCCTAGTTATCACATATAGTTACCTAACACTTTTTACTCGACTTTTTAAATGGGACTACTTTCCATCCACCGCTGCCAACTTTACTGGACGTATGTCACTCAGTGCACCCGTTAAAATATGTCAAGATAGGAGCAGTGACATTTTTCTAAGGTTGATTTCAAAAGTGTTCACTTTATCGTGAACAGGCTTTACTACGCTGTAACAATAAATAAAAATGCACGTTTACTGGCTGTAGCTGGTTTGCAGCACCCAATGTTCTAATGAATGGCGATGTTATTACGCACCAAATATTCACAGATGGGAGATACCAAATCAGGCTAACACGGATTTGTTTCTTCTCACATTGTTTCTGATATTTTGAAAATAACTAATTTCAATTCCCAATCTCAGGGGCGTGCCTCTCTCTTATTGTAATTTCTACCTCATTTTCCATTACGAATCATCTCACAAAGTGTGTACCTGAAGTTCAGGGCAACCCTGTTGCATTGTAGGCCTCACGTCTAATTGGCTGGTTCGTACTTGCAGGAAGAATATGGCGGCGAGCAAATTCCATATCTGCTAATTTTTAGTTTTGTTCGTTTCAACAACTGGAGTTTTAAAAAAAGTTCCGAGTATACGATCACACCATTCACAATCAGTTTTTGTACGAATCCCGATACCGTAGTAATTTTGTCGACAAAGTTTCCAGTTGTAAGAGTGTGTTAGTTAACACAGATGGGTTTGATTAACTAGCTCCTGTTCGATCCAGGAAGGGTTTGCAGAACGGATACATTGTTATTAAATCAAAATCTCTGCTGTTTTCATAGTGAGGGGTAAAGATACATCGTGAGGGGTAAAGATACATCGGAAAGGGAAAATAAGTGTAGCTTACTTTGTTAGTAATGAGATCCAGCTTCTGCCGCCACATATCTTTTGGCAAGAAATATCCTCCTCGTCATAGTCACAGGAGATACCCGTATAGAAAATGTTAATTTTTTTTTTTAAACGACTTTTCCTCGAATGACAGTGTTATGGAGAAATTTTTATTTTCGTTACCAATATGCGGTTTGTATAAATTTTTACTGTAACGTGCGTTTGCGCCTTATTCTATTCGTGCACGTTAACTCACGTGCGCGAGTGTTCAATCCATCCAACACGAACGCAACGCAATTGTTTAACGGTGGATTGTATCGAACCGAACTTTATGCCGCACATTCGTGCACAGGAAGCCATCACTTGATTGTAAAACATTGTCGAGGACGTCGACGCTATAAGAGTAACCGCACGTTCATATCAGCGCGATTTTGCAAACGTGTGATCGGGGAATGTGTATTTGTGACTGAACTCGTAGCAATATAGCTTAGTATGCGGGATTACGGGAGCATACACCTCAGAAATGAGAAACTAGCTTATTTGTTAATGTAATTCATTTGAGCACCTCTCTTGCTTCTTGGTATATGGTGATTAAATTTCACAATCTCCTGATAGAAACATTACATTGATAGGTCGTGTGGTTGCAGCTTGGAAACGCTTTAGCCACCATGGTGAACTAAAATATGAACTAACTTTAGTGGATTGATGTCACTCAGAAATTTTAACGTTCTCAGAAAGAAATATAACTTCTTACGTAGGCCCGAAAACATGCCTAGGCACAAGATCTGCCATCAGTGAGCAAATTAAACATTCTGCTGTGGAGTCTTGTTACGAATAGCTATAGAGACCTGCAAAATTCGCGTTATAATTTGACATCAGGCTAAACTTCACAATGCTGTATATACTGGAGCCGGCGTCATTTTTTCACTATTGGCTGCTCATAAATATGAAGCCACTCCCTTTCTGGCTAGACTGCACTTTAATGGACTGATCAATTGTGAAGTGTTCATTTATTAGCGCAGAGCTACCCAGGGCGTGTTAAGTAAAGCACGGTCCAATGACAAACTTATTGCAAAGGTACATGTATTTCAAGTTTAATTTGTCCCCAAATAATAACGTGAACTTTGCAGGCCTCTACGAATAGCATGTATGAAAATGATACATTTGTATAGAGGTGCCAGTTTCTCGAGGAAGTCCTCCTTCCTTTTCCTCTACCATTTACGGGAGAAAATGGCTCCAACACGTGTTTTCAAAAAATGGCTCCAACACGTGTTTTCAGAAGGGTACAGTATGAACATTCTAGTTTAGAAAATTAGTGTAGGGACGTAGAACGCACATTTACTTTCATTACTGTACAATTAAACGTTAGCGGCCGCGCGTAAAATTACATGGCTGCACACTGCAAGCCTGCCGGGAAGTTCAGTATTCCTTGCGTATAGAGGCGATGTTGTGTTTCACGAGAGTGCTAGTGTCACCCTTAGCACCCCACGCCACACGCCGTTGTGCCGCGTAACACGCGAAGTAGCTCAATGTAGGCGGCTCCTTTATGACCATAGCAGAATTATTGCTAATGGTTATTGTTTATACTACCCTCGTCTCGTTAACTGGTCCACAGAAGTTCTCCCGGGTTCTCGCTGCTCGCTTGTTGGATGGATACTGTGCCCGCCATGCGTAGCATTTACCCTGCAATTCACACAACTGTTGTAGTTACGAAGAAAGGTCTTCAGCGTGTGGTTTCCAATGGCGCAACCAGAATTCGGTTGGCGGTGGGCGGGGAGCAGCTAGGTCTTGAGAGCCGATGAGGGTGATTGAGGTGTGAATGGAGAGTAGCGCCGGAATGAAAGGGTAGGGGAACCAGAGATCCCCGAGTAAATCCGCCTGTCAGCGGCATCGTCCGGCACGATTCCCACATGAGAAAAGTTTTATTTGGGGGGGGGGGGTGTAGGGGGGACAACTTTCAAACAAATTAACAATGAATTTTGCTGTTTGCACTTAAAAATCTAACACATGGCAGAGAAATAATATCTTGGCTTATTTCATTCTTATAAAGTGTTTTTACATTATGCATTTCTTATTGCAATTTAATCTTTTAGCCGCTCAGCGTTTTTCACTCAATGATTCAGTTCTTCTTTTGGTAATATTGGTATGTTTTCATGAATGTATATTAAAGCAAGGCCGTTCGGACGATCTTGTCCAGTCGTGTTCGCCAAGTAAGTTTTTGATCATTTGAGCCTTGAAAATGATGTCCAAGGTGCAAGCTTTGACGGGGGTGTATAACCAGTACGGCGAGATCATGCACTGTTATGCCCTTAACTAAACCCTTTTGATGTCGGTAAGGAGACCATAAAAATCTGCCAAATTCCCAAACGCCAGCGTGCCACTTCTAGTTTTTTTTTTTTTTTTTTTTTTTACATATATGACATTCTGTTTTATACACCATGGTATTTATATTGTTTTCAACATAATTAGTTTTTTCTTGCATCGGCTTTGTAGGTAGGGGGTTTAACACCCAGCCCAACCCCCCCCCCCCCCTTTTTCTTTTCCCTTTCGCTGTCTTCCTGAAGTAAACGAGGCTATTTATATAATACTAGGGGTTAGCCCGTGACCGTGTTTTCAGTATGGTCACGTGCCTAGAATAGTTACGATGTTAGAAAATTTGTTATCATACAAAGACTGAAAAAAAAAATTATGTGGAATTAACTCAACATGGATATAGTTCTATCCACTAAGCCACTGCGGCCCCACTTGGAATCACTCTATCCACTAAGCCACCACTTGGAATCGCTCTAGCCACTTGGCCACTGCGGCCCCATTTGATATATATCTATCCACTGGGCCACTGCGGCCCCACTTGATATAGTTCTATCTACAAAGCCACTGCGGCCCCACTTGGGATCGCTCTGGCCACTGGGCCACGTGATGTGAAATTAACTCAACATTGAAGCGATATATTTAGAGAAAAAAAAATCCATTACCTTCATATCTCTATGCAATAATCTCCATGCATTAATACAAAACTTCCATAGGAAAAAGTAACTAAAAATGAATTTTTAGGCCCAAAAGTCATGATTGTGTAATCTTATCAAGCTGAAATTCGAACTTGACCTGTATTATACCCCGAGGATTTACTCTACAAAATTCTAAGAATTTTGTTGAGTTTCAGGGTACTTAGAAGTATTAAAGACGGACAGACAGAGATCGTCTCCTTATATAGTAGGATTGGTGACAGTGATATCATCGCCTTTCGACAGAAATGTAATCTGTAGAAGAAGAAATGCTACAACATGCATCCTTTCAATTGAGAACACATTTACCACAATTAACACGAGTCTGTAATAAAAATTTAAGCGTAATTCCACTTTCAATGCTTCAGAAATCACATTTTGCAAGATAACCCTAATGAAGTAAGGCAATCATTATGGTTATCGGCAAGAAAATATTGGTAGATAGGCCTATTATTGAACTATGATTTTCATTTCAGTTGTATAAATGATATATATATATATATATCATGGCTGGAATCATTAGAAATATCTGTGAACATTATTACTAATCTTTGACTACATAATACTACCAGATCAATTATTGTGACACTCTTGCGTTTTGAAGTTTTTTTAAAATGTACTTTCCGAACTATTTAAATTGAAAATACAAGTGTATTATAGCAAAATAATTCACAGTGTTACGAACTATATGCATTCTTCTTTCTTATGCAAACTTTTATGGACACGGTGGTAATGTGTGTGCTGCTCTTTAATGAGTTGTGCATTTTGTACTCTCGCAATGCAGTGAGCCATTAGAATCCAGTTTCTTTCTACCGTAAGAAATTCTTTGAAACAATATTATCAACTTGCGTGCCAAGTTTTAAACGACGTCATTGAATATTAGTAACGTAGTCTCGCCTTTACTTGAATAATAAACTAATTTTCTCCGAATTCGAGAGATTCGCTGTTATGTTTCACCGAGGTGCTTTTCAAGTGCCTTAAAGGCGTAGTCCACAATAGCTTGCCCGCCACGGACCTACTTCGTCGGCGACTCACGTCCCAATGTGCGTGTCTACAATGACGACGTCCGAAGCTAATCTTTCAAGGCAAAAAAAATTGAGTGCACTCTAATCGGCGCGTCAATAAACTGTATACGATTACTCGTAAATATTTGTATTTCTTGCTTATTTTATTATGTTTTCTAATTTGAGTTATGTGAGTGAGTACTATTTGAGTTTGCTGTAATTTAACTTCATTTGTATTTTATTTTCTCTATTCAGTACATTATTTTATTTTTTACTTATTATAATTTCGTTTTCGCGGTTACGAGATTGAAGGTTATTGCTTTGAACAAATAACGAGTTTTGTATTTTCAATCTTCACGTTTCGTTATCAATACATCATCATTGACTTTTACTGTTTGCACGCTATAAAATGAAAAAAATTAAAAAAGGAACACGTCCGCGGACGAAAGTTGAAATTGACAAATGATCTTGGGACATTGGGACGGCGAGCTATGACGCCAGAGGGTCAGGTGCACCAATCAGCAGTTAGACCGTGGTCCGCGGACCAGTTATTGTGGACTAGGCCTAAGGGCCACTTTGCTGTCCACTGTGCGAAAACACGCGAACGTCCAGCCCCGCCCTCCGTGAGCGGTGGAGCTACTCACCTCAACACAGCACCACTTATGCATCACCCTTCCTTCCTCGATCTCTCATTCCACGTTTGTTTTCTGAAAACGAACATGAGAATGACTTCCCTCGGGGTCGATCCTGGGGGATAAGTGCGACGAGAGCCGCCCGCCCCATCTGCGGTCAAACGTCCGTCCCTGCCCGTGTTTGTTGATTCCCGAGACGTAGGCACGCGTGGCGCATCATTTCCAACGGACTCCGTCGTAGGACTGAGATGCGCGTCGCTTCACCAGACATGCTTGCTTGTTCCCTACACAAATTAGGCCTATGTCATGTATTGCAAGCTCTTTATCCTTCTGTCAGTATTATTAAAGTATTTTTTTTTAGTTAAATTGAGCTGTTAAAGGCTGTTCACGATAAAGTGAGCACTTTTGAAATCAACCTTAGAAAAAAGTCACCGCCCCTGCCTACATATTTTTTTAACGGGCGGACTGAATGACATGCGCCCAATTAAGTTCGTAACGAAGAATGGAAAATAGTTCCATATCTTAACGTGGAATAAAAAATGTTAAGGTAACTATTTGTAATAACTGAAATTATTTCTTTGACTTTTTTATTTTAATGCACCAAAGTGTAAAATTGAACAGATTTTGAAAATATTTACGTTTATAATGATTTCACAGTTTCACTTGACCTACGTATGAATAAAGTGAAGAGGCCCATGGTAATGTTAATTTTTCATAGGGCGCAAAAAGACACAATGTGCATGCAAGTAGATCTTAAGCAGGGCTTTCGAAAGTGCTCATTTTACGGTGAACAGTCTATACTTATATATCACCCGTAAATTATAATATTGTATTTAAAACTGATATGAATAAAAACAGAAAAAATAGGTGGTAATATTTATAAATAAAAAAGAAATGTCAAATGCAGGTAGGTATTTGGGCTAGACGTCTCGTTGACAGCGCGGTCATTAGAGATGGTGCAAGTTGCACAGGGAGAGGGATTGGGGAAGGAATCGGCCATCGGCTTTGTTAGGGACCCATCTCAGCATTTGCATGGAGTGCTTTCGGAAAACCATGTAAATCGAAATCAGGATTGGCGGGCCGGGAACCGAACCCGAGTCCTCCCGAATGCAAGTCACCATTGCGCTACCTCGCTCGGTATTTTGCATATAAAGATATTTACAGTAACTTTTTTAATGTATGATCTGTTATTTGATGATGACATATGTCATACGGTAGCCCAGTGCATTTGTTTACCGTGTTAATTTTTCTTTTGTAAAAATTAGTATTTGTTATTACAGCGCTGCAGCAAAACAGAAAAAAAAAAAATCGAATTTGACATCTATTATATATATATATATATATATATATATATATATATATATATATATATATATATATATATATATATATATATATATATATATATAAAATTAGGAATTGCTTTATTCGAGGAAAATGTCATCTATAATATGTACAAGTTGAACAATGTTTGGCACGAAAATGAAATAATTAATTTTTTGGGGTCCTACACCGTTAAATGATTTATTTCAGGTCCGTGTAATTATGTTTAAAACGCTGCAACGTACTCTACCTCAATTTTCTCTTACAGTCCTCCAAGCTGTATTCATTGCACGAAGAATGCATCCATTAAAACGTAGTTATTTTTACTATCTCACGCTCAGAAAATCGCGCCCACTAATGTCACTTTGATGTTGCTAATGACGTCTTTAAATTCTCACAGTGGATTACAATCAAGAACAACTGCGAAACAAAAGACAATACAAAATTACATAACTACTGGTGTTCAGTTGTATAAGAAGTTTCACAACCTCAGCATATAGGAATACTGGTGATAAATAAAAGCCTCGTAACAGTTTTCTTTTGGCGCGTTGCGTGTTGACAGACAATAGCATTTTTTTTTTTAAGGTAAATGCTTATGTATATCACATTATGTCACTGCATTATGTCGCCTTTATGATTACATTCTAATCGAAATGTTACACGAAAGAGAAAATGTAAAACTACAAATAAGGTGTCTGATGGTATTATGACCCGGCTGGCAATATGGCCCACTTGTTATTGTGAGCGTAGTTTGCGTAGCAGCGCTAGATGGCAGTCACATGTTGTTCGGGAGACACAGAAGGGAGCGCCGAGGCGGTAGATGGCATCAGCAGTTGCACCTTGTCGTGTTGAGCCGCCATTGTTCGACAGTTATCCGTCGCTTAAATAAAGCTTCTCATATTTCGCTCGGTAAGTTACATTATAGTAACGTATCTGACCAACATATTAGTTTGAATTATTTTTGGTAATGGTTTACTATTTAATGCGGAACCGAATTTATGTATAGTTATTTGTGTATATGTTACACGTAAATTACTGCGAAGGATGTTTTCAAAATCACCAGTGTTGTTAATATGGCCCATGTGGGCCATATTACCTATGCATTGACCATATTACTTAAACATGGGCCATATTACCTACACTGTATAAAAGGTTTGTACGTTTGCAAAAGGAATCCTTGGAAACCCAGTTTGAATTCTTGTGGTGAAATTATGACTTAGTTTTTTTTTTTTTTTTTGCTGTTTGAAATTGTGCACTATTTTCTTTTTTTAAATAACAATACAAAGTTTTGCTTTATACTTGGTTACTTTAATACCTGAGTAATTTCCCCTGCACTATGCTTCATGTTACTTTCAATGAGAAAACTTTCACTTTCTACGAAATTACAAATAGGTGGGCCATATTATATACATGTGTTGGGAATATGGCCCGGAGGTAAACTTTTGGAAAATTCTTTTTTATAAATGCTTAATGCAGAGGAGATCATTGCTAATATTTATTTTCTGATAGTCAAGAAACTGTATTATAATATTGACCAGGTGTTTGTTACTTCCTCTAATAAATAGCGGCTGTCAACATTCCCACACCTTAAGTGGGCCATAATACCCTCATACCTTAGTAAATACAGCCTTGCAATTTTCCGTGACACTCGGGCTTTTGATAATCTTATTTTATTAGTACAAACAAATATACCCACATGTATCGTGAATAATAACAAATATGAAGTCAGTGTTTATGCATTTTATTTATTTTTTATAAGTACACTTAAAGCAGTAAGTAGGGCTACACAGAACAACTGCGTTTTTATTGCAGGAATTGAGTTCCGTGCATTTGTAAAGCCACGTGAATGAGCAAATACTGTAAACAACATTTCTCACGTAAGTGTTCGAAATACGTTTCACTTCCGGACCGAGCTTTTTTTTTTTTTCCTGAATAGACATCCGGTGACCGTTATTGGCCAACGTAAATAATTGTGGGATTTATTTTGATACTAGGTAGTAGCATTAGTGTTTAGGATATATATTATTGTCGCAACCAAAGTCAATCTGACTGAAATTCAAAACATAATTTTTATCAGGGCAGTTAGTGAAAACAATGCAATTATTTTTTGTTCAGGCGTAATTGGATGGATGTCTCATTTTTATAAAATGTCAAGCTGAGCGGAGAGAGAGGTTTGGAATGCGCTTAGTGACTAGAGATTTAACGCCGAAGGGGACGACGTGAGATGGAAGTGAATCAGCAATGGATAACCCCAAGAAAACCTGCCGGCCGATGGCAATGTATTTCTCGTTTCCCACACGAAACTCAGTCCGAAATCGAGCCCAGATCGCCTCGGCGGAGACTGGCTAGCTATTAATCCAAAGCGGCCCGTAAGTAAAAGTATGCACTACAATCATTGCAATAAAAATTTTGCGCGCCCTGTAAAATTACTAGGCGAACGTGAAGGTTGATAAATAGCGATGTCCACGTAAATGAATGCAAGTGAATACTTTTATGCAATTGCACATGCTCATACGTCGTACGAGGGCACTGCTGCAGTTCATGTGCATGCAAATAGTCCTCAAACAGCGCATTAATAATAACAGTAGTAATAATACGACGTGCTGCGAAAACCAGATTCTATAACATATTGTATTAATTTTAACATGCACAAGGAAATACTGTGTCAAAACCTTGCATAGGAAACTGTGAACACGTGCATGGTTCTCCTTTCCAGGAAAATTCGTTGCACCTCAGCGACGTGAAACTCGTCGCACAACTTTCTCGTACGCAGCTACACCGCGACGCCAGGCAGGCGGTTCCAATGTGACCTTCAGAATGAGTTGCGGGCTGCAGCATCTCGCCCTCCTTTAATCCTGTTGCCTTCGCAACAACTCCAGACTTTTAGAAAACAACAAATTGCTAAATTACAAGTATTACAGTCAATTACTAGCAAGGAAAAAATTAAAAATACGTTAACACAAATATTTCCCCTTATAGCCCCTACTTAGTATTGTTTACTAAAGGCTGTTCACGATAAAGTGAGCACTTTATAGAGTGAACCTTATAAATAAGTCACTGCCCTGCATGCATATATTTTAATGGGCGCACTGAGTGGCATTCGCCCAGTAAAGTTGGTAACCATGAATGAAAAGTAGTTCCATATATTAACGTCGAATAAAAAGTGTTATGTTACCATTTGTGATAGCATAAAATTATTTTTATCGCTTTCTGTTTTTTTAATGCAAAGAAGTGTAAAAATGAGCAGATTTTTAAAGTATTTACTTTATTAGTAATTTCACAGTTTTATTTGATCGACGCATGAATAAAGTGATGAGGCGCGTGGCAACGTTAATTTAACGTAAGGCGGAAGAATCAACAACGTGTATACAAGTAGGTTTCAAGCAGGGCTTTCAAAATAGCCTACTTTACCACGAACAGCCTATACAAACATATTTCACTGAAGTTTTTTCCATTTTCTTGTTTGTACTGGATGAGTTTGCCGAAGCAATATAATAATAACTTCGTAGGTTTTAAAAAAATCCTACTATACATTAAGAACTGAAATTCAAGTGAAGAAAACATAATATCAAAACCAGGATGAGATAAACTACTCATACAGAGTTTAAAAGGATAGCCTAAGAAATTACATTTGCTTCGATTTCCTGTAGCTGACGTCACAGCACAGGTGTAACTCTTTTGCGACACACACTTGCCTAGAATATTTACAACGTTAAAATATTTAGTTATCATACAAAGACTGAAAAAAAATATATATTTCTCTATCCACTGAGCCACTGCGGGCCCACTTGGAATAGCTCTATCCACCGAGCCACTAAGGCCCCACTTGGAATCGCTCTAGGCACTTGACCACTGTGGCCCCACTTGGAAATTAACTCAACATTGAAGCGAGACATTTAGAGCAAACAAAAATTATATTCCATTACCTTCATATCTCTATGCAATAATCTCTATGTATTAATACAAAATGTTCATAGGAAAAAAGTAAATAAGGAATTAGTTTCTAGGGTCAAAAGTCATGATTGCGTTATCTGATCTTGCTGAAATTCGAACTTGACCTGTATTTGACCCTGAGAATTCGCTCTGCAAAATTTGAACTTCTGTTGAGTTTTGAGGGACTTACTAAAGACGGACGGACATACAGACAGAGACCGTCTGCTTATTATATATGATGGTTGTCTTCAATAACGTTGGCTACTAATTGGGAAAATTAATTAACCCTTCAGTGGTTGCGCTTAATAAAAATACACCATAGGTCGCGTAGGGTGTGACAGACCCAAGTTAATTTATTGGGTACAAAAATAACTCAAATTAGTTTGTTAAGTTACTATATTTTTTGTCACTTCCTACATTACAAATACAATTAAAAGCTACAGTTTGCAAGTTTGAAAATTGTTTTTTAAGTGAAATTTTAATTATTTCCTAAAACATAATGAAAATGGAAAACACATTCATAAATTATTTTAATGTCTTTTTTAAAAAGAAAAAAGCTATCTGTACATTTTTTCTTTATAGATCGAGCTCAGAAGAGCATTTTCCACACATGTTTACTGTATATTCTAAGCACACATAGTCATTACAACGTACACAAGTAAATCTTGTTTTTCTGTCCTTTCCAGGGCATAGTACACAGCGCCCTCTTCTATTCCCCCTTGGTTGAGTGACTTTTTCTTAATTTTCTTCACTACTTTTGCGCCCACTTATTTTCTGAACTCTTTCCTTCAATGTTTTTGGCAAGTTGCTGATGTGTGCTCGAGAATGAAGGTGTTCGTCTACAAGCCCAAACACTAGCTCTCCCAAGAACATTCTTCTCATCTGTTCACAGTCGTTATTGACAATGTGAATTATGTTGGCGTTTATTCCCGCAATGTTCAACAAACTGTAAAATATCGTCATAGGCCATCTTCTAGAGTTTCTGCTAGTATTATATGTAGCACACAACTTGTCCACCACAACTACACATCCTTTTGTAGAGTCATGAAAGGTAACAATATCTGGATTGTTCAAATTTCCGGCATGGTTATATATTGCTGCATCATGATGCATTGTGGAGAACAGCAATACATTTGCTTTTTTGTTGGAGCATGCGACACTAGGGTACAATCCTCCTGGACTCCAAACATACTTGAACAGTCTGTCCTTTGTTTATTGGTGAGGTGTTCTGTTGGTATCTCCCACTTATTCTTTCTTACTGTTACAACTATGGTGATATTTTTTGTCAGCAAAAGTTTGGCTAGATCAAAACCTGTGAACCAATTGCCCATGGTGATGTTACGACCAGATCCAAAAAAATATTTCACTCAATCGTTTAACAATGGCACTTGGGCTGTTGCTGCAAGCATAGGGCCCATCTGGCTGTTTCCCTACATACACTTCTAAATCCCATGTATAAAACATATGAGCATCCACCAAGGCAAATATTTTTATACCATACTTGGCAGGGTTATTGGGTATGTATTGCCTAAAACTACATCGCCCCCGGAATGATTCTAACTGCTCATCAATTGTTGCATACTTAGACATTGTGTATGCTTTCTGGCAGTTATCGACGAATTTTTCAAATACTTCTCGTATCGGTGTCAACTTATCTAGTAGCTTTCTATGTTCTCTGTTTTCTTTGTTATCAAACCGTATACAACGAAGAAGGAACTAAAACCTGCCTTGTGACATAACTAACTGGAAAATTTCAATTCCCATGCCTGTTGCTGTCGACCATAACTCATCAGTATGTACTCTATTGCAGTGATAAATACCTGCTAAATAAAGTAAACCCAACAGTGCTTTAAGTTCTGGAACTGACATTGCTTTTACATCCCTTTCTCTCAAGTAATTATCGTTTACAGAATCTATATACTCGTTGGTGTTGTCGACAATAACACTCAAAAATTTTCATCAAAAAGTAACTGCCAGCACTCTAATGGCGTTTTGGCTTATTTTGCATCACCTCTAACTCCAGAAAGATGTGTCACTATATTACGAGTTCTAGTTCAAATATTTTTTTGAATACATGGTTTATTTCCATTTTGAAACCTTATCTTAGCCCAGAAACAAGCTATTGTTACAACTCACATTCTCCTCGTCGCTTGAAGTGCTATCCTGGTCTGTGTCCGTACTATTTTCTTGTTCTTCGATCTTGTCTGATACAGCATCCTCTTCGGAATCATCACATTCGTCATCTTCATCAGAGAGAGGTTCAGCCATCAGTTTATAAACCTTTTCAAGGTCAGCTGGTTTTCTCAAGCCATATCTTTCTTCTTTCGAAGACATTATTATTGTTCCTGTAGCAACGAAAAAATACATTATATGCTACTTCTGTAATTTGTGTTACATATGAATTCTAAATTTTCTCCAAAAAATTGGCATAACATAATAAGATTACGTTCAAACATAATAACTTTTAGCATCGCTCATACAGACTGTTCGTGATAAGAATGTACGAAAGTAACATAAAACGTGTGAGGGAAACGTTCGCAGTTCTCATAAAATTGAAAAAATAAGTATTAATGGTTTGTTTCTAAAATATATTTAGATATTGGAAAAAATATATTATGCCTGCTTTGTTTGAACGTAATTTAGTTTCAAAATAAATTAATGGAAATATATAGACATTACATAAGAATTTCCCAGCACACTAATCCTAAAAAGAATGATGCATCAATGATTGCATGGGTCTCACACACCCGTAAAAATTTCCCACAAACAGTCGCAATGGGACTCACAAGGCAAATAATCGCTTCAGACAGCAAGTTTCAACTGAAGGTAATGGCGTCAATACGTAGCTTATGAAAACCTTAGAAGGTACTGGGGTGGTTGTCGAAACTGTCGGTGCCATCTATGAACAACTGCGGGAACTAACATTGGGTGGGGTCTGCCAGACCCGCACGACCTCTGAAGGGTTTCAATAATAATATTAATATTATTAATAATAATAATAAATTTCTTTATTTGGTGCAGTTAAGGCATATCTTATCTGCCTTCTCTTACGCTGAACCATTTTTTACAATTTACATCTGCTTATTACAGTTTAGAAAAAAAAATAGTTCTTACAAATTAACTGCAGAAAATCAAAAGTCGTTACTATACATTAACGGGACAGCGGGAAATCCAACATAACAAATTTCTGGAACCAGTGCTTCTCAATGGTTGGTTATAGCCGAGACGAAGTTGGCACCGACGTGCTTTGCAACTGCTGTAAATATCCCGGTCTCCATTGGACCCAACCACTGCACAACGACTTAGGAGGAAGTATTCTTGCCATCTGGACTTACATGTATTCCTCCATATAACTTAATTTTCAGAGTCAATATTTAAAAGCCAAGCTAGTCGAGGCACAGGGAACATCTCAACAATTATTTAGAAATCCAATCTATTTTTCTTACATGATTTGTGTTACATCTGTAACCGTAATCAAATATTGCCTCGATATTTATTATTTTCAATCACACGTGAGAAATTGCATGTGTAGATATAACTGAAACCGCACAAATTTCGAAAATTCCTTTTAGTGTCCCTCTACGTCATGTCGAGCTTAGATTTTTTTATGTTCGGTCATGAATTTTGACTAAGAAGATTTGTATAAAAATGTCCATGATTGAAAGGATGCGGCTCCGTGTCCACAATTGTGGACAAGTTGCAAATGAGTGAAAGTTATATGTACACAGCAGCGCTCCAGTGCCCAGTCTTGCTTGTTGCTAATCTTATTTATGGACCTTTCTACACATATTTGACATGACTGGTTAACGGCAATATCATCAAACACGCAACATATTGTTCATTGTCCGAAATATATAATGTTGGACCCAAGTACAGTTGATGCCAAAAAAAATAACGTGTTTGCAACACTTCAACTCGGAAATTGATGTGTGACCGAACGGGTTAAACAAATGGCAGCTCGGTGATCGAGCAGATGACAAGAAGACGGCGCCAGAGGATTCACGCAACTGGACGAGAGCGGAAGTGCGGAGTTGCTCACCTTTCAATTGTTTCTCCTTCCTGTCCAGGGTCGTGGCCTTCGGTAACCCCACGTTCAACTGGACCTGCGGAACCTTGGGAAGTTTCCGTCTTCCCTCTCTTCTAGATCATTGAGCAGGCGAGTTCTCCGAACTATTTTTGGCCGGAGCTTTTGTTTTCCATAAGGTTTCATTTTAATAAATATTCAGGTTTGCCAAAAGAGGGAGCTGTGAGCAAAGCCTCAGTGTTGAACATATCTGTGTGATGTCGACTTTTGAATATACTAATAATAATAATAATAATTCCACGCCCAAAAATAGTTCCCGTTGTCCGTTTCATCTTTTTTCAGATTGTATTTTTTTTTTTAAAGTGAAAATGGCTATAACTGACTCTCACAATCGTTTTTAGGTACAAAATCCTTATAAAGGATTTTTAAATTATTTAAAGAGATGCAGTATAACTCTTTGTCTCATCTAAGCAAGTTGCTCGATGGAATGACTACACACTTCAGTCCATGCATACAACGCTGTTGGCTAATTTGTCCCGTAAGACGTGGTTCAAGTGTATTAGTAATGATACTGGAAAGTTTTAGATCCCGAAGAGTTTAGCTTCAATGTACGGATTCGAAGGATTTTCGAAGATACTGTAACTTGAACGTCAGAGAGTCACAAACTACCGGGACTGAATTTCAGTGGAAGAAGTTGGCGCACACTTACGGAAAACTACTAAAAAAAATGAAGAAAGCCTACTCTCTGCGTAATTAAATCTCTTAAAACTCTTAATTTTTCTCATTAATTATTTGATTCAATTTATTACGTCAAAAATGGCTTTAATTTTTTGTGTTTGGTATTTGTCGCTTTATTTCCATGGATTAGACTTTAGTTACGCCGTTGATACATCTTGGTTTTAATGTAATTTAAGTCGTTAGCAGTTTTTCCCGTGCACACTTCTATAAGTTATAAGGTCTATTGTGCTGTTGTAATTTTATTATTCCCGAATTTCATCTCTTTCCATGTTTCTCACTGCATGTCTTAACTAGCAAGATTGAATTCCAATATTGAAGTTCATTTGAATGTAAGGGAAGACACCTTAACTAATTAATTCCAAGCGTTTTCCAGTGGTTAGGTGCACATATTGCTGTTTTTGTATTAATGATGTTTTATTACTGTGTCACAACAACTGTTAGCTCTATCTGTAGTTATTTTTAAATTGAAATTACTACCAAATATCGTAAGTTCGATGTAAGGGCTCCGTCTATTAAGCCTGCAGGCTATGGTGTGTAGATGGGGAATTAATGTTAAGGAAATTCCTTTTCAGCGTATCAGTTTTAAATATAACTGTGTTTCAAACAACAAGATATTCAACGCGACTTTCGCAGAGAATACTGTTACGTCAAAAACAATTTTAGAAGTATCATTTTTAAATTTTGTTTTGACAAATGAAAATTTTAATGTTAATTTTAAAGAGAAAAATGCTAAACATTAAAATTTGCAACATTTATTAACGTGACAGTCTCCTTAAGAAATGTCACGTAGAAAACACTTTGTTTGAAACAATATTGTCTTATTGATAAATTGAGATTCCTTACCTAGACTACGTGGCTGCAGGATACAGATCCCTTGACTACGTCAAATAAATAAAATGCTCTCTAAGTCTGAAGCAGTGAGAATTGTGCCAGGTCAGTGAAATACTGTAAGTTCAACTACTGATAATAATCAGTGCCAGATCACGAATTAATATGGTGGCTGAATTTCCCTGATTTATTTGTGATTCCAACTGAATGTCGAGAATTCCACTGCCATAAATGACTTGATCCCAGTTCATTTCCTTGATTTGCCAGTCGATACTGGCTATCAACTGACTTCCGGTGAATGTTACTTCACTGATTGATGTAGGCTATTCGCGGTGAAATGAGCACTTTTGAAAGCCCTGCTTAAGATCTCATTGTATGCACGTTTTGTATTATTCCGCCGTATGTAAGAATAACACTGGCATGGGCCTCGTCATTTTATTCATGCGCTGGTCAAGTGAAAGTGAAATTGTTAGAAAAGTAAATATTGAACAAACCTGCTAATTTTTACACTTCGATTCGTAAAAAAAAAAAAAAATAGAACGCGAAAGAAATAATTCAATTTCTCACAAATGGTTACGTAATACTTTTTAATTCGACGTTAAGATACGGAACTACTTCCCATCCATCGTTACCAACTTTACTGGGCGCATGTCACTCAGTGCGCCCGCTAAAATATACGCAGGTAGGGGCAGTGACTTTTTACATTTCAAAAGTTCTCACTTTATCGTGAACAACCTTTATTACTGATTCGGGCCTAGAATGTGTATGGTTATAAAAGCCGTAAAGGAATAAGTGTGTAAATAAACATGAAGTTGACGAGTTGTTGCCGCCGTACTCCGCGGCAGAGGGTATGTACAGCCACCTGATGGAGGGTTGCGGCAGACACACTCCAGGAGGCAGATACTCCTCGGCAGGCGGCTGACCTCTGGACCCGCGCGCACAGATAGCTTGTGGATGGGAAGTAGTGGAGGGGTGCGGAGGGCAGGGCATCTGGAGTGGATGACACAGCCCAGATACACCCTCGACACCCTCTCTTCCGGAGAGCTGCCAGCTAGCTGCTTCCTGCCTCTCGTGGCGTGCACTCTCTCTCTCAGCTGCTTCCGACAACTACAGCGAGAAGTGATTTGACTGATTTACGAAGGAGACGCTCCCACCCCCCTAACCCGCTTCTCCACGGCTCTTTCACATCCCTTCCAGCAAGCGGATTACTTCCTCTTGAGTGATCGCCGGTATGTTGAGGTACCATGAAAGTATCGATACTGGGATCGAAAGAGGAATCAAAATAATGGTATCGAGACTCATTTCGATACCTGTATCACAAGAAAAGTATCGATACCGGTATCATACCATCATGATAATTTTTTTTCTTTAATTTAACATGTCAATCTTCTATTCTTCATTAAATTTCTTATTTATTTTTATTTCTGCTGGAGCCGAATATGACCACGCTAAGTCTTCTTGCATTTGGCTGCGAGTTGCGCTTTCTTTTGTACCCAGAATTCCCTCATTCGTTGTGAGTGGGCCGGTTTGCGCTCTTCTGTCCAATGGGCACCGCGTCTTCTTTTGGGTTGCTCGTCTCATTTTATCCCATACTAAATTATCTTTTTAATAATCCACTACTTAGATCGTTCTATCTTTTCGAGATCTCTACAGAATTTGTAATTTTTTTTTCATATCTTTGAAAAATACAGATTGTAGCACTTATTAGTACTAGTTATATTTGGGCATCATTCTAATTAGAGAACAAGTAAAATACTGATGTGTACTGCATTTCAAATAATTTTTTATGGAGGAAAATACGTCTTTATATTTTTGGGGCACTTTGACTGAAACGGTTCACAATTAACAACTAGAAGTAATTACGAGAAAAAAAGTATTGTTATCGAGTCATTGACTGATATGATACTGGTAAAGTATCGAAATAAAGGTATCGATTCCGAAATACCCGCTATCGAAAGGAAAGTATCGATACTAGTATCATATCAGAAGTATCGCAACATCCCTAATCGCCGGTTTCGCTCCTTCAAGAAGTTCTGTCTCGTGCCGCTGCAATGTCGCAACTCAAGGGTCCGTCTACCTAATGAAGCTGTTTTCCCGCTTCTGAGAAGCGCGGGAGCTATAAGGGACGCTCTACAAGTGCGCCATCGCCTCTACGCGCAAGGCTCTGAACTGGCGTGCAGTGTCCTCGTGCTGCGTGTATCTATGAGACTTTAAGCGGTGACCCTCTCATTTTATTGGTGGGAAGTCTGCAGATGGGTTCAGTGGATGTCTCTCTATTACTTGTGTGTAATGGCTGTTCACGACAAAGTCAGAACATTTGAAATCAACCTTAGAAAAAGTCACTGCTCCTGCCTGCATATATTTTAACGGGCGCACTGAGTGATATGTGCCCAGTAAAGTTGGCAACGATGGATGGAAAGTAGTTCCATATCCTAACGTCGAATAGAAATTATTAGGTTACCATTTGTGATAACTTAACTTAGTCCTTTCGCTTTCAGTTTTTTCATCGAAGTATAAAAATTACCACATCTGTAAAAACGTTTTTCGCAATTATTTGCACTGTTTCGCCTGACCGACGCATGAATAAAGTGACAAGGCCCATGGCAACGTTAATTTTACGTAAAGCGAAAGAATACACAACATGCACACAAGTAGATCTTAAGCAGGGCTTTCAGAAGTGCCCATTTTACCGCGAGCCGCCTATACATGAAAGGAATGGTTATATTGAATTTATAGTGCAGGCGCAGTAGACCCCACAGCCAATCAGATAGTGAGAGTATAACATTTTTGATGAAGTTGTTTGTTTAGAAAAGGAGGAACTGATATGCCTCAGAAACGAAGTGGTGTCTCTATATAGGTATACATTTAGACGAAGGAACATGTGACAGTGTACCGGCAGAAGTATTTTAAGGTTATCCGCATATTTATTATTTCAAAAAGCAAAGGTTTTTTTTTAAACTAAAAAAAAAAAGAGCCAATTTCTTAAAATTTACTGTCCTGCTACTAAAATCAATTTTATTAACCAGAACATTAAAACTTTTTTTTCTAATTCACAATTGACTTCAGACTCGTCGCAAAATTTCATTGGATAAAAATGATGCATACGTTCCCAATTTATGAATCAATTAAGCGCAATATTTCAGGTCGTTTGAATGGTCTGCTGTTATGTTCTATGCTTCGTGTTTGTTTTTTTTTCTTTTTTCATTGGTAACCAGCCTTTAGCGTCAGCGTACTTTGCTATGGCTAGTGACAATTTGATCCTTTAGTGTTAATTACGTATGTATAATCCCTTTGTGGCAACACACACGCGCAAATTTTTCGCTATTGTACTGTAATCCTGTTGGCTTGAAATTGCACGAAGGATTAAACGTTTATTTAGAGTACATAATTACACAGTACACTTTAACATCGATTTGTCAATACTGTATTACAAGTCATTAAATCGGTAAACATATGTACACGAATAAAACCGTTTAAAATTCAAAGTAAATCACGTTTGTGCGTATCAAGCAAGAAGAAAGTTCCTGGTGTGAGTGATACTTAAATCTGCCACGTTCGAAAATAATTTCCAGAAATTCACGATTCTTTAATAATCTGCTGCTCTCCATCTCTCATTACTGCTGCTAAGAAACTTCCGTTGCCTACCTTTTCAATTAATGGGATGGATATTAATTTATCTAGCAATGTTAAAAATCTGCGTATCGTAATGGACGAAACACTATCCTGGTCTGCTCACACAACATATATTTGTAAAAAGGTCTATAAAGCATTGTATTTCATAAAGCGCTTTAAAAATCTTCTACCGGGGCGAATTAAGATACTGCTTGTACGTGCACATATACTTCCCATGATTGAGTATTGTGATGTAGTGTACAACGACCTTGCATATCACCTCAATAAACGGTTGCAGAGGTTACAAAACACATGTGTATATTTTGTATTTAATATTAAATCCAGAGAACATCTTAGTGTGTGGTATGATACACTGCACTGGTTGAAATTGCATGACAGAAGGAAACAGCACTCTTTACTGCTACTAAATATAATCCTTCGTGTTGATACTCCTGTATACCTACGAAATCGTTTTAGCTACCTTTCCTGCGCTCATGACTTTTACACTCGCTCAAAATCAGACAGTAAACTTCTAATCCCGTTCCACCGAACTAATTATCTTTCAAATTCGTTTAGCGTTTCAGTAACTCGGAATTGGAATGGCCTGGGCCAGAACATATGCGATGAGGGTTCTTATTATTTGTTCAAAAGAAGTTGGTACAGTCCTTGCTGTAACGTCGCTGTGACCCGTAAAGTGGATCATTTTGAATATATGGTTCAATGGATGGTCGTGTGAATGATTTTAGTTTAAACTCCTAACACGTTCATCTTTATTGCCATTAATTTTGTTTAACACTCTTATGTAAGTATAAGTCTAAACGCTTTTCCAGCTTAGAGTGTATGTGTTGTGATTATTATTATTGTCAGAGTTTGTCATAGGCATTTGGATTATAAGGACTTAAAGTTCCTGCAATTTTGTTGTAACGAACTAAGTGTTCTATTTCATAATTTTATTTGCAGGGAGCTATTGTTACGTGTGTATGTATGTGGGCCTGTTGTATATTTATGCGTTTGTGCAAATGTACTATATTCTTGCGTATATATGGTGCATATTTGGCCTAACACCTGCCAGTTCATCATCAGTGTTTCATGGAATAGTTTAATCTTAATAATCACCACTTATATTTGTACATTTTTCAGTACTTAAATATGCATGTCTCTATTAAGTATAATTATTTGTCCCGTTAATGTATAGTAACGACTTTTGATTTTCTGCAGTGCTTGTTAATTTGTAAGAACTATTTTTTTTTTCTAAACTGTGATAAGCAGATGTAAATTGTAAAAAATGGTTCAGCGTAAGAGAAGGCAGATAAGATATGCCTCAAATGCGCCAAATAAAGACGATTTATTATTATTATGTCCTTTGCTGACAAAACATTGCACTGGCTATATACATGTGGCGTCACACATCTGCGAGCTGACAAAACATTGCGAAATCACGCCACGGATTTCTTCCTGCAAACTGATAGGAAAATATTGACGCCTTTGAAAAGTTCAGCGCTGCAAAAATAAATTGGTTTACAAAGTTCAAAGCATCTATGGAATAATAGTAAATATATGTAGTGTTAATAGTAGCAGTGGTGATTTGTTTTGTAAATATGAAAAGCTATGTGTGAGTGAAAAATGGCCACCACGAACAGTGTGTTGTGCTATTATTTACATAAAGTAGCTGGCTGTAACCTGCTGGGTTACACTCCCGCTCCTCGTGCTCTGATTAATGGTTTCGCCATTGACGTGTACTTTGGGGCCACGGTCGTGCGTGTACAGTAGTGCTGCATTTCTGGTAATGATTATGTGTGTTGTGATGTCTAAATGGGAATAAGTGTATATATTTTCAAAATAATATGTGTGTGTATGTGTAATTGCAACATGTATATTGGTTTTTGATAGTAATAATTATATATTTTATATATTATATTATTTTTGTTGTGTCTAGTTATTTGAGGATATAGCCTTTTCAAGGTGACCTAACCTAATTTAACCTGATCGGAACTAACCTACCCTAACCTATCCTGCTCGCCTTCCACCAAGGCGAACCGGGTTCGATTCCCGGCGGGGTCACTTCCGGATTTTTGCACGTGGGAATTGTGCCGGGCGATACCGCTGGTCGGCGGGTTTTCTCGGGGATTTCCCATTTCCCCCTTCTTGGCGTTCCAGCTCCGCTCCAAACTCGGCTCGCTTTACCCTCTGCTGCGGCGCAACTGTCTCTCCACTTCGACATCGCCCATGCTCGTGATGTTGTTCGCGGGTATAGGCTGTTCACGGTAAAGTGAGCACTTTTAAAGGCCCTGCTAAGTTTTCCTCTCAGCGAATTTCTATCTCTCCGCCACTTTTTAATGTAAACTTTGCCATGTGACTAATTAACACTGTGTACGCATTTCACCTCTCTCAATAATTAATGTCTAAGGCTGCAATAAAATATATTTATTAGTGGATAATGTATGTTGGTAGGGCCTTAAAAAGTTATCACTTTACCGCGAATAGCCTATGACACTTTATATTCGACTTTATTAGACACGGAACTACTTTCCATCCGCCGTTACCAACTTTGCTGGACGCGTGTCAATCAGCGCGCCGGTTGAAATATATGCAGTGACATTTTTCTAAGGTTGATTATAAAAGTGCTCACTTAATCGTGAACGGCCTTTTTCTGGCGCGCGCGGTATAGAAGGCCCTCGGTGTTGTCGCTAGGACGTAACAACCAAGCGAACCGTGACGTGACGACAATGGCGTCTCGGCCGCGTGAAGCGGAAGATGGCCGTAGGAAAAGCCTCGGCCGTCACGGAGCGAACGGGCGGCGAGGTGCAAGGAATAACCTGGCGCGACAAAGGCTCCTCGCGAGACGACGCAAGACGCGGCCTGCCGTGAAGTCCGCGAGTGGCCCCCTGTAACGAGCCGACAGTGACTCTGTGCTTCTGCCCGCGCCCCTGCCGCCTGGGTAGGCAACACGGCCTTCGGTGTGCAGATCTCAGGCAGAAAACCTTTAATTAAAAAACCGTCTGAGTGACGCCTGCTTACGAAAATCATTTAAGGTCGAAGTAAAGCAACTGCCTATGGAGCGCTGCACCTGCCTGTACGATGTGAAGAACTCATAAAAAATTAGTAAACTACAGGCACCATAAAAATTTCCTGAAAAGTGTGATTTATGCTGTATGTGAAAGAAGAATGTATATATTTTGCAACGTTACAAAATATCTCACTAAAATAAACTTTTAGAAATTAATCGATCGATAGTGTCCGCATTTTCAAGAAAATTTAAGCGCTTCTCCGGTTTGGATGCTTCGGAAAGCGGAATTTACAAGAATATCTTCTTCAAGAAAGAACGTCATAACTGTGATCATGTGTAATAAAATCATAGTAATTATGTATCATATCAATTTTATAATTAACTTTATTTACGTAAGTTTCAGTCATAAAAGTTTGTGACAAATGGACGAATATAAAATAAATGATAAAAAATTATTTCCTGCGTAATTATTACATTTCCTTACACACAATCATAGTAAACATTATGACGATACTAGTTTTTACCCGCGAATTTGCTCGCATGAAATTTAGGACCTGAAATAAATATTGGGTGCTCTAGTCACTGAGCTACTGCGGCCCCACTATTGGGTTCTCTACCGACTGAGCTACTGTGGCCCCACTTGATATATATCTATTCACTGTGTCACTGCGGCCCCTCTTGGAATAACTCTAGCCACTACGGCTTTTTGGAAGGAAATGTTTACAGTCCATAGACAAAAAAGAAAGGAGAAATGACGAACATTTTTTTAACAATGATTTTTTTATGCAGCAATAAAGCTTAATCCAGTACCTATTTACAATTAAAATTTTCCCTGAAGAAATGAGATATTTTCTCGGGATAAAAAATAGCCTATGTCACTCTCTGAACCTCGAATTATCTCTGTGAAAAAAATTACGTCCATCCATTCCTCCGTTTTGACGTGAAAGGACAAACAAACAAAAACACTTTTGGATTTATATAGTAGTAAGGATTCTATGATGAGGATTTTCTTTCTAATTCTGCTTTCTGAAGCATCCAGAAGGGAAATATGCTTAAATTTCGTTAAAATTACAGACAATTTTAATATATTATTTTTTATATTTTAATAAAATATTTTATGATTTTGCAAAATACATACCTTCTTTCATATACAGCATAAATCACACTTTTCTGACAATTATAAGGTGTCTGTACTACTTTTTTTTAACGAGTTACGTTGTATAGTCGTGTGCGGTGCTCCATAGGCAGTTGCTTTACTTCAACGTTAAGAAACGTTACGCGCCTGTATACGTTTTTCAGTTCCTCCATTTCTCTCTAAAGCGTTTTTTGTGGTAGTGGAAATTGTTCAAACAGGTGTTTCCACGGTCATCTTTACGCATGAACATTTCAGTAGATATTACATCGCAAAAAAGTAGGGTCTCGGCTAAAAGTCTCATAGAGGCGCGTTATCGACGGCAAGACTGCACACCAGTTCACTGCTTTGCGCGTAGAGGCGATGAGAGAATTGATGCGCATGTCTCGGTCGTCCCTATCGCTCCCACGCTTTTAGGCATCAGACGCGCAAAATTCCTCCCAGGCGGCCACCTTAAGGGCGCCGCCTGCTTGGATGTTTTTAGCACGTTTGAGGAAGGGAAGCGCGGGACCGATGACGACATTGACACGCGCGGCTGATGCACCTTCGTTCCTACGCGCTAGTCGCTGAACTGACGTGCAGTGCTTCCGTTGTGTTGCTTGTACCTATGGGACTTTAAGCGGCGACGCTATCATTTTATTGGTGGAAATTCTGTACCAAGGTTCACTGTAGGTCCCTATAATAGTTTCGCATGTTTCCAACCAGTATATTATGAGCTATAGCGGTGTAAAAAAAAGTCGTTTTTAGCTATGTTGGAGGGCTCGGGAATAGAATTTATAATGTACATGATGTATTGAGAGTATTATACGTACCTCGCCCGAAATGTGTTTTCTTTTTGTACATTGGTATCATGGGGACACGTTTAATGGTTTCGTAAAAAAAAAAAAACGCGAATTTTAAACACCGTGCAACGCGTTTCCACCGCTAGGTAGGCGGCGCCCTTAAGGGTCCCGTCTGCCTGCAGCAATGTTCACGCTTGAGGCCAAGAAGCGAAGGAGCAGCATAATTGACACGCACATCGAGTGCACCGTCGCCACTATGCGCAGGGCTCGGAACTGGCGTGCAGTCTTCTTGTCGTCTTGTGCGCTTCTGTGGGACTCTTAAGGCGGATTCCCACCCGCCTTCTTGGATTTATCGATATTTCGACAAGATTTCTTTTTCAGAAGGTGTATTGAAATTTACCGTATGACATACCCTAAATAACAGCTTCCAAAACTTTATCGAACTGCCACAGCTTCGCGACATGTATTAATTTTTAGCTGGTAACTGTCGATGCGAAACGCGAAATTATTTCTTACGAACGTTTACAAAGGTGACGATATCAACCGTAATCAAGAAATACTGACCTGAGACAATGCACTAGGCTCTGTGCTCTGTCGTTCCAAAAAACGTGATACAAAACTGTATTTCCAGAGTATAGCCAAAATCCCATAAATCCAAGGTGGCGGGTGGGAATCTGCCTTAAGGGGAATGGTGCACGAAAACCGTATCTTTATGTAATTTTTGTCATAACTTGTTTTACAGAGGATTTTTCAAAAATGTTGGCTCTATAAGACGTGCATGTCAATTCTGAGCACCTTCTTACACTGTTACAAATTCACGGTGTTCTTTATTCTCGGAGCACTGATTGAAGGTAAGAAAACAAATTTTTTCTTCTTCTTGCATCAGCGCTCTGAGAATAATGACGGCAGTAAATTTCTAACAACGTAAAAAGGCGTTGAAAATTATTATTTGCGTCTTGTCGAGCCAAAAATTTCCACAAACGATTTGGAAAACGACTTATATCGAAAATCGGATAAATATACTTTCATGCACGTTTTCCCGTAAGCAGTGCCCTGTAATCTTATTGGAGACTAGTCTTGTTCAATGCAGACCCCTAGAGTAATTTTGTACGCATCGGATCCGAATATTGTGAGATACAGCACTTTGAAGTGCAGTGGAGTGGAGAGAATTGGGCGAATTTTAAGGTTGGAGTAAAGCAACTGCCAATGGAGCACTGCACCCGACTATACAATGTGAAGAACTCATTAAAAAAGTAGTACATACACTATAACAATTTTCAGAAAAGTGCGATTTATGGTGTATATGAAAGAGGAATGTATATATTTTGCAAAATTATAAAATATTTTACTGAAATCGCTCTTTAAATGTAAAAAAAAAAAAAAAATCGAATAAAATAGTCTATTTTTTTTTAACAAAATTTAAGCGCATTTCCATTCTGGATACTTTAGAAAGCAGAATTTGCAAGAAAATCTCCGTAATGGAATATCGTCATAATGTTTACTGTGATTGTGTGTAAGAAAATGGTAATAATATTACTGTAAGAATTAATTTTTATAATTATTTTTATGTGCATACATTTTTTACAAACATTTAATATGATACTTTATTACTATGACTTAGTACACATTATCACAGTAAAGTTTATGATGATCTTTCTTGAAGATTTTCTTGCAAATTCTGCTTCCTGAAGCATCCAGAATGGAAATGCACTTAAATTTTGTTAAAAATACATAGTATTTTAATCAATTATTTTTTTATATTTAAAAAGTATATTTCAGTGAAATATTTTGTAATGCTTGCAAAATAAATACATTCTTTTTTCACATACAGTATAAACTGCACTTTCTGACAATTTTTTTGATGTCTGTACTACTTTTTTTATGAGTTCTTCACGTTAGTCGAGTGCAGTGCTCCATAGGTATTTGTTTTACTTCAACTTTAACATCGAGGTCTTGAGATACAATGAAAGTGAAGGGAAGTGAGTATGGAGTAGCGCCGTAATGAAAGTGTGGGGGGGGGGGGGAACGGGATATCCCCGAGAAAACCCGCCGACCAGCAGCATCGTCTTGCACGATTCCCATATGCGAAAGTCCGGAAGCGACCCCGCGAGCAACTGAACCCAAGTCTCGCCTCGGTGGGAGGCGAGTAGTCTGACTAAAAGCTGTTCACTATGAAGTGAGTACTTTCGAAATGAACCTTAAAGGCTGTTCACGATAAAGTGAGCATTTTTAAGGCCCTTGCAATAGGCATTAACCACCAATAAATATATGTTATTGCAGCCTCAAGCATTAAATTAAATGGTGGTGAAATGTATGTACTGTGGTCATTGGTCACATTGCAATGTTTATATTAAAAAGCAGGAGGAAGATGGAAATTAGATGAAAGCAAAAATTTATAAGGGCCTTAAAAAGTGCTCACTTTACCGTGAACAGTGTATAGAAAAAAGTCACTGCACCTACCTGCATATATTTTAACGGGCGCACTGAATGACTGACATGTGTCTAGAAAAGTTGGTAATGATGGAGGGGAAAAATAGTTCCATACATTAACGTCAAACAAAAAGTGTTAGGTGACCATTTCGGATGACTTAAATTATTTCTCTTGCTTTCTATATTTTTCAATTTATCGAAGTGCAACAATGCACAATATTTACTTTTGTGATGATTTCACCGTTTCACTTGATCGACGCATGAATATAGTGACGAGGCCCATGGCAATGTTGATTTTTCACAAGGCGGAAGGACATACAACGTTTATATAAGTAGATATTAAGCAGTGCTTTTAAAAGTGCTCATTTTACCGTGAACAGCCTATACCAAACTGCTGCGGCTCCATTTTAGAATCAAGAAAAGTACTTGTTGACGAGGAGGAGCGGGGATTGTCTTCGGACATAAAGTCAGTGTTGAAAAGCACAAAATAATACTGGTGAGTATATCTGTAGTTGTTGCAACTACGCCATTAACAAACAACAGCAAGAGAAGTGATTAGTGATTTGGGGAGGTGAATAGCGAGTCGTGAGAAACATAACCGCACAAAAAATATTTGGTTGAAACCGACACTACCGAATATTTTCTGCTGGTCATGAACTTAGTTTGCAGTTACATACTGAAAAACTGTTTATTATTGATAAAAATGCCCTAATTCGTCTAATAACCTTTTTCTACGAAGTAATTTTTGAAAATATTTCTTTGTACTCCCAATTCTAGTAACAGCTGTTAAGAAATTTTAAAGACAATCGTTTATGTAGCATGCTAGTGAAAAGTTGTGATGTGACTGGGAGATTCCATAATTGTGTCATTACTGTGAAATCGAGTTTTTGTCTTCAGATAGTAATGTAAAAACTAATAGTATCCCAGCTGAACCTATAACTTTTTCTTCTCAGGAAAATGTTGAGGAAATATACTAAATAGTGTGGCTCTCATACAAAAATACCTATTTTTTTTAAATAAAAACCACAAAACTAGAACTAAACTGTCCTGGTTTCGCGCATCGTGCAGAATAATATATTCCTTTTTAAAAGAAGGGATGGTTCATTCTGCATCTCCATCTTTAAGCCCATCTTCGACCTTCTGAAGCATTGCCTTTGATTCTCTTGAACAAGCCATGGATGTGTGCGTAGGTGAGGAGTATTCAAGAGAGGCGTATTAGGGTCTTGTCATGTAGCTAGGAGGCTGAGTGAGTGGTGGTTGCTCATCCACCCATGGCATCACTCAGGATGTGAGCATAGTGGCTATAGGCTATTCACGGTAAAATGAGCAGTTTTGAAAGCCCTGCTTAGTATCTACTTGTATGCACGTTGTGTATTCCTCCGTCGTATGTAAAATTAACATTGCCAGGGCCTCACCACTTTATTCATGCTTTCGTCACGCTAAACTGCGAAATTATTAGAAAAGTTAACGTTTCTAAAGTTTACTGATTTATACACTCCAATGCATTAAACTAACCAAAAGCGAAAGAAATAATTTAATTTATCACGGATGGTTACGTAAACATTTTTGTTCGACGTTAATATATGTAACTTACTTTCCCTGCATCGTTACCAACTTTACGGGGCGCATGTCACTCAGGGCGCCCGTTAAAATATATGCAGGTAGGGGTAGTGACTTTTTTCTATGGTTAATTTCAAATATGCTTACTTTATCGTGAATAGCCTTTACCCGAGTGACACCTAGATCACTGAAGTCTTGGGGCTCTGTTTTTTGTACTCGTCTCTGCATGGCCGTACTACGTAAAACACAAACGTCTAGACTTTTATCGATCAGTGTATTTCTCGCGCTCGTGACATCCTCGTGCCATGTAAAACCTTACACGTTAAATGATTTTAGACATATATTAACATATAAAACAACAAAACACTTTTTGCCCTTTTAACAGAAGGTTCTGCTACATGAGAACAATCAATCAGGAGTGAATTAATAAGAATTGTGTTTTTGAGCCTCTAAGTATTAATTTTCCCGCAAATATTTTACAAAAAAACGTTTTGTAGAAAAGTGGCTCGGGCAAAGATGTACAAAGCGTTTTTTTGTTTGGAAACCATATTGTGAAAAGTAGCTAAATATATGCCTAAAGTAGAGATTTTTAGACATTCGCCATTGCGATACAGATGTCTGTCGTAGAAAAACAGTACTGAACAGGAAAATACTTGCTAAGTAACATATGGACCAGAAAATACATATATGTTTACAACACAGTAAAATTCCAAGAGGGAATAGAGTTAAAAAACAGAGCAGGGACTAATTACGAAAAATATATGTATATATATATATATATATATATATATATATATATATATATATATATATATATATATAGACGACCAACAGATAACACATAGAAAACAACACGGGCTAGAAACCTGTTTGAAAAAATTGGGACAACACAACAAAGAAACGCACCCAAACACAGCTGTGTTTTGCCAGTCACGACAGAATACAAGTCAGGTTTGCTGTAGTCTAGAATTTATATGCACAAAGCCAGAAAATTCCATGAAGGAATCGAGTCAAATAAAACATGTTTTTCCATGACAGCGTAAATACGACTCTCTTGGTTCTTCTCCATTCGCTGTGCCACTGCCACCGCGATTAGCTGTGCCATGGCCGAAGATCCTCTGCTTCCACCCCTTTTTTTGGTTGCCTTATCCACTGGGCCTCTGGGGCCCCACTTCAGGGTGCTCTATCCACCGATCCTCTGCGGCCCCGTGCCAAACTTCCTGGTGGTCGGGTAAGGCATCTAGCATAGCAATGGCGAATGTCCAAAAATCCCCATATAGTCATTCGCCCCCATTGTACTATTCATTCTAATATCACATGCCTAAAGTGATTTAACAAGTAAAAGCCTATCATTTCACTTGGTAGGTACCACACTTAGGCAGCTGCACTATCTTCAAGTTAAACTGATGATAGCACGACTTTCCTGCTGCCACTTCATGCTATTCTTTTTGTAGAATTAAACCTGAGATACTTGTTTCGTTAGTGGAGGGGCGGGCAGAAGTCTTGAGCTCTGTTTTACCATGCAATTAATTATTGAACTATCTGTTATTTCGGGAATGCCCTTGCAGAGCATCAGTTTATTACGTGGCAAAAAACAGCACATGATACACACTAAAATTAATAAATAAAAACAAGCCAAGTCTATCCACATTTTAAAAGTTATATTAGGTACTGTTTTTTTCTCGACACTAAAAAGTCCTGCAATAGTGTATTTTTAAAAATAATAACTGCCGTTATTTACACCGACGGCTGTAGGGACGTGTTGACAAATCTATATCAAACATTCAATTTCAATAATGTTAATCTACTAGTGTTCTGAAACTTGCAATTTTAAAATTACTTTCAATGTTTATCATTGCGCGCATAATAAGTATCCATTTGTATGTAGAACATTGTCCTCTCGATAGCTACTAATCGAGTTTTTGTAACAAATATAATATACGCATTGCCCTGTGTTATAAATCTGAGCGATTTCAACTAGGAAAGTATTAACTCATTAAAATTAAGTTCATAAGCTGCCACCAACTGGCCAATCAGTGACCTACACTAAAAATCACAGCTGGGAAACGTAATTCATGGTACATAATTAGAAATCACGCCATTAAATCAGCGGAATTGTCTTTACAATAATTCTAGAAATTACACTGACATGCTGCCAGGTTTCAGTGATTTCGAACAGTTTTTGCCTAATCTTTATAATCAAATTATTGCTGCTGAGTACACAAGTGTCGTTATTGATGGCAGCTCTATCAAAATAACGTAGTTTGGACTCGAGATATCGAAATGGTCACGCATATCTGTACGTGGAATCGTTGGTATACTTTCTCCGACTCAGTTTTAATGCAACCATATAAAATATTAAGGTTATACAAAATTGTTTGTTTTATAAAGAACACAGATCGTTAGGAAAACCAAACGTAAACAAATGCCCTTGTCACTCTGTTTAACCACGTGACTATGACACCTCTGATAGCCACGAACGAGTCAACAAAAGACGAAAATCGATCTACAGCACATTTTTGTATGGCACTGACTGACTTACCAGTTGGTAGCATCTTAATAACCGAATTTTCGGCAGTGATAATTTCGTTCGTGACATTACTGACTGTGTTAGAAGTGTGGCTACGAACGTACCAGGCTGACAATCAGCAGCCCGTTTTAGTTATAGGCTGTTCACGGTAAAAGCAGCACTTTCGAAAGTCCAGCTTAAGATGTACTATAATCCATTCACGGTTACTTCACACTTTTCTGAAGCCCCGTTAAAGATCTACTTCTAGGATATTCCTCTGTCTCGTGCAAAGTAAACTTAAATAAGCCTGGAAATTGACACCGAAGGACACTCGCACCGAATCCGTGCGCACTCAGTAGTAACGATGTTTTACATGAGAACTAGTTATTACTAGGCGCTACCAACACGCATATTTTCTCACTGTTTCTATTAATATTTTTTTAATAAATTAAATATTATAACCTATAAATAAAATATAGATAAAACTTCAATCTAATGAAAGATAATTTACTTTCATGTTAACACAGGTATAAAACACTTGTGGTATATGGCATATTTAGGAAATAACCACATGGCATACATGGGGTCATGTTTCAAATGTTTGATTCAAAAATTGTGAAGAAACCGCGAATATACTCTGCTCCCCTTGTCTATTCTTTCGCCATATGTGAAATTAACACTGTCGTGGGTCTGATCACTTTATTCATGTGCTGATTAAGCGAAACTGTGATACTATTATAATAGTAAATATTTTACAAATTTGCTAATTCTTATGCATTAAAAAAACAGTAAGTCAAAGAAATAATTTTGGTTTTAACAAACGTTTACTTATAATTTTTAATTCAACGTTAAGGTGTGGAACGATTGTCTCTCTGACGTTACCAACTTTAATAGACGTAAGCTAGTGGGCGGTGACATTTTCCAAGGGTGGATTTCATAAATGCTTATTTTACTGTGAACAGCCTTTAATGATAGTCGCTGCTTATGGTAATATGTGGGTACTGGGGTGCCAACCAAGTTCAGGCACCACCACACAAAATAAATAGTATGGCACCCACCACCTTCACTTGCAGGATCCCCCTGTCAGCCCACACTGTAAAACATTTTCTGGTGAACTTCCTAAACTGTAGTGGAAGTTTTTAACCTATACACTGTATGGCAATAATACCACACATCAAGCTGCAGACATAGGAATGTTTAACGGCGCTACTATACAAAGTTGGGAACTTCCCTATGCATTTGACTGTTCCCTGAGAAAATGTAGGAACGTTACAATGAATGTAAGGGGAAAACATTACCATTCCTGCTTTCGGGGCCGTGGTGGCTTACCGATTAGCACGCTCGCATCTCACCAAGGCGAACCGGGCTCAATCCCCGGCTGGGTCACCGGATTTTCGCAAGTTGGAATCGTGCCGGACGATGCCACTGGTCGGTGGATTTTCTCGGGATCTCCCGTTTCCCACGCCCCTTCATTCCGACACCGCTCTATATTCACTTCAATCACCCTCATCAGCTCTCAAGACCTCGCTGTTAAGAGCCGCCCAAATCTCTTCACTCATTCTTGCTTTCTCAATAAGCGTATACACTGGTATGGTAAATCTGTGAATAATTTATTAGAGTGCATTCCCAATTCCAGCCCCGCTAACCAGTAACTATCTTCTATAGAAATGTATTTATTTAGCAGGTTGAATTATTTTTTGCACTGACGTTACAGTTCTCAGCAAAGACTGCTGCATTTTCCTAGTTCAGACCCCTGGGGAAAAATTAAATATTTAAAAGTATGCTCGTTAGATGCTCGTAGGCATGCAGGTCAGTTAAATACTTTTTTCAGTTATTTTTTCTCACCCTACGCCCAAAGGGGAGAATAATAGCCCGCGTTTAAAGGAATTTAAGAAATTCAGGCTGTTAGGTAAATGCATTTCGAAGGGCAATTAGTACAGCAATAATGTTCTAGTTCATTAAATCATTGCTTCTTTAACCTGTTACTTGGGCGTGTAAGCGCCGGCTCCTCAAATTAACGATCCAACCAACCTTCTAGCCAATTACTGACAATCAGGGCCATCGCCGTGATCGATTGGCTGTCAAGAGATGTTATTTATATTAAGGTTTACATTAAAATTACATAAATTTTCCTAAGATAATTGCATGATATATTCTACCGACTTTAAGTAGTTTCGAGCTCGCCCCCCACATTAGCAAGTCAATGAAAAGCTACGGACTGTGCCGTGGTGTTGATAATTTTGTGGTAGTCATTCTGACATGCTCTTTAACCAGTAATTACGTTAATGCCGCCACAAGGATGTTGTCAACCAAACATATTTTCAGCGCATACTTTCGGATGTAAAGTTGAGAATGACAGCGAACTAATAGCTTTCCTGTAGAGGCCTTTAATAAGCACATTTTTCGAACAAGTAACGACTGATAAAAGGGAATATTTTATAAGATAATGATTTTAGAAGGAGCTTTATCTTAAATGTGATTCCTCCCGTTATTGAAGGACCTCCCCATGATTGATATTTATAAATTACAAATAAAAGATGCACAATCCATTTTATTATAAGATTTCTACTCCCCCCTTCCCATTTTTATGATTATTTGTTTCAGATTTCTGCAATTCTTGGATTACTAACCATGCAGTGTACAGTGTACTGGAGAAAAAAATGCCAGTGAAGATCTTAACCTATGTTTTCTGCGAAGGCAACGAAATTATTTGCAGTAGTTACAGTATTGTCTGTTTTTTTTTTTTTTTGCTATCAACTACCACACCATTTTGTACTCCACACTCCAAATATGTATTAGCACAAAAATATTTCGTAATTTAAATACTTCGATTTTTTCCCCCCGTTTCTTTATCAATTTTAAAGTGATAACATTTGAGATTTCAGTTTTATTTTTTTGTTTGACTTGTTTTGCTCTTTAATTGAATGGCAGTTGTGTTGCTGCTTCCGCAAGAAGACACTGGTAATGGAGATCAGCGAACTTATTTTATAACAGTCGTTCCACTTACGTAAAATATACAGGAAACCTAAAGAAAAATCTGAGAGGGAAACATCTATTGTACTGTTTAAAGTATTTTATTTGTTGGCTATTTTTCACTATTCAGCCTATAATAAGAAACCAGTTTAATGCTCTAATTATTTTATTGAATTCCAAGAAACCACATCTGTTGCAATATTTTGAATTATAGTCAGTTTCACAGATGCTCAGTGCATAAATCAATTCTTTTAAATGTAAAACTGTACTTATTTTGTACTTTATTAAGTGACTGGCAACATCTTTACTTTTTTACAGATTCATACTTAATGCGATTGAATTTTTAACACACACAACGAAATTATACGTGCATTTAGATACAGTATAACCAATGCTGCTTGACATCCAGGTGATAGTTTCATATTTACTTCTGCACATAATATGCAGACAAAGTCTAATATCTCTCACGGATAGATTCTGTTTGGTGCGATAAGAACTCTGATTTCAACATACTTCTGAAATACTGAGCAAATTACAAAGTAATACTGAATATCCTAAACATTTGTCAAAGTAATGTTTGTAAGAAATAAGTAAACTGTGCTTATCACACATAAAAAAAACATCAAAAAAGAATAGACTGGAAAGTACAACAAATCTTTTAATGATTCACTTAGGTTTACAGATTCTTCTAAGATTTTGTAAACACAAAATTGTGCTAAGTCCTGCACAGCCCTGGTATAATTATTTGTGCCCATCACAGCTCCTTCCCCCCCTTCCTTCATAATCACTGTCAGTTTTCCTGCGTTATAACAGATGATAAGGTTAATTTTTAACAGGTTACAATTGCGATGCATTTTAGTGTTTTGAGATAATGTATGTATAGACTGTTCAAGTGTAATTAAGCACTTTGCTTAGAATCTCATTTTTATTTCTCTTTTTGTATCCTTCCGCTATTTGTAATATTTGTCATTACCATGTACAGTCTCACTTGACTCATGTGCCATCCAGGTGAAACTGTGCAATTGGAAGGAATGTGAATGTGTAAAGACTGTTCACGGTAAAGTGAGCACTTTTGAGGCCCTAGATACTTTTTCCTTTCAGCCAGTTTTTTATCCTCTAACAACATTTTAAAATAGATATGGCCATGTAAATAATAAACACAGTGTGTATATTTCCACCGCACTCGGAAGTTAACGTCTAAGGCTAAAATGACTTATATTTATTGAATATTATTCCAGATGAAAAGACTTTCAAAAGTGTTCACTTTACCGTGAACTTCCTATATAAAACAAGGAACGTCACCTTCAGTGGCCATAAGTGTAGACATTACACCGCAACACATAATCGAGAGTTGGCAATAATTGTACTACTTGCCGCCAACTTAACTTGGAACCTACGCGCGAGTGCGTGAAGTAAAATTATCAGCAGTGATGTTTTATTTTTGAAAGTGCTCACTTTACTATAAACAACCTATAGACAAAGCTCGTCTCCCCATTATATATATATTATATATATAATAAAACAAGAGGAGGTATCCGGCGTCATAAATAATATCAGTAGCATCACCGGCGGTCGTCATTGGGCACAAATCACAGGGAGTGAGAGACTTAACTTCTGGTGGGGCACGGATGCCGCGTCACGCATCCTCGGACGACTCCACGGCGACAGCGAGTCGCAAACACGCGATGTGGCAACGGCGCAGGACACAAGGACACGAGAGCTGGCCCGGAAGTCGACCCACTGCGAGGCGAGCGCCGGAAACCAGCGCCAAAACAAGCCTCCTGTCGAACTCGCAAAGTCGCGCCGCTCGACAGTAATTATTTGCCTCTCAGACTTTTACTTTGCACGAGGTGACCGCGTTCGTTCAGAAGCTTCCAACTCCTCTCGCGTGACAGTCGGTATTACGCGTTCCAACGGTAAGCGAAACGCTTTCCAAGTAAACACCGTGCGACTTCTGGCGCCATGCGTCGGACCTCTAACGGTGTGGGCCTACGTCACAGAATAGTTCAATTGTTTACCGGCTGCCATGTTTGCAAGAAGAGTATCTATCACAGCACTGTTGTATGCGAGGACGTCTTCACGCAGGCTACTAAGTGAGCATGAAGGTGCGACGAGAAGCGGTGCGGCGCGCCCTGCCCTTGTGCTTCGCGGATTGCACGAGCAACCGGCCGAAGATGTTGTCGTCCTGGGGCTGCACCTCGTTCTTGCAGCCGCCGTTCGTGTCCGCCACCTTGGAGAGGCACGGCAGCTTGATGATGTGGTACGTGCGGTCGATGCATTGCGGTTGTAGCGTCTCCGGGTGTACGTTGAAGCTGGAGTTCTCGGGGCATGGCCCGCGCGAGCTCAGCGGGTAGCAGACGCCGTCGGGCGCCATCGCCGAGGTGGAGTTGCCCGGGCGGGAGTTCTCCCTGGCGCAGGGGTCGTCGACACACGTGGCGTTGTCGGCTTCCTCGGCCTTGAGGACCTGGCCACGGGCGCAGGGTCCCCTGTGGTAGAGGGCGTGGCAGGGCCCGGAGTGCCGGCCCGGTGTCCTGGCGTGGCCGGGTCGGCAGAGGCAGGCGCCGTCGCCGAACAGGTCCTCGCCGAGGTACGTGCCGTTGGCGCACAGCTCGTCCTCGTCCCTGGTGCGGCGGCAGGCGCCGTCGGCGTGCCACCAGACTGCCCGCGGCACGTCGCAGCACCTGCATGTAGAGCACGTCGCCGAGATGACAGGCAGCGCTGACACGTCGAGCGTAAGCCTGCTGCCCGCGGCGCACGGGCCCTTCTCCAGCAGCGGGTAGCAGCGGCCCGCGTGCAGCACCTTCCTGGAGGCCAGGCACTCCAGCTGCTGCCGCGAGAACACCGCGCCCGTCTGCGCCGCCCACGCCACTGACGTCAGCACCGCCACTACCACAGCTGCCGCGACCGCCCTCATGACTGCGCTCCTTCCTCGCCGCCGCCGGCCTTTATACGTCGCCGCGAGCTGCGCTCTGCTCGGTCGCAGCCTCGCTACTGTACCTGCCGCGCCGCGCCGCGGAGCGAGTCGCACACACAGCGTGCTTCTGCCGCTGCCTTCACAGTGGAAAACTGCTGCAATGGATGGGTACTTATCGAAGTGATGCGGTTCATTGTCATCACGTACCTGTCTTATAGAAACTTATTCTTTGACGTACGTAGGTAGTTAGGCTTAAGGCCAGGCATCACCATGCATGGCCGTATAGGGAATCAAAGGCTAAATGTGGACAAAGATCTCTCAATCGTTTTTGTGGTAGTATTTCCAACCAATTTTTTTTTGTTAAAAATTGAACTCATTTAGGTTTGTAAACCTTCCAAATTTTAATTTTTAAATTTCAAATGTACGTTTTCATTATTTATAAAATTGTGACATTTTACAAATAACTAAAAAGTGCAATTAAAATTTAAAAATTAAAATTAGAATGGTTTACAAATGTAGATGTTTTCAATCTTCATAAAAAAAAACCTTAGTTGAAAATACTAGCACAAAAAAATGACTGAGAGATCTTTGTCCGAATTTAGCCTTTGATTCCCTATAAGCCCATGCATGGTGAAGCCTGGCCTTAAGGTTGAAGTAAAGAAACTGTATAGATCACTGCACCCGACAATAGAACGTGAAGAAATCATTAAAAAAAAAATACAAAGACCATGAAAATTATCAGAAAAGTGCGATTTATACGGTATATAAAAGAATAATGTATATATTTTGAAAAATTATAAAATATTTTACTTAAACCTACTTTTTAAATAAAAAATAGATCGATAAAGGCCGCATTTTTAACCATATTTAAGAGCATGTCCATTCTGGATACTTCAAAAAGCAGAATTTACAATGAAATCTTCTTCGAGAAAGATCGTCATACTATTTACTTAGTTTGCACGTAAGAAAATTGTAATAATAATGTAGGAAATAATTTTTGGAGTTGTGTTTATGTGCGTCCATTTGCCGCAAACAAGTATGGCTGAAACTGACGTAAATACAGTTAATTATAAAATTTATGTGGTACATTATTATGATAATTTTCTTACATGCAATCATAGTAAATATTATAACAATGTTTTTTGAAAAAGATTTCATTGTAAATTATTCTTCCTGAAGTATTCATAATGGAAATGCGCTTAAATTTGGTTAAAAATGCTGACTTAATAGATTTATTTATTTCTTATATTTAAAAAGTATATTTTAATAAAACATTTTTTAGTGTTGCAAAATGTATACATTCTTCTTTCATATACAGCGTAAATTGCACTTTTCTGAGAATTTTCCTAGTGTCTGCACTACTTTTTTATGAGTTCACGTTGTATAGTCGGGTGCAGTTCTCCATAGGCAATTGCTTTACTTCAACCTCGTCGACAGCGAGGTCATTAGGGACGGTGCAAGTTGCGCAGGGATTGGGGAAGGAATGGGCCATGGCCTTTGTTAGGGACCCAGACCCGGGAATCGAACCCGGGTCCTCCTGAATGCGAGTCCTATGAGTTACCACTGCGTCACCTCGCTCGGTTTATTCTTTGGCGTAATGACGTGTACGTAAAGACGGTTCTTCATTTCGTGTCGTGTGCATTAAGCCTTCAGCCAGTAGGATTGCATAAGAGTGCGCTATCTGTGTATTTCATAATTACACTCTTTTTTCTCACAAGCACTTATAATAATAATTGGAAAGTCCAGAGTTCCTGTTAAAAATTACGTACCTGTCACAGTTTAATTGCATTTTAATTACAGAAAAACTGTACCTCATCAGTGCACATGTTTATTAGTTGCATATTAATTTTAGTCGTTTTGTATGTATAAGCTATTCACGGTAAAGTGAGCACTTTTGAAAGCCCTCTCATTTGGAATAAGAGTCAATAAACATATTTTATTTTAGCCTTAAACATTTACTTTAGAGTGCGGTGTAATATACGCACTGTGATTATTAATTAAATGGCAGTATTTATTTGAAAAGGTGGTTTAAGGATAAAAGATGGCTGAAGTAAAAAAGTAACTAGGGCCTCAAAAGTACTCACTTTATCGCGAACAGCTTATATGCGAAAGTGGTTGTCAGTTTCGTGGTAGTGAGAAATGTTATTAAAACCGTTATTGCCAGTAATGTATTTTCTTGACTGAATCTATAAAATACGGTTGTCAAACAGGATGTTTAATTCTTCATCGATGTGGCATCTATGCAAGTGATATATTTTTTGTTTCAACCTGGTACACGCTGTAATTGTTAAGCATAAGTCTAAATTACTGAAGTTTGTAAGGAAACAATCGTCGCTAGTATACACCATCTTTGAACAACACATGTCCACTTTTATCTTTGTTTTAAATCCCCCACTCCCTCCCCCTTTTTTCCACTTTTTTTTGTCGTTTGTACGAAGATAAGGATATTTAAAATAAAATAAAATAGACAAATTACTGGAAAAAAATGACGTTATGTGGCTCAGAATCATCAAAGTTTTTTTTTCTACTGTCAAGCATAAGTGTTTGTAAAAACTTGTGTAAAATTTAGGAAATACCGTGCATGAATCTAGGTTATCCTCAGAAGTATCACTTTTCCCAGTCTACAGTTATGGTTTCAAATTATGTATACTTTACCCCCATTATGGCTACATAGTACTTAGGAGTCCCGCTTGATTGCATAGCTTTCCTCCTTTCTTGGCCGAGAAGCGCGGCGCCTATAAGGGTTACGCTGGCTCGCCCAACAAGAGCGCCATCGCCGCTACGCGCAGATCTCTGATCTGGCGTGCAGTGTTCTCGTAGTGCTGCGTGTACATACGGGACTTTAAGCGGCGACCCTAGCATCTTATTGACGAAAAGTCTTTAACAAAGTTCAATACAGGCCCCTGCCGTAGTTTGACTCGTGTACGGCCTGTTTATTCTAAGATGTGGCAATCTGAAAAAGTCGTTTTTGCCTATGTCGGAGGGCTCCAAAATAATATTTACAGCATTTCATTGTGAACTCTAAGTACGATTCCTTCCTCGTCTAGGGTACGATACGATGCCGTTTGTAGGTAAACATACTGGGGGCATGTTTAATAGTTTCGTCAAGATAATCAGGATTTCAAACACACTGCACCACTTCAAACGCCAGGCAGGCGGACTATGTACTGAAACATCTTCTGTGAAATCGTTGTTTACGCGAAAACGTTTATCTCTGTAAATAAAGTTCTGAAAATACTACTTTTTTCCAAAAAAAAATATTTATATACCTATATTTTTACTTTTATCATATCTAGTGTACTCACGGAGAAAAAAAAATCGTAAAAAATGGGCAAACATCTCATCTTTAAAGCTTGCCTATGCAGTTTCCTTACTTTGTAAGAGAAAATACGATTATACGTGCGTAGTTTGATCAGCGGGCTTCCATCGCGTGCAACAAAGTGCCACTGTTACAGATCTAATTTGGACAGTACAGCGTCACGCCGGAAACACTGCGCGCCTTGCGCGCAGGAGCGATGAGTCGCTAGGAGTGCGTGTTAGTGTCGCCCGTATTGCTCCTTCGCTCCTTGACCTTGGGCGCGCAGCTACATAAGAGTCCTCTTTAATATAGGCTATTGACGGTAAAGCGAGCACTTTTCAAAGCCCTCTCTTTTGGAATAACAGACAATAAATGTATTTTATTTTAGCCACAGACGGTAACTTCCGAGTGCGGTGGAATATACACACTGTGTTTTTATATTTACATGGCAATACTTATTTTAAAATGTGATTGAAGGATTAAAAATGGCTGATAGTAAAAAAGTAACTAGGGCGTCAGAAGAAGCCGCTTACACCGCGAACTCCACCCGCACACGCCAGCAAAACGATGTCACAGGCCATTCGCTAATCAGCGTCTGATACCCACTCGAGAGCCGGCAATCTCCAATATATAACTTTTCGCAGCATGCAGTAGCCAATCAAACACAAGGCCCGTTCGCAGAGCCGTTACACAGCCTATTAGAGAATGGGTACGCTCACATCAAAGGAACTGCCACGCGATATTTCGTTTCTGTGTATTTATACACTATTTGGTGGGGCAATGGCTTGGAGGACCACGCATACATTAGAAATACACAGTCTAGAACTTTCAGATAACAGAGTAAACAAACGAGACCACATTATTTAGAAATTTCACATCTTAGAACAGTCATACAACAGAAGCACACAGCTAAGAACTAGCATTCGTCAGAAACACAGAAAACAGAACAGTTAAACAAGAGAAACACAGATGTTAGAACGATCACAGAAAAACACATTTTAGAACCACATATCGCAGAACCATATATGTTAGAAATGTCGTACAACCGAAATTCACAATCTAGAACGATCATACAACAGAGCCACAGATGTTAGAACGATCGTACAAAAGAAACACACATTTTAGAACCACGTATTGCAGAACCACATAGGTCCCTACGTTAGAAACACCATACAGTCGAAATTCTCAATTTAGAACGATCTTACAGCCGGAACACAGCATATGTTAGAACGGTCGTACAATAGAAACGCACGCTTAAGAACTATCATGCACTAGAAACACACATATTAGAACTGTCGTACATTATAATCACATAACACAGAACTGACTCTCGTTAGAATTTTCAGTCTTGTGTGGTTCTATGGTATGTAGTTCTAGTGTATGTGTTTCTAAGTTGTGACGGCACCCCTTTACGTTTGTGTGAAGTCATGCTATGTTGCAATTCCGCAGGAAAAATATTTAGCTTTATTATTGCAACATAACTTAATTGCTCTGTTCGTCACTTGTGTTGTACGATAAGCCAATAGCTGTCCAGAGAATCTTAAGCAATAGTAGAAACACGACGTCTCAACATCATCTTCGCTTATGTTATTGTTTTTAAATTTCCTAATAATTATTTCAGAACAAAATGTTTACTCAAGATGGCGTTTCGAAGTAAGTCGTGTTCACCATCTTCCAGTTAACATACGATACGCCGGCCAAAATCACGGAACGCAAGTGCCAGAATTAAGACACAAAAACTAACGTTACGACGTTTCTGTATAATCACTATTTCATGCTAACTTGTTATTCGGACATTTTACTTTGCCTTTGAACTTGAAATCAGCTCACATAAACGGGAATACTTTCAAGAAAGCGTGTTTGGATGCGAGAGCAAATCTGAAATATCTGGTTGGAGAGGAGAAAGTGACTGACCTTTCCCCTCTTATCCGATTACACTCGGGAGGACATGAAATGAAATTGAGCGGTGAAATATTTATTCCCCGACTTTCAATCATTCCTAAATAGTAGCAAACGTATGCATAAAATATCGTATACGCAGAGCAGGGGCTTCAATAAAACCAACGGAATGATCCAAGATGGAGGAATATAATCTCTCTCTTCGTTTCTTAAATCTCCCCGCGCTTTTTTTGCCAACTCAAGTGAAATTATAGAACTGGCGGGGTGGAGAGGACTAACTGCTCGTTTTGCATCTCGTCTACGCCCTTCCAAAATTCATCCCTCTCTTCGTTATACGGGGCCGCGGTGGTGAAATGGTTAGACTACTCGCCTCCCACCTAGGCGATCCGGGCTCGATTCTCGGCGGAGACCGCTCCCGGACTTTAGCTTGTGAGAATCGTGTTGGACGATGCCGCTGGTCGGCGGGTTTTCTCGGGGATCTTCCGCTTCCTCCGCCCTTGCATTCCGGAGCCGCTCCATACCTCACTTCACCCTCATCGGCTCTCAAGATCTCGATGTTAACAGCCGCTCAAATCTCTTCACTCACCCACCCTTCATACATTGCCGGAAGCGTATCAGCCGCTATGGTATCGCAAATGGTAAAAATAATTTCATATCTGATGTCACCGAGGTTATCGTGTTGTGAAAGCATTTCTTTTCCATTTGTTTTTGCCACGGCGCCACTTCTTTCAATAAATCTTGTCTACTTTCACATCTCTGCTAAGTTTCGTACATAATTAAATACTTGAGCTACAATAGAATTCGAATAACAAAATTATGCGACAAAATTTCGATTGCTCGTACACACATTCGCCGTTTAGTTCTACTTCCATTGTAGAAATAAAACAATTTCTTTGTTATTCTTGCAGCAGTACTGTAAAAAAACATACGGAGCAATTTAAAAAAAATTACTAAATGAATTACTGGCAGATGTGCGAGGATGTTCTTCCTTATTAATCAATTTATTTTTGTGCTAGCTCAGGAAGATACTTACTTGCCAGTAGAATAAAATATTTATAACTACCGAAACGCGGCGTTATAACTTCGTAATTATTTTTCTCATCTGGGTACCTGAACGAACAGTAGTTGGACTTCGTGAACGAAACGATTAGGAAAAATTAAACTCATAGTGTTTGCATGTTTATTGATAAAAATTCAGAATAAAACGATTTTCGAACAATTATCCCATTGTAATTTACACTAACGATCACATGCAAGTTAATGATAAAATAATCATGTGTATATAAATATGTTTATTATACGTAAATGTGAAAACCTAATGTTAATTTATCATGCAAAATATTCATTTATGTGTCCTGTTAAATCAAGAGAACTACAGCTGTACATGTTGAAGTCTGTCATCCTGTAACTGAAATAAACTTCTGTGGAATTTTTGTGAATGATTTACATTTTTCATTACCGCACGTATATACAAACTTGTAGCCCAATTATTTTGTACTGTTGGCTGTTTTTAATAAAATGGCTTGCTACTAATTTATTTGGAAAAAAAAAACCTAAAAAGTTTTACTCTGAAGTTCATGATATTATTTGCGAAATACTCCGAGTATTCCAGGAATGTACCGCGGCGAGGCCATACGGTACTGAATACTGCCATATTTACGGTACTCGCACAATAGTTACGGTATAATTCTGCGATCTCGCATCCGCGCAATAACCAATTTATGGAGTCCCGACACTGAACAGCGCTTTTTTCAACTGTTTATATAAATACGTCCTCATGTATTACACGTTCTGTGACAGTTTTAATGTAACGAAAATATTATAAATAAAATTTCAAAACTAATCAAAAGTAGGCGTTCGTTGGAAGACTAAATACAAACAAACGTCAAGTCACTCTTTGATCTCAAGATATTGGCAGTACTGTAGGGAAAATAACGAACTGGTGTTGAAATCAACCTTAGCAAAAGTCACTGCTCCTACCTGCATATACTATTTAACGGGCGCTCTGAGTAACATGCGCCCAGTTAAGTTGGTAACGATGGATGGGAAAGTATTTCCTTATCTTAACGTCGAATAAAAATTGTTAGGTAACCATTTCTGTTAACTTAAATTATTTCTTTCGCATTCTGTTTTTCTTTTAATGCATAAAATGAGCAGTTTGGTAAAATATTTACTTTTATAATAATTTCACATATTCACTTGACCGACGCACGAATAAATTGACGACGCCCATTATAATGTAAATATTACATAAAGCGGAATAATACACAACGTGCATACAAGTAGATCTTAAGCAGGGCTTTCGAAAGTGCTCACTTTGTCGTAACAGCATATACAGAGGCGAAACAGCAGCTTACACCGCCATCTCCAGTCGCACTCGCCAACGAAATGGCGTCATCGGCCGGCAACATGTGGAAATGCCGTTCGCCAATCAGCGCCTGGCGACGTACTGTGGCCCGCCGGCAGTCCAGCGATTAGGGGACCTTCCACAGCATGGCGGTAACCAATCAGACGTTCCCGGAGTCTCGCACAGCCAATCAAGAGAATGGTTACGTGTTCGCATGAAAGTAGCCGCCATGTGATCTCGTATTTATGTACTTGTATCGGCTCTGTGCCGTGGTCGGCGATCACAATAAGAAGGGTTGGGGGGGGGGGGGGGAGGGAGTCCATAGACTCAAGGTAAGCAATGCTTACCTTATACATATTGGAAATATTTGGCCCTTAACTTTAAATTTAAACACATTTAGTTTTGAGTTTCCCGTTTCCGATTCGAGAAACAAGAGTTTTCGTAACTCCCGTACTGTACCCGAATAGTGCTGCTATCTAGTATTTATTTCCACAAACGGGAGCGACTAACGATGAATCGAACTCGCAAGCGAATTACTCTGCCGCGTTCCTTCGGCAGGGTAAACAGTCATTCTGTTTGCGTCCTCCAGTCCTCTTTCCGTGGAAAGTCAATGAATGTGTTTGGGAAAACGGGAGTTTTCTTATCATTTGTATTATGCTCTTTAAATAATATTCAGTTTATTTATTATTACATTAATTTCGTTTCCGTTCTTATAACTAATGTTATATATTATAAAACGGCAAAGTTCGAAGTAGCGTTTGTTAGTAGAAATTGAAAATGGAACCACGGCATGTAAAAAACTCACTACACGCCACTGGTAGAGAAGGGGGACAGGATACCGCTCGAACTGGACCTTGATGCACGCCCGACCTCGGCGGGTTGTTTACGCTCACGTGTTTACATAACTTGTTTTTCTGATGCACAGATTAGCAAGGTTTTTCTACTCTCCGCTTTTTACTCTCGTGATACGAGCAAACCACTCTGCCTCTTGTTATGTCTCCCTCTTTGTCACGGACTTTCTCGCTATAAAGGGGATGGCTACTCTTCAGCGGAAAGTTTTCAGGTAGGTTCCTTTGGAACTTGCCTTTACGTCATTCGTATTTGCTTTTTTTTTTTTTTTTTTTTTTTTGCGAACACTGCGCAAAAAAATGTTACTTTGTTACATTTCTGTACGCCAGGAACACCTCACAGTCACGATAATCTAGTCTCGATTTCCGGCGATGTCGTGCCCTGGTTTTCTCATGTGGTAGGCGTGGGCGACGCTGACAATGGCCTGTTGGTTTTCTAGGGGCTCTGCCGTTTCCCCTACCCCACTGTTGTACGTTGGAGTTCATTCATCTTGGAGCCGTGTTCCATGTCGCCATTCTAGAGATTACGTACAGCTGCTGATCTTAACCATAAAGGCCGTCACTCGGTGAGTTTAAAACCTCGCTTTAGGATGCACCTATCTATACGCATTATTGTACCTACCACTTTAGTCATAACTGAAACTTTTATCAACCCTCAATGCGGGAGATAGACGTTATCACGAATAAAATGCAAAACTGTCTTTTCCTAGAAATTGGCTTGTGCGCGAATCATGTGCACGGGTACTTTTTTTTGTGCGTGAGTCATTTCTGGTAAAGTGAAATATACAATATTGTAAATTAATTAGTTTCGTTACATTGTTTTGGTAAGCTGTAATATTTATGAGAACCAATAACTTTTTTGATAGATTCATGTTTGTAACAAGGAATTAACTTTCGTATGTGTAACTCATGCGACGTGATACAATTCAAACGCGCTAAATGGTTCTCTGGCGATTCATTGTTGTACGGTGTAAGCAAGTGTTAAGTGGTTCCCAGTATGGTATCGATCGAGTACTCTGTATTTGCCAATACATACAAGGTGATTCGTGACGATATGGCCGAAATGAAGGAGCTTATTACTCGATTCAATAGGAGTAGAAATTATATATAAACACTGGTTGTAATCACAATACTTAGGATTTAGAGAAACTAACATAACATTGACCATTAGGAAACAAAAAAAACATGACGTGGTAACATTGCACTGTTTACCACATACAATGGTAGGAATGTACATGTTATTGGTTCATTTACGACTGACTAAAAGTTGTTCACGATAAAGAGAGCACTTTTGAAATCAACCTTAGAAAAAGTCACATGTGATATATGCAGATAGGGGCACCTGCATATATTTTAACGGGCGCGCTGATTGACATGCGCCCTGTAAAGTCGGTGACGATTGTTGGGAAGTAGTTCCGTATCTTAACGTCGAATAAAAACTATTATGCATCCATTTCTAATAACTTAAATTATTTCTTTCGCTTTCTCTGTTTTTTAATGCATCGAAGTGAGAAAATGAGCAGATTTGTTAAATATTTACTTTTCTGATAATTTCACAGTTTCACTTGACCGACGCATGAATAAAGTGATGAGGCCCATGCCAATGTTAACTTTACATATGATGAAAGAATACACAACATGCATACAAGTTTATCTTAAACAGACCTTGGTAAAGTGCTCATTTTACCGCAAACAGCCTATAGGCCCGCGTCACTCTTCAATACTGCGAACGCGCACTTCACATTGGTTCAATCCTGCGGATCATCATGACACCGTACGGACTGCGAATTATACCACGTATGAAGATATTACATGCTTGTACTCCTATTGACCCGAGTAATCTGACCCTTAAGTCCGGCCATATCATCACGTATTATCATGTTTATTTTATTTATGTTTACTGTGTGAAGTTGTAAATATGCCTACTTGAAACCGTACCAAAACGTTTTTGCACAGTTAGTATAACCTTATGTGACTGACAGTGTTTTTTTAAATGACGCTCAATACGACGGGTTTTACACCAAAATGAGGCAGGCTGATTTTCATATTCTGCGATTGTACCCGACATTTGCTGAACAACTACCAAAAGAATCGTCAAAAGCACGTGTCCAGAAAACAGTTTGTTTACATTTGCCATTACCAGAAAAAAATCCGCACTTTTACAAGAAAATTGACTGTTTTGAGTAACTTGTTTTTGTCGTACTTGCGACCCCGCCCCAGCCTCGTTCGGTTGGGGGTTTACAAATGTGGCGTTGTTTAAGTTTACAGCAAGTATGCAGGATATACTAAATTCTTAAGGTAACTAACATAGCATTAATATTGTGTGGTTCAAAAAGTCTTTGTAAGCGAACCCCTATTTTTAATCAAATTTTGAAAGACATAAATGGTTACTGTGGGTCATCCTTAAAAGATAAACATATGCTGCCGCGTACTTTTTTGTAGACCATTTTGAGATCTGCAATTCTGTAGCACATTAATTTCACGTATCTCTTACGGTTTAGTCGGCGTAAGCCTTGTAAATGCAAATGCGTCTTTTTCCGACTTGATTAGTAAACGTCGACATTTCTCTACTATCCTTAGATTAGATATTAATGTATTATGTAGCTACACCTTCCTCAAGAAATTCTTTAAATGAAGGTGAAAACCGCATCAAAATCCATCAAGTAGTTTAGAAGCCTTAGGCGAATACACAGATACACACGGCCAGGCGACTATGTATAGATTTGCGTTGTAAACAAGTAATGTGTTGTCATAGCAAAGCTTCTAGGCCGGTGTAACCGGCGAATTTTACCCCCAGGTAGGAAAGGACGGATACCCTCACGATCGAGACAGTAAACAACGTACTAAGTACATCATTATACCATTGGTGAAATGTCGACACAGTGGGGTGCCGTACGGAAAGAAAAGAGGTGTTCCAAAAAAAAAAAATTCTCGAAAAGTGGTACAATTCCACTCTACTAATTACACAGAACACGAAATTACTACCCTTCAAAATCATTTTTGGGGAAACTCCAAGCCTCGCGGTTGTCAGCGGACCGCCAAGCTGCTTTGACATGCAGCGGCCACTCAGGCATGCAGGGGACAATTCGCCTGCTACGTCGGGCACACATGGCACCGGAAAACGCCTGGTGTCCGTCCGGTCCTTTTTAGCCTTGCACAATGCCGGGCCCGGCCCGTGGAGCTTACCGTGTGTTGCCAGCCTTAAGGCCATTGGTGCACGAAAACAGTATATTTATATAATTTTTGTCATAACTAGTTTTCCAAAGGGTTTGTCAAGATCTTTGGCTCGACAAGACGTAAATAACAACTTTTAGCACCTTCTTACGTTGTAAGATATTCACTGCAGTCATTATTCTGTGAGCACTGATGGCAGAAATTTTTTTTCTTATCTGCAATCAGTGCTTCGAGAATGACGAACATAGTGAATTTTTAACACTGTAAGAAGGTACTAAAAGTTGTTATTTACGTCTTGTCGCGTCAAACATTTCGAAAAATCTGCTGCGAAACAAGTTATGACAAAAATTATATAAATATACTGCTTTCATGCACCAATGGCCTTAAGTAAACATTTTGCTGACCTGGGTATGAGCAATGTGTGTGGTTTTGACAGTTATAATGGAGAAAAACAGTAGTTCAATGTACTTCGCACCACACTCATTCTCCGCCGTATTCCTTTCCTTCTACGCTCTAAGCAGAAGGAATATTGGGGCAGAGAGCACATGCAACATGCGCTGGAACCTACTTCTGAATCTCAATCTGGAACTGCTTTCAGGGGCTACTACGACTGCTCGCCTTCCAACAAAGCGAACCGGGTTCAACCCCCGGCCGCATTTTTGCAAGCGGGAATCGTGCCAGGCGATGCCGCTGATTGGCGGGGTTTTCTTGGGGATCTCCCATTTCCTTCTCAACTCACTGAACTGCTTTTTCTACCATTAAAACTGTCAAAACCACGTGAATTAATGTTGGCTCATTGTTTACGAGCACAGTAGGTTTGTTTTGGACCGTTAGAGCATTTACTCAGACTTTTTAATGCAGCAAGGTTATAAGAAATACAATTTACACCGAAGTTTATTTTTTTTAGTGCGAGTCTGCTGAAAGATGAGATGTACATAGACTATCACCGCATGGCACTGTGTGAACATGCAACAATCCTCCAGGCAAACAGTGAGCTGAGACGTAGATCTGTCCTCCTCAGCTTTAGTAAGGTTTCTAATAGTAAGGCGTGTTAGATCTGCAGTTGACCAGTAGTAGGAGAATTATTTTAAGCAACTGTTTTTTAAGAGTATCTGAAGCATACTTAATTACTCGTGCATACATATTAGTGTAAGACTTAGCAAATAAGTATGTTAAAATATACACTTTTTTAAAAAGAATTTTGCAGTTTCTCTTGACCGATGCATGAACGTCTTTTAGACGCAGTCCTTGCACATCGTACCTTTATCAGTGGTACAGCGTATGATGAATGCAGTGTTGGGAAGGGAATGTGTTCACATCATGATGGTGTGTATGAGCTGGGGAGGTTGGTGACGGCGACTTTGGTTTGTTTGTTGCAGTGCTGCGGGACGAGTTCCGGCTGGAGCCGAAGAACCTGCGGGTGACGCAGGGTGAGACGATCCTGCTGGAGTGCGGGCCGCCCAAGGGCACTCCAGAGCCCACTGTCTTCTGGCGCAAGAACGGCCAGGTCATCGAGCTGGAGGACAGCGACAGGTGAGCCGCTGCCTCTCTAGCTGCTTACGAAAAGTCACCGCATTAGCTCAATCAGGTTAAAACTTTTACTCGGTGCACTCAAAAAGTGATCTGGTTAAAGTTAACTCACGTTCGAAAAGTCACCCGAGTTAAAATTCGATCCTTGACTGGATTAACTCTGGGCTAACCCTTCTCTACAGCAGGGTAACTTGGTTTTAGCAGACCACACATGTGAAATGGCGCGTAAATATGTAATCATTGCAGCAACAAAAACAAATAAGTAAACGAAAATTAATTCTGAAATCTGATTATGATCAAAATATGCAAAATTATTAATGTTTAGCTGATTTGGCCAGTCATTGTAGCCCGGACATTAAATTTTATACTAACCTGACACTGAATACAAGAATAGTATTGTAATATCGCAGTACTGCTTGATGTAATGTATTCTTTTACATTGTTCATAGTATAATTTAACAAAAACACATCATCATTATCATCTAGCACAGTATTTAATAGCTGCACTAAATATTCGGGCTTAATTTTGTGTTCCCCTCATCTCAAAACACTAGTGTTACTCTAAGCGTTCAAAGCAACCTGGTTAACCTCAAGTGATCTAGTAAACCTGGTCACGTGGCCGAATTAACCGAGTTAATTTTACCAGGTTATTTTTCGTAAGCACCTTCTCACCTCTATTAGAGCTTTTACACTGCCCCGTGTTGGGTGGGCATGACAGACTAGTGTTTGTTCTCATTATCCTTGATAAAGCTCTTGAAAAGTCTTAAACATATCTCTAAGATATCAAGGGCTCTTAAAAGTGCTCGGAAAAATTTGCCAGGTGTTTGAAAACGCTTAATTGTTATAATGTTTATATGTGGTATATATTCATGGCATATTAAGGTGGTACAGGGTCATTATGTACGGGGAAATCAATGGCTGGTGCTGTTTTTATTGCCGCCCCATAGATATACAGAAGGAATAGGTTCTTATAGAGCCGGGAATGAGTGCACTTTTTTGAAAGTTCTGAAAGTAATGTTGTGTACAATTATTTCCATGGCAAAATATTTTCTTTTGAGGAGGTACTGAGCAGGTTGAGAGTCAGTTGAGTGTTTTTATGTAAACGTAATTGGTGGCATGGGAGGACATCGCTGTATATCCATGGAAACAGCCATAAACAGAACCGTCGTAAGAATGTTCAGAAAAGGGCACTCGTTCGTGATACAGACTGTATATATGGGTAATGTCTAAATTCTTTCCGAGAAATTTCATTATTACAGAATTTTGTACAAAATTAATAAAAATTAAACTAAATAAAAGATACATTACAAACAGTTTTTATTGGAGCTTTGTGCCATTTTTTTGGCAGCATACAATAATACAAGTTTGTTCCTTGTGCAATTATTATCAGCAATTGGGGCACCATACACAATCTACTTTCAGTCAACCAGCCTTACCGAGATACCCACTGGCCAAAGGCAATGTCCGCACGCTTCCCACATGCGAAAATCTGGGACCCTGCCAAGAATCAAACCAGGTTTCAGTATGCATAATATACTTACATCGAATAGATAAGGTCATTAGAAGTAGTTGACGTCGTCGGGTGAGACACGAGACGAACGAAGACACTAATTACTTACTGGTTGATGGGCGCCAGTGGTGTTTCCCAGACACTGCACTTTGAGACTCAGGGTTCTCAGGGATGCTGTAGGTTTTGTGTGTTCATCTCACCCGAGCGTCTTTACAAAGCACTTTGCATTACTAAACATTTTATGAAAACGCTGCCAAAAGTAGGAGTTTTCTGGGTTCTGACACTACCTATAAAACATATTTTCTACACTGAGAATTGCTTTTATTTTCACTTGTTACAAATTGTGTCAATACCGAGTTATGCTTAATCTCGGGAGTGACTTGTTAACTCCGGTGGGCGATTCCCCAGCTCCTGATTCAAATAGCGCACTCCGTGATGGATGATTCCTCCGTAGTGCATGAGAGCACAATCTTCACAGGGTAAGGGGTCTACAGTTATTATGATGGACCGCAGATTTCACCTGGAGATGGGACACGAAGTATGAATATGAACACTAAACACGTGTGATTACCTACGTCACTAACGCATACTCGTCAGGACACGTCCCCTAACCATGTGGTGTGTGTGGCGACGGTCTATACACTTAGCAGGCTAGGACGAAAATAGTGTCACTGTACAAATTTGCATAAATATTAATTACAAAGCACGGGACGCAACATAAATAGGCACAATAAATACGCAGGTGCGTGGAAGAATTCTTACATGACGCAGATGCCGCTGGATGAAGTTCTTAGTGGGCCACGTGGTACAGGTGAAATTGCAATATTTTCTGTAAACATCATTGGAATCCTGACGGACAAAATTACGGTACTCTTCAGAAAATTATTTTGATTGCACTTTGAGCATGCAGATGCGCCTGAGGCGCCTGATGGCGGAAAAATCAAACATTTGCGAAGACAGCGTGGTCGTTTACAAAAAGCATCAATCATGGAACGATTACAAGAACCCTTAAATGAAACAATACATAAACCCTGAGAAAATTTTAGTGCACAAGAAATTACAAACAAGAACACTTAAAGCGCAAGGATGGTGCAGATACGGACTTGGCGGCTGTTAACCACGTGGTCGCAAATGATGTGGCCGTAAAAAAATTTAACATGACAAAACCCTAAAAATACATACATAAAAATTTACCCTTAATATTGCTCATGGCAATGAAGCAGAAAATTACAATGCAAAAGCCTTTAACATAGGCGGATAGCACATGATTCAAAGTTGCACAGGCCGCATGGCCTCTCCAACATCTTTCCTCCTTCCCTCGATTTAATTTTCAAAAAGCCGCAAGGGCACAAAATATTTATTTAAGCGGAAGCATTGTGCTGGGGATGTCTGGCAAAACGTACGCAAATAAAGGTTAACCGCTAAACTAAAGTGAACTATGGAAATCTAACTCAATGCAAAAATTTGATGTGCGTACGTCTTACCTGGCCAGCTCTCCTAGGATGACTGCCCAGAGGCAGGGGTCGCGCGGACCTACCATGGCTGCCTACGGGGTTCACTCAAGCGGAAGTGCTATGCATGCGAGTAAAACTTTTATCTTTAAAATTAAAAGGCACAAAGTAGATTGAAATACATAATAACGAGAACAATTTAAATCGTTAAATATTTGTGTATGATGACTGTTCTTTTTATGAGCATTTATGCTGGAATATTAATGTCCTTGTTCTTCACGCAGCACACATTTTGAATTTGAAAGTAATTTTGCACAATATTTTAGAAAAAACATTTTACACTTCTGACCTGAAAATAAACATACATGGCACTGGGAAAAAATCACTTATCCTGTTTTGGGAAAGTGTGGGGTTGTGGCGGCTGCGCGCACGTGCCCACCCATGTGTCATGTAAGCTGTGAGGGCCGTCATGGTCTGACTGTCGCTGGCTGTTAGCCGGCATCATAGTGTATAATATATAGAATCGTCTTGCTTGTTTGTGCTTAGTATTGGTCAGTTAAATGAATTTAGCAAAATTAAGGGTGCCACCAATTACTTACTGCTATTTTGACGCACATATACAAGTTACCACCTAACGCACACATTGACATGCATTCTAGTTATGCAGCAAATAACCAGCATGTATTTTTGTTTATGGATGCTTCGAGTACATCATTAAGGCCCTCTGGAGGAGTACTGGTTTTATAAAGATAAAAAAAGTTATTACAATTCACACCATAAGCACACTACGTCCACAGAATCAGTATTCTGTCACAATCGTCAAAATTGTAGTCATGACGGAATATTCACTGATTGTTCCGTGGTGGAACACTACAGGCAAATTTCCCTTCAAAACTTGGCACCAAGCACCAACACATATCTAAGTGGCCATTTTTAGTCTACAAAGACCATCACTGGACATCACACCACCAAAACCTGTTCTCATCTCAGCACACTTCTTAGCATGAGCACAAGGGGCAGTCAACCAGTTCACATTCAAAAACATACTGTATATAAAAGAACATGTACAAATGCTGATAATAAGGATATTTACACAAAACTGTCAACAAGTTAGCTAACGTCAATTCTGAGCTTTTCCTGTAGTTCTATTACATCTTAACTTTGCAAAGAAAACATTTAATGTTATAATTAAGAATTGTATAAAATAATGGATCAGACAGATAAACCAAAAACAAAGTACATAAAACTAGTTATAAAATTTAAGCGAAGAGATGCATCAAACACGTTGATTGCGAGCTGCCACTGATATATTAATTGTATTACTGAATATTTTTGTTATTTCAAATGTACATAAATTAGTGTGTTCAAAATTCTAAGGTTAAGTTCCTCTCTTTTTATTTTTGTATGATTTGTGAAAATCTATAAGACAGTTTATTATTTTGTAGATTATTTTATTAATTACATTGTTATAATTTCCCCTGTGGTGAGTGGACTTCACCAAGGGTTATTCCATATTTTGGTATGGTGTCCGAATTCTTGGTTGGCACTTTCCTCATACTTTTCAACTGCCCACTTCCTGGCCATTAAAAAAAGTATTCAGTCAAACCAAAAGTATGAAAATTTTGTGATTATTAGTATTACAGGATACACATAATCAGTCTCGCAAAAAGTTGTGATAGAGAAATAATTACAAATGTGGCAGAGAAATAATAAAAAAAAATAGTATTTGATGGATATTTTTATCGTATAATGGAGTAACACCCACTTTCATCACTTTTCATATGATTAATTTGTAAAATCGCTGTTGTGTTTGGAAATATACACTCTTCTTTTCTTTAGGTTCCAGATTGTTGATGGTGGGAACCTGCTGATCCAAGATGTTCGGCAGAGTGATGCAGGACAATACCAGTGTGTGGCTAAGAACACAGTGGGCCTTCGGGAGTCTGCCATGGCAGTGCTCGAGGTCCACGGTAGGGCACGGTCCAGCATCTCATACCACTGTTCTTCTGTCGCTGGTCACATCACTCTCACAGACTGGGTGCATCATGCCGGTTTTGCTGTACTTTTTAAGGAGACTTTATGAAACAAATTCGATTAGTCTACAAAACAGAAACACAAACCTCAGGGCTTTACACCAGCATAAGAAGTATACCTGGCACAGAACTTCCTGGTTGCTCAGTGTCAGCCTATCCCCGAGCAGTACCAAGCCCTGTTGCCACATTTAAAAAGCTTCCATCCACTCATAATACATGTCTTAAATATAAATTTTAGTAATATATATTTCAATTCAATATGGTACACAGAGAATACAGTTATATATACATACACACACACACACACACATATATATATATATATATATATATATATATATATATATATATATATATATATATATATATATATATATATATAACAACCGCTTAAATTTTACTTGCGTAGTAAAAATGTTATGTCGCTTAAATTTACGCCTGTCTGCGTGTTATCAATCAATGTCAGATACTTATTTAGAATGACAAATGTGTATACATTTAGCATAGTAATCATTTATTTCACATTTTAAAATTTATAATAATTGTAGGGAATTCTTTCATGTGTGTTTAAAAAAATTAATAAAAAATGATGATGATGAAGATAATAATAACAATACTACTACTGCTGCTACTACTTACTACTACTGCTACTGCTGCTGCTACCACTACTACTACTGCTGCTGCTCTACTACTACTACTACTTCTGCTGCTACCACTACTACTACTGTTACTACTACTACCACTGCTGCTGCTCTACTACTACTACTTCTGCTACTACTGCTGCTACTACTACTTACTACTACTACTGCTACTGCTGCTGCTACCACTACTACTATTGCTGCTTCTCTACTACTACTACTACTTCTGCTGCTACCACTACTACTACTAGTACTACTACTACTACTGCTGCTCTACTACTACTACTACTTCTGCTGCTACCACTACTACTGCTACTACTACTGCTACTACTACTTACTACTACTGCTACTGCTACCACTACTACTACTACTGCTACTACCACTACTACTACTACTGCTGCTGCTCTACTACTACTACTACTGCTGCTACTACTGCTACTGCTGCTACTACTACTACTACTGCTACTACTACTACTACTACTGCTACTAATACTACTGCTACTACTGCTGCTGCTACTACTAGTACTACTACTACTGCTGCTACTACTGCTACTACTTCTGCTACTACTACGTACTACTACTACTTACTACTACTACTTACTACTACTGCTACCACTACTACTGCTGCTGCTACCACTACTACTACTGCTGCTTCTCTACTACTACTACTTCTGCTGCTACCACTACTACTACCACTACTACTACTGCTGCTCTACTACTACTACTTCTGCTGCTACCACTACTACTGCTGCTGCTGCTGCTACTACTACTACTTCTGCTGCTACCACTACTGCTGCTACTACTACTACTACTACTATTACTGCTACTACTACTGCTGCTACTACTGCTGCTGCTACCACTACTACTACTGCTGCTCTACTACTACTACTACTTATTCTGCTACTACTACTGCTGCTACTACTACTGCTACTACTACTGCTGCTGCTACTACTGCTGCTACTACTACTACTACTACTACTGGTGCTGCTACTGCTACTACTACTACTATTACTGCTACTACTACTGCTACTAATACTACTGCTGCTGCTACCACTACTACTGCTGCTACTACTACTGCTGCTACTACTGCTGCTGCTACTACTACGGCTACTACTACTACTACTACTACTGGATAGTGTATTTCTCTAAAGTGCCATGAGCTCAGTTTTTATATGATTCTTCCTTGCAATATATGATAAGATTATAAAAGACGAAAGAGATGCAACACTATAAGTGACATAGCAGCATGGGGAGGTCTCTATGGCAGAATGAATGGAGCTGTAGCAAAGTAGGAGGGGCCCTGACAGCTGTGCTTCTCTGCACAGTGAAACCGTTCCTGCTGAGGGGCCCACAGGATGCAGTGATCCAGTCCGGGGGCATCGCCATCTTCCAGTGCCAGGTGGGGGGTGACCCGCCGCCTGATGTGGTGTGGCGGCGTACTGCAGGTGGTAGCGACCTGCCCCCAGGGCGCTCCCAGGTGCTAGAGGACCACAGTCTGCACGTCGGGGAGGTGCAGCCGGGAGATGAGGGCGAGTACACCTGTGAGGCCAGCAACGATGCCGGCAGCCTGCGCACCTCCTCCACACTCACAGTGCAAAGTCAGTACCTGTCACCCCTGCTGCTTAGTGCTGAATAGGAGGGTCTCGTTATTTGTGGAAATGTGTGGCCATGCACGTATGTGAATCTGGTTGGGGCTTTAGAGTTAGTATCTGGTCAACACAGGTATGAGCTGGACACACCTGCGATGAAAGGGCATGAACCCTTTCTCCCTCTGGTTAAGCGGTCGAGGTGCAGTGTAGCCTTTGTGACTAAGAGGGCACCATTAAAATTCCAAAAGGCAGGGCCACAGCTGTGTTTGTAGTTCTATTGTCTCTTCCTCTCTCTTTCAGTGGCTGGCCAACAGAGAAACCAGGTGCTTGCTACAGCAGGTAATGTCTCATTTCCTCAGCTAGATTTCAGTTCTGATTCATACTGGACTGGATCATGTAGTCCCATTTGTAGTTAATCTATTCACAGTGCTTGTAATGTTTTCAAACAGCTCTCATCTTGTCTGTCACTTCCTCTAATCAGATACCTATTTTTGACACATGTTTGATTCCAATTTCAATTTTTGTTATATGTTGCATTCAACAATTTTCTACAAAAAATTGTGCTTCTGTTTGTGTAGCTCGCTGATTGTGCACAAGCTATTAAAACTACTGTGAACAGACTTTGTATGAGCAGCGTGTTAGTTTCCAGTTGGTCTAGTCTATTTACCTTCAACTTTGACATGCATAACTGGATCATGTGACACCCTAATTTATAACTTTATTTTGACTCCAGGGGAATTCCTGTTTTGTAAAGAGGAGACCTTTAAATTTTTCATTTTTTAAACAATAATCCTATCTCTGTATGCGTAATTTTTAGTAACATAACCTTTGTCATCTTGAACATAGACAACTGATTTTATAACCACCTTTCACATCAATTTTATTTTCCTTAGAATGAAGATGTTTAGGTTGATATTTATTTTTAAACCACCTACTTCCAAATAAAGTGATTTTAAAAAAGCATTCATGATTGTTGAAGCAGTTCGTGTGTTATCAGTAGCTTCAATTGTTATTTAATGTATCAAAATCTGAATTCTTGAAAAATTTAAAATGTAAAAATTAGAACAAATATCAGCTGTTCCATCTTTTTAATGATTAAAAGCTTGTAACATTAAATGACTTGATTTAGTTAAATAAACTGTATGACCTTGAATTAAGCAACAAATTTTAAAATTGTCCATACAAATTTTACTAAAAAAAATTATTATAATTCTAATAATAACGTTTTTGCCTGTAAGGAAACAAATTATTGAAAAATTTGTTAATTTATAATAATTCAATTTCTTTTATGTACAAGTAAAGAAATTAATAATGTTTATCAAACCATGTGTGATGTAAATGCCATTACAAGAAATTTTTCAATATATGTATGTTTGTTTTTTTTACACCCAAAACATTGTATGGCTATCAAATTACTACATTTTCTGTTATGTATAATTTGAATATGTAATTACTGTCACTATATTATCATTTTTGTAGTGTTTAGTATGTATGTTTTAGCAGAGCGTTAATATTTTGAATGTACTATATCATTTTTGTGTTTTTGTTGAAATATGAATGTTTTTTAAAGGAGAATTTTAATGGTAAGATCTTAGTTAAAAACAGCATATTATATACTATTTTTGCTGATTCACTCTGTATAATGTTTATTGCATCATATTGACCATACACATTCCTGAGCTTACTTATTTTACTTACAAGTACGTAAAACTTCACATCAATTTTTTAGCAATATTAACAGTTTTTATTCAGTATTTATCGCTTTCATTATTGATGCTTTGTTCCAATTAGTAGTTGTATGAATATAATGGTCAACTAGATTTACCAGTTTATGAGGCTTGCAAAGCAAATCTAGTAATATAGGTATAACTTGCTTGTGTCCTACATTTTTATCTATTTGAATATTACTAAATGGTGATCATAGTAAAGTAAACTCTCTTGAAATCAACCTTTGAAAAAATCACTGCAGATAATTACATGTATGCCACATTACATGCATGCCATAGTACATGCATGCCACAGTACATGCATGCCACAGTACATGTATGCTACAGTGCATGTATGCTACAGTACATTGATGCCATCGGGCGAGACACTTAGACAATTACGATACACTTTTACCTGCTTTGATGGACACCAGCTGTGTTTCCTACACACCACACTTTGAGACTCGGGGATTTCAGGAATGCTATGGTTTCCGTGTGTTTGTCTCACCCGTGCGTACTTACAAAACAGTTTTTTGTGTACCAAAACACTGCAAACAAAACACTTGGTGGAGCTAGGTACTGATGCTACAAAGACTTGCAATTTTTACACTGTGAGGTATGTTTATTGCCAAAAATACACAGTGCCAGGAAATTAATGAAGGTGTTTACACTTGGACGTGACTAGCCAGTTCCAGTGGGTGATTCCCCTAGCATGTTACTCAACTTGTGCACTTTGCATGAATAATGCTTCTCAGTGTCTGATAACACAGCCTCCACAAGGCAAGGGGCCTACAGCCGCTAGGATGGACTATAGGTTTTTCCCAGAGACAAGACATGGAGTATGAGGTGAACACGTGCAATAATTTATGCCGGTAACGCTAACTCGTCGGGACTCTTCCTTGAACCATGTGATGTGTGGCGACGGTCAATACACATAGCGGGCTAGGATGGAAATAATACTACTGTGCAAAACAATACAAAATATCACTGGGTGAACATGGGGCATGACATGAAACAGGTAAATAAACACATGAATGTGTGAAAAGATTCTTAGATGGCGCGGATGCTGCTGGATGTAGTTCTTAGTGGACCACGTGTGCAGGTGAAAAATACATTATTTCTTTTGAAAGTCAATAAAATCTCGTCAGCCAAAATGATAACAACGTTAGCCAAATTATTCTTTGTACGATGCGATCATACAAAAGTTCCTAGCACACCTGATGGCGGGAAAATTCAGACATATGAAGTGACCATGTGGTCATACACAAAAATCATCAAACATTGAAAAATACAAGAACCCTGAATAAAACAATACATATATCCCTGAGAAAATAATGGTGCACATGTAATTACAAGAAATAACCCTCTAAGTGCAGTGATAGCGCAGATACGGATTTAGCGGCTGCTAGTTAGTGTTAGATTAGTGGTGCGTGACATCATGGGCTGACTGTGGCTGGCTCTTAGCCAGCGTCAACATGTGTGCCACAGTACATGTGTCCCACAGTACATGTATGCTGCAGCATGTTCTGGCATGTGGGCTCACAGTTAAGTTGCAGTGAATCAGGATAAATAGTTTCCAGATTTGACGTGTTGGGTGTGTAACGTACCATATAAATTTATGGCTACTACATTTACTGTTTCTTGTTTTCAATTCACAAAACGAAGAATTTGTGTATTATTGACACATTTACTTTCCTGAAAAATTTCATAATTTCCCCTTAATGGAACATTAATAAAATGAGATGGTCATAATAGTATTGTTAAACTTACGTGTGGCAAAAGGTATAAAACAAGGATAAAAGTAGATCCTAAGTGAGTCTTTCAAAAGTGCTCAGTTTATCATAACAGCCTTTTTTTTCCATTTATATAAGGTTTCTTTGAACTCACTGGTTTTCACTACATACTAAATTTATGTGTTTAGCTCCTCCGTCGATCACGGACCTGCCAACAGACGTGACAGTTGAGGAACATGGAGATGCAGACTTCAGTTGCAGAGTAGCAGGTGACCCACGGCCGACTGTGTATTGGTCCCTAGGTGGAAGCAATGCCCTCATCTTCCCAGGGACCAAAGGCAGTAGTTTCCTTGCAGCAAACATGTCCGACGACGAGCACGTATCTCTTCGCCTGCAGGTGAGCAAGGCCAGGCATCTGAATCATTCTATTGTATTAATAGGTGGTTATCCACATAGAGTACGTGGCCATATAGTAGGGTTGTGCAAATATTTGGTATACCAAAATGAAATCAAAAAATGAAAACGTTCATTTCTGTCTTGGTATGAAATTTGGTTACCGAAAGTTTTAACAAAACAAAAAATATCAATTTTAATGAATTCAAAGAATGTTCATTGAGTGCACTAGGAAAGAAAATCTTTACCTGTAAATGATTTTGTTTGTTTTCATTATTTTATAACTTAAATAAGTACATAAAACAAAAATTTATATGTGTGGTAAATACTATCTTCCTTTTTTTAGTTTGATTTTGCAACAAATTTATTATAATGAATAACTTACTAAAATGTTATGAAATTTGTTGATCTCTAGTTTTAGTTAAGGCTGAGCTCTGACAATGCTATTTTTAATTTTCGTTTCAGTCTCACGAAAGTTCATTACATATATTTTGTTTTCGTTTTGTGAGAAAAAAGTCACATTCTCAGAACCCTAAAGTGTTATATGTAAGCAATTTTATACAACATCTATATGTCACATATCTTGTTATAACAGTCATTTTCAGGAGCCAAGATACCTCAATCGTACTTTCAACTGCAGACACATGATTTTTACTTTTTCTTTTGTGCACTGTTACTGGAACTGCTTGCACTGTAGTCACTGTTGTAAAATTAATGAACTGTAAAATTAATAACCACCAATTCCATATCCCAGTAGCTTGTAGATATTTTGTGTACTTGGGAACTTTACTCAGAAACACATTGGTCTCGAACAAAATGACAGTGGCTTAAGTTTTGGCCCTCACTTGTACCTATTATGTGAATTGATCTATAATGACTGCGACATATTAATGCCCCCTTTATTGACTGTGGAATAGTGTTCTCTCCAGTCCACAATTGTAACAAGTAAAGGCTTCTCAGGGTGTTAGTTTGGTGGTGTTTCATTGGTCAGATGCACCTTGTGGAAGCAGCACATTTCATACCATTGCACGTTGTCACACATAATTGCCTCCAGTACTGTGTGGTTGTGAAAGAATTCTTCATTATTTTCATGTTGACAACAACATTAGTTATTTAGCCTCCACGAAGAATGGGAAGTTATTGTTTAAGTTCATCAAAGCACAACCCTCGTAAATTAGATAAAAAGAAGTAAGTACAGCTAGAAAAAGTAATTTTAGACTTCTGTTCATATACAATTTGTTAACGTACAACAGTGCATAAAAATAATATTTTTTTTTGTGGAGGGGAAGGCACAAGTGCTAACTTGTACCTCATTCACAAAATTTGAGAGGGTACAATGTTCCCCTGTACCCTCCATTCCTGTGGTCCTGGGTCTTTAGGAACACCAGATAAATGTGAAGAATCCTTGGTAGGAATTAGATTTGAAAACTGGATCATAAACACTTACAGATATGGCAGGAACTGTCTGCTTTGCTATTAATTACAATATTGAAAGGAGACAGAAAACACAATTACTCGCAGGCTGGTACTCACGGATACATACACATGGAAAATTTGTTTGTCCTACTTTGTATCTATCTGCAAGTACCTTCACTGCGTTTTCTATCTCCTTTTAAAGCCGTACAGATGTGTGCTCTGAATAGTGACTATTATTTGTTTTGGATGCAGAGGGTAACAAGAGTGTTGCTATGTGCAGGATGTGAAGAGGAATGATTCAGGCCTGTGGGTGGTATGCTGCGCTGTGAGCCCGGCTGGCTCAGCAGTGGGACGGGCAACACTCGTAGTCACTTCGATGGAGGACCAGCCCCCGCCCATCATCGTACTGGGTCCGGCCAACCAGACGCTGCCTCTGAAGTCCGTTGCCGAACTGCGCTGCCAGGCCTCGGGGAACCCCCCACCCATCATAACCTGGTACCGTGATGGCAAGGCCATCATCCCCAGCCCTCGCTTTAACATCACGCAGGTTGGCCTGCTTCGTATTGCAGGTTAGTGAGCATAGCGAGCAACATACAGCAGTGTTTGTACACTGCCTTATGAAAATCGCTCGCTATTGAACTGTATTAATTCCGAATAGAACTGTTCACTTTTCAGGTTGCAACAGCTAAAGTCTTTTCAATGGTGAGGAACTTATAAAATAAGAAAAAAAATTAATACTGCCAAGCCTTATGAAAATCATAAGTTCAAATTTGGTTTCATTAAACTGAAACATCTGAATTAATTGAAGAATTTATTAGTATATTTAGTAAAGAACTGGTGAGCTACTTCCCAGCACCTGAGGTCTGAACAGTTGAGTGTTACGAACTTGCTGATTTTCCTCTAGTTTTAGTGGAACCGAATACTGTTTAGTGGTAAAATGTTACTTTTGGCAGATAACTGAATTTCTGGATGATATTTAAGAAAAAAGGTACAGTATAAAATATTATTTCTAAGTGTTTGAGTACTGGGCTCTTTTCTAGAACACCAAAGTTTCTGTCTTCCTCACTTTGTCTGTTCTGAAATGTTTACATTCTTGGCAATAATAATTTTCTATTAAAATATTAGAACAATAATAATAATTTTTGTATACCGAAACATTAAGCATATTTTGCCGACGATTATATAAACACATCTATATGTAGTTTACTAGAACCTTAAAATATTTCCAATATTTGCTATTACGAGTTGGAAGTAAGTGACTCCCATCATTGTAGAAATTACATTTTAAAAGTCGTAAAATTTTAAATAAGATAGTTTTCTCTCACAGAAAACAGTTATTGTTGTGTATTATTACTATTATTGCTGTTGTGGTTCCATTTTAGCAACATTTTAGCAGGTTTAGCAATTAGTTCTAGCATATTTTCAAAATAGGTCTTGGCAGAACTACTGCTAAAGGCAGCAAAGCTATTACCACCCTGGCACTATATATACCATGAGTGAGTCTATATTAATATCCTGTGCATCGCCAGAAGGCTGTTAAGAAAATGGCTTGAAATCAGTTTTAATATTAATTCCATACTTGTACAACACAAAAGTTACATCTGAACCCAAGATTGTTAGTCCATTTCTGATATATATCTGCTTTTGTGGGTTTGTCGTACTTTAGTTTCCTTAACAGCAGCGGCAAAGGGTCACTAAAGGAGATTCAAAACAGAATTTTGTGGTAGATTTGAGAAAAAATTACTGCGAAACAAATTCCATCTAAACAATTTAATGTACAGTATTTCACAGCCTACTAGATGACATGGGTGATGTTACAGATCTGGAGAAGCAGGACCGTGGACTGTACACGTGTGTGGCATCGTCTCGTAGTGGCAAGTCCACGTGGAGTGCGACACTACGGTTAGAGATGCCGACCAACCCCAACATCCACTTCTTCCGTGCCGCAGAGCCTACCATGTTCCCAGGGGCCCCAAGCCGTCCCCATGTCATCAACAAGACTGACACCTCCGTCACCATCTCTTGGACACGCAACAATAAGATTGGGTCTTCCTCTTTGCTGGGATATCAGGTATGTTCCCCCTCTACTTAAGCTATTTGTCTTGCCTGCATTTCTATATCAAAGAGCATCCACTAGCCAAAAGATAATGTGTTAAAGAACATCTAATGCATTTTTAGGAAATGAGACAAGTAGCCCCTTGAAAGGGAGGATAAATTAAAAGGTATGAGATTTCCAAGGCCTTTATAGATTGAAGAAATCAGTGATTGATGCCAAACATTATATTGAAGACCATTCTGTGGTTGATAAAGATTTTGAAAAAATTATATACTTAGCATCCAGTTAAATTTTATCCTCACTTCAGGGCTGGATTTCTCATTATGCCGATTAGGCCCAGACCTAGAGCGGTACTTCTCCAAGGGGCGGCATGGAGAAAGACATGTCTGCCTTAAATTGTCATTATTGATGTTGAAGACAGCTGCATTACTTCGCTATCAGCGTGAAATGCGACACACAGGCGTGAATGCACTATGTTGATAATCTTTGCTTACACAATACTCTCTTGGTAATAAGCTGAACATAGCGCATATTTGATACACATTGTTTCAATTTTCAACCTTAATGTTCACACGGGAATTCGTTTGATAAATTATCCTCCGTATTTAATTTAACAAAACTCCTGTCCCGCCCGTTTCTGTTGCAGTTTTATCACATATAGATTGATTGGGGGGGATTTGAATCTTCATCGCCTTCTCACAGTGAGAGGATTGACCATGGGGATAAGGGCAGTATGATTCAATACCATTGTTCTCTGTTTTTGAAATGGTATAGTTGCCAGTTGGCACTAGTTGCCATGCTGATGTGATGCGGGCGGCGCGGCCTGATGCAGGTCACATCATGCCACATCATACACGCTTTTCGTACCAATGTTGTTGATTCATGTTCGGTTAAACTATGAACATGTTTTAGCTTATAAGTTTAAAATAGGTACATGTGCATCCGCGTGTTTAAGTGTTGCGAATTTAGCTGCCTGTGAATAGTGAACAAAATGAGTACCCAAAGAGCAAGACTCAGTGGTGCTCAATACAAAAAATTAATAAAAGTTAAAGAAGAAAGGAGTGGTGCTCTTTTAAAGCAGATCCCTACATTTCTTCTTTTTTTTGTATGTAACAGTGATAACTGACAGGACGAATATGTCGCCAATGCCATGGCTGCAAGTGATAATGCTACCAATAGCAGCAGTGCTTCTATAAATCGTCCTTCCTTTGATAGTGATGACTTAGAAGCTACCGATGCATGTGTTTGTCATTCCCAGAAAAATTATTTTCTGCTCAAAAGAACGAATTCCAACATCAAGTACCAATAATTCACTGAACAATGGCAGTATCCATGCTGAAGCGACCTGCATGAATTTGATGGAACCAGATACAACTAGCAATCCTAAGAAGCTTGTTTTTGAACCTAGTATAGTGGGAAATTAATGAGAAACTACGAAACTGTGGGACTGTTCATGGAATTGAACAAAACTTAGATGCAGACTTTGTGCTTCAAAACGTAAGTACCCTGATAAAGAAAGGTGTGCTTCAAGGCATATTTTTTCTCGGAAACTGCATAATGGGGAGACACAAGTTAGGCATTTGCTAGTATACTCGCCATCAAAGGGATGTGTTTTTTGTGCGACGTGCTTGCTATTTGATGGGGAAAATGGCATGTTTACTTCAGGGTTTGACTGGACAAATGTTTTTAAAAGGCTACAAGACCATGAGAATTCACCTCAGCATAAAAATATCATTGCAACACTTAAACTGAGAGGAAATACTAAAGCACGAATTGATAACAGGCTCGTTGCACAGTTTGAGCAAGAATGCAACTACTGAAAAAAAATGTTTTGAAACGTATCATCGCAGCAGTAAAGTATTTGGCTATTAGAGGTTTAACATTTCATGGTGCTGATGAACACAGGCAGTAAAAGCAGTGGCAATTTTCTAGGGTCGCTAGAGTTTCTTGCAGAGATTGATCCATTCATGGCAGAACATCTAAGATAACATAGCGACAGAGGTTCGGGACATACATCTTATCTTTCCAAGACCATTTATGAAGAAGTGATTATTTTTATGGCTGAAAAAGTAATGGATGAAATAGTGAAGGAAGTGAAAGAAGCTAAATACTTTGGTATAAGTGTCGATTCCACTCCAGATATTTCACACACTGATCAACTAACATTTATTATATTCTATGTTAAGAAGGATGGAGTTGGGGAGCCAGTTGAACGGTTCATTTGTTTTTTATCAAATGAAGGACATAAGTCAGAAAAAATAGCCAATGCTGTTTTTACTGTTTTTTGAGCAAATATGAGTTGGACATAAAATACTACAGGGGCCAGTAATATGACAATGCCTCGAATATGTCTGGAACATATACAGGAGACAAGTACGGGTGAAGGAACTTTGTCCCTTTGCTGACTAAGTGCCATGTGCAGCACACTTTCTTAATCTTGGGGGTTCATGTGCTGCGGAATCTTGCACTGAAGCAGTATCGTTTTTTTGGACTGCTACAAGAACTGTACAATTTTTTCTCAGCTTCCAGATACCGCTGGGCTCTCCTAGCTCGAAATGGCAAAGGAGAAGGAGGTCGGAGACTCGTTGGTCTACTCGAAATGATGCATGCTATGCACTAGAGAGCAATTGGTGTGGACTATTTGAGACCTTGCAGACTTTAGAAAATGATAGTTGAGGAAAACCTCGAACTAGTAATGAGGCATCTTCATTGAGACAAAAATTAAATATACTAGAAACTGCATTTATGGTAGTCTTCTGGACTGCAATCCTTCATAGGTTTAATGCTGTTAGTGCCAAGCTGCAGTCAGTAAACATAGATTTGGGGCAAGTTGTGAAAATGTACAGTTCGTTGTCTGACTTCGTAACAAATTGAAGAGAAACAGAAATGTTTGACCACAATGGATGCCTTGCGAAGTCATTGAGCAGAATATAAATTTACAAATTTGACGAGGGAAGGAAAAGGAAGCGCACTCTGAGGCCTTATGAGACTAGGGCTGGAGAAAACAACTCTTAAGACTGGGTCAGATAATTTTCGTGTTGGTACACATCATGTAATTCTGGATACACTAAGATCAGAACCGCAAGTGTAAAGTGCACGTTACAATGAGCTTCAAGAGAGGTATGCCTTCTTAGAACATCTCAGCATGTATGAACCAGCATAGATTTCTTCAGCTGCACGTACATTGCCCTCTTACTACAATAGTGATCTTGAAGCATCCATTGTAGAAGAGTCATTGCACCTTAGAGTGCATGTGAAGCTACACACACCTGACAATGAGGGAAATGTCAACCTAACAAAATTAAGTAAATTTTTAAACCAAGAAAGGCTTTTTGAAGTCTATACCAATGTAAACATAGCACTCAGAATGATTCTCAGTGCTCCAGCAACAAACTGTTCAGGCAAACGCTCTTTCTCTACTCTACGACGTGTGAAAAACTGCCTGAGGTCGACCATGGGAGAAGACAGTTTATCGGCCGTGGCATTGCTGAATATCGAGGGACAGGTGCTGCGGGATCTGGACTTCGAGGATAATATTAGTTCCTTTGCCCAAAGGAAGGCTAAAAGAAGAGCTTCGGATAAGACATAAGTTATCTTACTAGGCTTAAGTTAAAATTTTTTCTTTCATGGAAAGTAAATCAAATTTCTAAATGTTGTCCTTACAATTGAATGATACCATGTCAGTGTTTTTATTGCAATCATTTTCATAATATTTGCAGTTCTGGTTGTCATTATTGTTTTAATGTTGTGATATATTAACAATACATTTACACGTTGGTTCAAATTAAAATGTCGCACCTCATATGCTCTCCGTACATCTTAAAATAATAAATAAATATGAGGTAGGAAAAAAAAGTTTACTGGAGGGGCGGCACATTTTTATGGGCCTACAGGCGTCTACAAAGGAAATCCGGCCCTGCACACATTTGCCTGCATGCATGAACTCTCTCCCGGTTACAACTTTACTGTATTGTTTTACATAATTTTTTTTAGGTACAGTGCATTGCTCAGTGCTTTAAAGTTCCGATTTTTTTTTTAAATTGTTGCAATTTTTTTTGTAAATTGTTGCAATTTTTTTTTGTAAATTGTTGCCATTTTTTTTTAAATTGTTGCAATTTTTTTTTGCTCATAGTGAAATGTAATATACTTGCATGTTTTCTACTTCCTATACATAACTTTTGTATAAATATTACAAGTAATATTTTTATGGTACATAAATTGAAAGATTTATTTAACGAAGAAATATTTACTGTTTACTGCAGGCTGTTTGCTTACTGCTGACGAACAATTGTGATCCATCAGTGATATTGCTGTTTGTCAGCAGTAATGAATAGTTGTCTACATATAGTGCAACATGCTGATTTCTCATTCCACTCATTGTAACAAAATCACAATTCCGTATAAAAGGTGCAGGTTGTTAACAGTCTTCAGCAAAATGAAGCCAAAGTGTTACCAAACCGGAGTAAAAAAAACTAAGCATTGACACGACGCAGCCTATGCTGGTATTTTGCATTCTAAAAAAAAGCAGCACAACTAGCGGTCAACTCCAGAACTAATATGACTGTCAAACAAAGTTGAGTAATCAGTGGAGCGCATGCGACAGATGCGAGATCGATTAATTGAACGACTGGCGCACCACCTAGCAGCCAACTCTAGAACCAAGATGGCGTGCGCTCCTAGCGGCCAATGATAGAACTAATAGAACAAAGTGAGAAACAAATGACAAACTAAAAACGAAGATGGCGGCTTCCAGTAACATGTAAACAAAGATGTTGGAGTTGAGAAAATGTGACTAATCGAACAAAGGTGAGAGTTAAAGGACAAACGAATTGGGGGGGGGGGGGGGGGGGGGGGGGGGGGAGAGAGAGAGAGAGAGAGAGAGAGAGAGAGAGAGAGAGAAGGAATGAAAGGAAAGAAAGAATTCACTAGAGAAAAAATGGAGCACTCGAAGAATACCCTTGGAATGACAGCGCATGAAAAATGACATATTGCCTACAAAGATTGTGGACCAAGATAGCCGCATACTTTCTACAAAGATTGTAGTCCAAAATTGTGGTGTACTGGCTACAAAAATGCTGACGTACTGGCTACAAAGATGGTGGAATCCAACACGACGTTCGCGTGACCGGATTGACTGAGCAGGAAGTCCATAATCCAGCATGTCATCCGAACCACCAAGCCACTGCCTGAAGCCTGTGTCCTCGGAGGAACTATACCTATCTACTGCTGACAATTAAATAGTTGTGAAAACAACTGGACCCTAATTGTGGCTTTTAGTCCTGAAGGGATCCGGGGTACTACGTGTGGTGTACGTGTCAGGTGGGGTAATTCTTGATGGCAAGTGTCGGGGATAGTGACGACTTTTCAGCAGTACTGGTAAAGAAGGCATCAATGAAGAAGGCGGTAGAACTCTGGAAGCTCTCAGGAAAGTACTCAGGAGGACTGTGGCTGTTAGTAGAGAGCCATAGCATGACTGATGTTAAGGCAAGTTATGTTAACAACTGGTATTTCTGCCAGGCGCACAGCGATATATTCTGCCAGCTGGGATGTTCCTTCGTATCTTGGGCACTTCAGTTATCTTCGACCGTCACCCCTCGGGTTCAGGTCAGTTTGGCGACACTGCTGCCATCTCTTGGCGGGGTGGTGGGCAGGGTTGTTTGGCATCTGTGTGGGCAGTATCTGCTCCTTGCTTAGGGGCAAACTCTTGCACACCGGCTGCTGCTTAGTGAGTTTACAAATGGCGAGGGTGATTATGTGACTTCCTTTCACTATGTTAGCGCTGGCCTTGGAGCTTGCCAGTCATGATTCAACTCCTTTGGGGCACGTGACATGCACATGATGATGTGAAGTTGAAAATAATAGTGTATATGAAGTTAAAAAATTGGTATGTATTTTCACAAACCACACTTTAAATATTTCTTGCAATTGTGAATATTTCTTGCAATTGTGCTGCCTCCTGATGGTTGTATTGAATCTCTGTTATTTTGGCAAGAAGGAAATAGGGATTGTTTAATGGAATATTATTGAATGGATGGAAGGATCGAGTTCTTGTCACATGCTTTGGATTACATCCATCTCAAAATTCATATTTCATTTAAAAATCATGTTGGTTTTGAAACCCCCTGCGTGAGGCGACTGGGGAGGTTGAAAGGTACCTCACTTATTTAGTTTCACAGTCACTATAAATTGTTTTTCCCATCCTTTACACCCATGGCCATGAATTCCATTAGTTAATCCCATAAATGTCACGTACATAATGTCGTATACAATCATAATTGTAACTATTATTTTCGGCCATTTGAACGTGACGAAACCATGGTGATGACCCATAGCAGAACTAAGGCCTCCTCCGGTGTTTGGCAGCATTTTCCAACCATGCTCAACACACACTACATGCACATTTAAAACTAGCAGGTGGACTTATTTCCAGCAACCAACATTTTGTATGAGGTTTTTATAAAACCACGTCACATACATTGTTGAAAGAACGATACACTTGAAATCCGAGCCCATCATGGGGCCCACTTGGCTACTCCATACACATACATGCTGGGTGTGCTACACCTTCGCACGTGTTACCAAGTCTGCTGCGGTTAAACAACTCCTCCCCATCCCAACTACCACAAGTGGATAGTGCTAGTGATGTAAGAACACTCTGGTGGCTTTTTGAAGCACTTAGTCTACATATGCCACACTCTAAAATTACTAACTGAAAACTAAAATATATAGACAGTAATAAAATAGATGAAAGCTGAAAAATATTACTAATAATACTAAATATATGTAATGCTAAATATATTAAAAAAAGACTGGCCGGCTAGAACAATAAATTTAATACCACTGTAACCACTCATAAGAGAATGCCAAGTTCAACAGTGCCAACTGCAATGTGCCAGTTGTTTCGTAAGTGACAACTCACTCATCACAGTTTTATGCCAGACAATTGAACGTCTTATAATACTTGGTGAAACATCACCTTACTTATGATTTGAACATTTTTTGTGACAAGGGGAGGTTTAAGTAAATGCTTTATGCATATAATTTTTTTGGGAGATGTCTGCAAAGTAAACCAATATTTTATTGTTGCAAATTTGAGGGTCTGCTGTGTTTAGAAGGGGATAATGTATTTTGGGATGACTGGGATGAGTCAGTGAATCAAATGACAATGTCAGACCCATTCCAACGATGCAAGAATTTGCAAACTCAATTTCCTTCAGATCAAAGAGTAAGGTGTGCATCCATGTCTGAAGGGAGCTAAATGTCATAAACTGTTGGTCCACCTTGCCTGATGTCACAGTACTCAAAAGTTGATGAGCAGCAAGTGACAAGAGTGGTTCTGGAGTTGCAGGTGGAGATGTTTGGGAGGGAGCAGACTAGCGGCTGGACTGTGGTGGCTCGCCACCTCCGTGACACAGTGCTCACGCAGCGTGGCCTGGTGCACGGGGCTCACTACCTGTTCCTGGTGCGTGCTGAGAACTTGCATGGAATGTCTCCGCCCAGTCCCGTGGTGGAGGTGACCCTCGGTGCCCCTGACGTGGGCTTGCAGGAGGCCTGGGGAAGCCTGCTGGGCGGTCGCACTGTCGAGTTAACTGACGCTGAGCCCACCACTTCCACGTCTGTGATGCTCACCTGGGAGGTACGTGCGGGCATGTACTACCTCAACCACAAGCCACCAGCCAGTTTAATTTGAATACAAACAGAAACAAAGGATATTGTGTAATGTAAGTGTCCAACTTTTCTGTAGTCCCTGTCACTATCTTGCTGCCTAGTTTGATTGCATTCTCATATCAAATTTGCAATGCATGTAGTTCCACACTGCCGCTTTCTACAGCTTCTGCAACTATATAAACATGCATGGTGATTGCCATTTCATGGCTTGTTAAACTGAATAGACTTGCAAAGATGTGGATAAAAATATGTATGTGTGAGAATTTAATGCACAATGTTCAGTTTAACACCTTCCACCCTCCCCGACCATTTCGCATTTGCATCCGTATGCAACTTAGAATATAGTTTTTGCCAATATGTTGTTGCTGAACATCTTTTCAGCTGAAGTCTTCCATAATTAATGCCTGACAGCTCACTCTGTGGTGATTTCCGTTTCCTTCTTTTGTAATGAAGTCAATTCTCTACAAAACAATCCTAGTAACAATTTCTTCAAAGCAAATAGTTGCCTTTTTTGAAGGAACAGTAATAAATTTACGTAAATGGTTAAAAAATTCTGAAGGAAATATACAGAAAATTGAATTTTTTGCATTTATTTTGGTTGCTGACCATTGCAATTCTCTTTGCCACTCCTGTACAACTGGGAATAGGGTAATATCTAGAAATAGACATCACTCACTAACTATCCACCTCTTCCATCAAGGTCATCAACGTTTACCCATGCACACCTGCCATTATGTTACATTGTCGCCAAACCCTAGGCTTATCTAGTTTGGGTGGACATCTGCAACTTTTCTCCCCTCAGATGGTAGGAAAGCTGGTGCCACCAACTTAACTGGGTTATTAACAGGCGCAAGATGGATTGGCGTTGGTTGTTCGACCACAACCCATTGTGCACGTGGAGGTGTTGAAGGAGGTGCTGGTCTGGTCTGCATGCAAGCTGGGGTGTAACTAGGTGTAATTTCTATACTGTGAGCTACTCGTGTGGCAGTCGGAGGTTATGGAATGGTGGCACTCTCCTATGGAGGAGTTGGTAGCAGAGGTGAAATAGCTCATGGTGTGTGCCACAACAAATCAAACTGCAAACTGTGATCACTGCTGGTAGCACTGTAGGGTGTTCCTCTCTCTCTGGTCACCACTTCTCGCTACCAGGTGTACACCCTGGCAGCACCCTACCCTTCCCCTACTAGATCCTCAACTAAGGCCAAAGCCTGTTTGGTAGCCTTATCCTACCCAGCCCTGTGGAATGGCATAAGAGCGTAGTGTGGATAAGATGATATTGGGTGTACAGTGGAGTTGTGTACGACCTGGAAGAAACAGGAAGTGCAGTGTGTGATTGTGAGGTAGGCCTAACTGCTGGTCTCCAGATAGGAAACTTGGCGGGCGAGAAGTCACCGGCAGACCCAAACTCCTGACTGTAGGTGGCACCAGCAGGCTTAGGGAGTCTGCTCCCGTTTTACGCAGGAAGGCGGGAAGTAGTCATATATCCACGTGTCACGCAAAGACAGAGTTCCCTGTAGATATCGACTGCTGACCTTCTGCAAGTGGGTGTCTTTGCAGGAATTCACCGGCAGACCTTAACACTCACAGGAAGGTGGCAACAGCCGAGTGAGAACCTCCACTCCAAGGAGATGGAGGTTCAGTGCCGAGAAGGATAGGATTTCGGGATTCGTCATGTACCTGCTCCTGAAGAGTATAGGCAGAAACAGGTCAAAACAGAATATAGCAGGAACTAGGTGCAGAATGAAAGTGTGTGGGAAGGATAACACAACCATTTTAGTTTATGCCTGATTATTGCCGAAGCAATAAACACACATAGGCCAGCATGTACCTTGACTGTGGCCTGAGGGGTTTACCTAGGATGCCAACCAAGGTGGAGTCCTTAGTCATGGTAGATGTGGCGGCGTGGGGGACGAGGGTGACCCAAGTCAACGAATACTCAGACACTTACTGACTGAATGCATGGTGATCTGCGAGGCAGTTGTTTCGCTTATCCGTAGACGTAGCTGGCTGAAAGCGAGCGAATACTACTGACGGGCTGTGATTCATTTGGAGCAAGATGCTAGCAGTGTCGGAGAGCATCTGGGCAGAGTAACGGAATGTTGGAGAGCTGTGCAAGTCAGCTGGTGGTTGTAGTAGTCTGGACGTGGCCGGGTAAAGTAATGTTCTGCTGGAGAGCTGCGCAGGTCAGAGTCAAACTGAGGACTGCTAGTCCTATACTGTATATACCCAGTCCACAGGGCCAGCATGGGGGTAGAGGTGTGATGGAGAGGAGAGGGACGTAAAGCAAGGAGAAGGCGGCTGGTATGGCGGCTCGCTTTTCCTTAGCTGCCTGGCAGGAAGGGAATCCAGGCCCTTCATGTTGAGTGGATTACAGGCTTGCAGGAGGCAATGTGGCACTTCTGTAACCTCATGTGATGCACTCTGTGGTATGTGGCAGTTACATCTCTTTCTTGGCTGTGGTAGAGGCTAGAGCAGATTATGATGTCACCCATAGTGTGTCAACATTACACATGCCAAAGTAGGCTAGCCCAGAGTCTGCCCTTCATGAAACTAGATAATAAAAACGCTGTACTGAACTGGCTGAAATGAGGAATAAAGACTTATCTTTTTTTGACACGGCTGTGAACAAAAATATTAATTACAATTTCATATACAGATACAGTTTTTTTAACGTAAAATTGTGTTGGCGGACCACTAGGACGAAGTGGGAACAATAGGAGGAAGGGTGCAAAGAATGGCACCTGTTAGTGACAACGCAGCCGATTCAGGTTATGTCCATTTATTGCCGTAAGAATTAAATACACATAATCAGTCTGTACACTTAATCTTGGAACATGCAGTAACACAGGCGGGGGGAGGGTAACCCCAGACGGTTGGTACTTTGACTCATAGGCAGTATAAATGTGGCTAGGGCCATGTAGCCATAAGGTGTTTAAGGCTTCGGTAAGTGGTCGTGCAGAGTAATGTTCTGCGAGTGGAACTGCCAGTCAGCTAATAGTAGGTGAAGTTAGTGACTTCAGTTTGCGGCTGAGTAGAGTGACGTTCTGCAACAGAGCTGTGTGAGTCAGTCTCAAACTGAGGACTGCAACACATGGCCAGTGTGGAGCGTGCAGGGTGGCAGAGAGAGAATCTACGTGGTAGCCGCAGAGATGGCCAAAGGCGGCAGAAGGCTGGGTTGCATTCCCCTCTGTGGCCGGCGGCCGGAGGGTAAGCCCGCCAAGGTGTGAAGTGGGATGCAGACGAGCAGGCGGCAGCAGCTGGCCCATGAGCAAACCCTAGAATAACCGTAGGAGGCACCAGTAGCGTGTACAGCGTAACACTCTTCTTGGAGGGGGCCATGGCTGTGGGGAGGCTAGATCAGGATATTGACGTCGCCCGTGGCGTGTCAACATTTGTCTGCCGCTGATACACAATAATTTATTTGCTGAGTCGTTCATGTTTGTTTTTGAATTAGCACTTTAAGTTTACTAAAAGGTCATGTGACCCAAATTAGTAGACCAAAATGATGACATAGTTGGTATTTGTGTATTAATTTTTTAGTATGTATTAAAACTTACTAAAATACTTAACTACCAAATTGCAACCATCACTGAACAAGTGACTATCAATGGCATCTAAATTGAACGCTACTGAATACCGATATACTAAATGGACAATTTAAACACAGCCTTAAATTTTAGGAACATAATTTATATTTGGGGTGCACCAGTGATTCAAGACAGTCACCAAGAATGACAGATCAAGCTATTTCATGAAGCAGTTTACATGTGCCGATATTACTTTTCACCGAAGAAGATGCACTTATAATGCACCTACAGTGATACTTAATTAAAGCAAATACAAAAATAATTAATAATTGCTGGTAAAGTATTCCAACACTAGGTACAGGCATATTTACAAAGTCAAGCAGTCTGCTCTCTACTCTGTGGTTGCTAGGCACTGTTTCTCTTTGTTTTATGTGTGCTAGACATGATGAGACAGAACACAGTATTGTTTGGGCACCTTTTGCCAACCTTATGTTCAGTATGTATAAAGCCCATAAAGTAGAGCTGTGCGGGATAGATAATTTGTGCTCTGGAAAATTTTGAGTAGGAGAAATAATTTTTTTGGGGAAATGGGACAGTATCGGGAATTTGTTGGTACACTAGAAAATGAACAAAATGTACAAATAAAAACTGCTTTCAATACTTTAGTGTAAGCCTTGCATTTTGCTAATACATTGGCGTTTTTTCGTAAAAAATGCCATAGACACTTTGAATTTCTCACCACTATTTTTTATATCCTTATTGCTTCTAACGCACTATGTAAACAAACTGTAGAGTCAGTAAATAATACTTTAAAAAAAACATATAAATAGTGTTTTGTACCAAATTAACATGCCATAGGTTTGGGTTTTACCACACTACAAATCACACAATATTTAAACTTTCATTCAAAACTACAAGATTATTGATTAAAAACATCTCTGAATGAAAATTTAATTGTGTTACATCATGCAATCACATGTATGGGGGATTTCCAAAATAAAAACACGACTATTATTGGACGACATTCTATGTCATGTGATGTTCTTACCAATAACGTACTACCTTAGATGAAGATGTGTCACATTCTGCAACTGTTATGCGGTGTAACCTAACAAAAAGCATATTACCGTAAAAATGCATGACCTTTCCGATTTTTATGAGCTTATGTGGACATGCAATTGCATTCACACTAATTTAAATGTGATTTCGCGAAATGGAAATATAATTTATTATGTGGAATGAACAGTTATTTATATTAGGAACGCACACCGAAATTTGTTTACATACGACGGCAGGTGGCAAACTTCGTATGCATTATATTTATATGAAACCATTAATACTCATAGGTACGTTGACTTGCATTTATTTATTATTTACTAATGCTGGCAAGATTAGGGCCATGAAGGTCCACTCTTACATGTGTGTCGCAGAACACAAAAATAATAGCAAAATAGACTAAATAATTTTTATCCCAAAAAATTTACGGCAAAATTATTTTCCGCCCGACCTTTTCAGAAAATATATTTCCAGAATTTTTTCCCGAGAAGTCGGGATCCTGCCCAGTGGGCAGTGGATCAATGATAATATGTTAATATTTAATTAACAAATCAATTGATTTCTCTGCAAGAGGCCAGCAAAAAAAATAGATCACACTTGCTCCAAGCTGTTCAGCATGCCGTGTGTAAATTTTTTTTATGGTGACAAGGGGAAGACCTATATGTCCGTCTGGAGTATAATTTCTCCCAGAAGATTTGAAAATTTAAAAATACAATTGATATATCATTAAAACAAATTGTTATTTTGCCTTAGGAATTATTGAACATGGACAGAATTTTGGGGGTCAAAGTCAATAAAAATAAGTCCAGTTTGATCTTACAAATTAATTCATGGGAATCATAACTGTATTCAACAATTCTAACATGTAACTTGCCATAAAAATTGCTGGTAAATAGAATTTTAATGGAATTTTTGTATTTTGGAAAAGGGGGGATGTGTTAGAATTAGTCTAAAATTGAATGACCCCTTCAAAGTAGCAATCATTTTCTTATGAACAGTGAAATGAAATGCTGTATTTTAAGCAAGATATGGATAATTTATACTACTCATTCCCTCAGTATTCCATACTCCAGCAGACATTCTCTGTGTTGTGCCACAAGATGCTCTGTCAACTTGAATGCATGCACTAAATGCTGAGTTTTTATTTTTATTGTGGTACATATGTAGTTGACATAGCACCATTTACATACAACTACAATATATTCTGAAGTAATTTAGCCACATAGCATGCAGCATTATATTATTTTTATTAATATTTGCATTTGCGAACCTAATTAAAGTTTTTATAGGTAACTACATTTCTCTCTTGTTTTGTAACACTTATGTGTCCGCTAATACTGTATTTAAATGCAGGAGAGAGGCACATGTTGTGGGATTGCTAGAACATTTCTCCTAGGTGTCCTGTAGGTAGTCTGGATAATTCTAAGCTGTTTGTGTACTGCATTTTTTCTAGCTGTAATGCCTTCAACAAAAAATTTAATTATACAATCATCAAATTTCCCAATTTTCCGAAGATAGTTCTTCTAACGAACAGAATAAATATTTGGTGTGTTTGTGGCAAACTAGCCTAAAGCATTCAGATCACCACTTGTTATTTTGTCACCTTGTAAGTATAAAAATGAATACTGTTCATTTTAGATAAACTTAGATATTGGAGATGCTATTTTTTAAGTATTTAAAATGCTTTGCAAATGCCTCAAAATATACAGTTGCTAGCAGTCTTTAGAAATACCAAAAATACTGACGTACTGAAAAAATAATTATTTAATTAATTAATTTGTGGATTAATTTTAGTCTTGATTGTACGAAAATGACTATGGTTTATATGATTGTGCATCAATTTTGTTAATGTTACTTGTAAATCTGTTTAGCAATGATGGGGAACTGCCCATTTATTCTATAAGGATGTCTGTGAAAATAACTTCATTTGTATTACAAAATTACTTATTTTTTATTTGCCATGAATAAGTAATTTTAAGTTTCCTCTAGTAGTCCACATTCAACTGAATTAGTATTATAATATGAAGTTCACCTTTACATATCAGGGATTTTTCCCTTAAATCAATGTAATATAAGTTTTGAATTGAAGAAAACTTTTGCAGGTGTTCAGCTCAGACTATGTGGAAGGATTCTATGTCTACTCTCGCTGTCTAGACATCAGTAACTCATCTGGGCTGTACGTGATGCAGAAGGTGCCACATTCTGGTGGAACTTCAGCATGTGAAGTGACAAACTTGACTGTGTTCACTCGCTATGAGTTCTTCATTGTCCCCTTCTACAAGAGCATCAATGGCTGGCCTTCTAACTCCAAGACTGTACGCACTCTAGATGGCTGTAAGTCCATGCTTATCGCGTGTTAATTGTGAGCATACCAGTTATATTCTAGTTGTGGTTTGTTCACACTTTTTGATTTTTTGGTTCGACTGAACTTTTACTTATATTTTATTTATAAATTACAAGGTGTTATGTATAATTAATACAAATTAAAACAGTGAGAGAATAGATGTATTGGTAATGCTTAGAAAGAAATAGTGTCGAGACTCAATACGTGTTGGGGTTTGTGTTTGTGGTCTGCAAGGCCAAGACCTTAAGAATGAGTTCTTTGCCCAACAAACAGCAAGGGGTCACTCGTGGTCAGTTGAGACGAGAGTCTGTAGGAAGACAGACGTGTTGTATGGACGCATGTGGCTACTCGCAAATAAAGTGCTGAAAACATGTGCAAATGTACTGATTTAATCGCGCCTATAAATAAGAATACAGTTGATGAAATTATTTAATGCAGCAGTTAAAATTAATAGTTCTCATGTATAATATTAATAAACTGAGTGTGCAACAATGCTGTTTATTGTTCCTTTAGTGTTATTTTCTAGACTTGGCTATGCTTTGTTTGTATGAGACAGAAGAATAACCTGAAAGTAAACTTTAGCAGGGCTTCAGTAAATTTGAAAGTAATAATGAGTGAACTATACATGCAGTGTGACTGACTGTAAATAGAGTTACTGTCATAATAATTTTTGCATCTTTTATGCAAATAATTGAAGTGCAATGCAATGGTACATGCACATTTTTCCATAAGGGAATTACCATCACATTTTGTGTGTTTATGTAAACAGTTTTTGAACTAGTATATCCAATGTGATTCACAGCGCCAGGCATGGTTGTGTACCTAACAGGCCTTCTAATGTGTATAAGAAAAATATACTGATGCTTGACATGTTCTGATGGCTGTAAAGCTATGTCATGATCCGGAACGTTTTGGTCGTATTAAGTCAGAAACACGGGGTAAAGTCCAAAGTCTGGCTTTAATGCTGGTGCCCTGGAGCAATGCCGGTGTAAAGTACCAGGTGTGCGGCTTGTTGGCTCGGAACAAGGTCAGGGGTCGGTTTTATTGTCCGGCAAAGTGGCTGGCACACTGCCACTGGCTTGGCTTACTTGTCTGACTGGTGGTCCTGGGCGGCTGCTGCCTGAGCTATGGCAACACTGGATTGCTGCAGTACCAGATGGCAGTTCCAATCTGTCTCATAAAGACAGGGCAGAGGTGTCCAACACCGCGGATGAGAGGCCAGGGCAGTGTCCAGTACTTGCCTCCACCTAACATAGCTCCCGGGAAGCAGATGAGCCTAGCTGGGTAGCCCAAAGGAATCCAGTCCTACAGGCGAGATTGCAGATGGGTACTGAACCCCCTAAACCCCGCTCGATCAGGGCAAAGACACCTACTTCCAGATAACAGTGCCAAGCCCCAGAGGCTGGAGTTGCCCCCACTCACCTGTTTGCACCAACTTTCAAAACCAAGGCGCGCAGGTACAGAGAGGCTAAGTGGAGGCCGATCCATAAATTCATGTGGCCTTACCCTAAACATGCAGCTTTGCGATCGCGGAAAGACACCACCAAGTGACTGCAATTTCAATAAGGGAGGGAAACGTGAATCCCCACATAAGAAAGACAGAACTCAAAAGTCATTAAGTGATATTAATCTGGGGCACACTGAGATGAGATGAAAGGAAAATCATAGTAACTTAGTGTTATAATAAACAGTCTGTTTTAAAAAGTAACATGCCAACCAGAACAGTTTTACAGATCATAAGGTGATAAGGAAAAAGGCCTGATCCCGGAACAAGTACGCCAACCACAAAGACCGCTGACTGGGAAATTAACTAAGTATGTTGAGAAATTGAGAAATGACTGTAAATATCACCCAACAGGGATAAGTGTGTAAATTGTGAATATTTTGATTTCAGTATTATTGTTTTTAAGCTAATGTATTTGACCCATACGTAATTATAAGTAGATTAATTATTTTTATTATTTGTAATTCCAACCCCACCTTATTGAGCAGGTTTGTATGGTTAGAGTAAAGGGAAAATACCCTGTTCAGATTAGAACCTAGTGCCATACATACCATGCCCCTGCGGTGCGACACATAGGAAAAGGCTAGAGAGTAGCCTGTTTTATAACTTCACCCTCAGCACTACTGCAGAAGACAACCAAAAAAAAAAGTCCATGGAGTTTGGGCTAACTCCCTTTATCCCTGAGTGTTACAGTGTTAAAAAAATATGTTACACAAGTAAAATTGCATCTTTTATTGCAGGAAACAAACTGTGATTTGGCCTATGTATTACCCACAGCCCTCAGCTGTTCAATATGAATGACACACTTTCTTTTCTTGACCTTGAAGGGCTGATTCACTCACCCAACTCTGCGTCACGTGACACACTCCAACACAAATGAGCTGCCAGCCCAGCCTGCAAGAGACAGACAGAGATACCCAAACCCAGCAAGATGCATACCGCACGCTGCCTAGCCTAACCAAGAAGCACAGAAGAGTGGCTGTGCCAGATGCCAACCAAGGACATTAGGGGTTTGTCTGACTACACCCCTTCGCCAAAAATCACTGAGATGATTCTCCATCGCTTTGATGGGGGGGGGGGTGGGGCGAATTGAGCAGGATGCTTCCTACTCATTATTATTATGGAATTTACATCATCACATGTGCTCCACGTGTCCTCGAGGGAATCAAACTCTTACTGGCCGCCTCCCAGGCCAGCACCCACATAATGATAGGAAGTCAGGTCATCGCCCCAGCCCTTTGTAAAACTCGCTGAGAAGCAGCTGCGGGCATTGCAAGAGTTGGCCTCTAAGTGAGAGGCGAATACGCCTGCTAGCACACTCAAACCTCCCTGCTGCCACCCCACCCCAAAATATGGCAGCAGTGGGCCACTCGGCCCTAATCCCAGGAGATGGCGGCCAAAGATTTCCGAAAGCAAAAAAGGCATGCAGGAACCCTCCAGCCAAGGAGGATATAATGCAGTGCGCCCAGCAAAGAAAACGCCAGTTGTCCACATAGCTCTCCTTAGCACAAGCCTTATCACAACTTGTGCTAAGGCTCTCTAGCACAGCCACATCCTCCTGGAATTCTCCAAGACCTACCAGTCTTCTACCATTCTTCAGCCGACAACGCCTTCCCTATCACAGGAACCGAAGAGTCGTCACTAAGCCGCGACACTTCAGTCAAGAGTCGCCACACCCGATAACTACACCACACATGGTGCCCCGGGTCCCACCCTCTCTGCCAACCTATTTGACCTCCTTGTTAGGGGTTCCTGGAGCTCTTCCACCTTGCTGTCGAACTACTCCGCCAGGGGGACACTCTCCCCTTGGGAGTGGCCTGTTCAAACCCGGAGGACACCAGCGAGGCACCAGCAACAGCCAACCAAGGTGCCCCCGCCGACCCGCACCCCAGTCACCAACAGGGCCAGCCGAGACTGCCTGCCCACTAATGGTGCCTCTTGGGCCAAAGTCTTCCCGCCCAGGTCCAGCGTCTGCCTTAAAAGGGGGGCGAAAAACCAGTGGTAAGCTAGCCAAAAACCCCGGGGTCCAATGTCCCTGAGGCATCACCTCGCCCTCAGATATTTTGTACCAAGTAGGCACTTTACACTCCACATTATGTAAGGGACTAGGCGAGGCCGACAGGCTTCTACAAACGCCTGTGCGGAAAAGTCTACCCCCATTTGTGCAACTGACTGGCGCTGAATTAAAACCTTCCCTACATCTTGCCATGGTGCCCTCTCTGTAGGCCATCTTGCGTCAAGTTTATGTACCTCACGTTGAAAGTCAGGGTTTTTTTTGGAGTAGATCCTGAGCAGGTTTGGAATTCCTGTTTGATGGAGGCGTTTGGGTGAATGACAATTATGCTGTCACCTTCTTCAATACTTAAACGTCTCTGGTGTTTAACATGGGAGGTCACCCCATCTGCATACTTTGGGTTGTACGGTCTCTTCATGTTTCCACTTGATTATAATTTTGGAAACAATGAACATAGGGATATTAGGAGGGTGGAAAACAGATTTCTTACACAAGAAACATCTGACCACGTTGTAAATCGGGTGAACTCCTCAAGACTGTCCTATTTGTGTTTTTGCGGTCTGCGGGTAAATGGAAAAGTAATGTAATCACCCTTTAATTGTTAAACATTCAATTTGCATGTTACAATTGCAAATATCACAATTCAAGACCCTACACAAGAGAAAAGACATTTTTTAGTCGCAAGGGACTAAACAACAATTGCGGTTAATAGGGGACTTGGGGGGGGTTTTGGGTAGGGAAGGTGGGCCCACACAATTCACTTAACACTTTGGGAGGGGCCAGGGGTGGCCGGGATGCAAAAAGCAGTCAGGCCAGGCTCACCAAAACATTCTTTGCACTATAGTCTTTTTCATACATTTCTTAATGTGAAACACTTTTTTTCACTGACGGGCCAGTCAAAATAACATTTTTTTCCCCTGGTTGTTCTATTCCCCTTCAGAGCCATTCTCTTTTTGGAAGTGTCTGATCAATTTCTACTGCTGTCAAAACATTAATGAAAACCTCCAGCAACATCCTTTTAAACAATGGAGAACTCACAAGTTACCAGGTAAAAATTTTCCCTTACTTTATTCAAAAGTTTCCACATTCCCGTGGATTTACTTGATAACAACGTACTAATTTTCGCCTTTAAACTCTATTCCCTGAAACTTTGGCATCTCATTCATTTTTCCGGGGTTCCAAATTTTTTTTAGATGTTCCCATCCCTTTCCCCTTAACTTTCCAATCCTTTTTTCCCCGTTTTTGGAATCCTGCAATTATTGATGAACAAAAAAAACCGGCAAAACCCCATAAATAGTATTTCAAGTTTGGTGTTCTGACCCCATTGTCCCCATTTCCATTCTTATTTCCTTTTTTCCTTAAACTCTTTTTGTCCTGTTTGTAATAAGGATCTTTTGAGAATATTTTGCCGAAGAAAAGCGATTACAATGTTTCTTTGGGGTGTTGTTCAAAATTTCACAAATAATATTGTGGGTTAGGGGACTGAAACTGTCGTGGTAGAAAACCAGGACCCCCTGCTCTTTGCTAGGTTTATTTTGGACAGATGACTTGGTAGCATAGCGTATGGTTATAATTTATATTTTCGGGAATTTTTTTTTTTGTTTATTTTTGTGTGAAGGAAATTAATTCATTTATTTTGATTATCGTGGCAAAAGATTTTGTTCGTTTTTTGTAACCCATTCTTTTTTTCCCCCATTTTATTATTTTTTTCGAGTAATTGGACCCAGTAGTTTTGAACATAAACAGGTTGACAGTGCAACTATTTTAAAGGTTTAGTAAGAGAGTCACGTTCGTGTGTTCACAATTGGAAACTCAGTGTACTGATGTCACGTAGGCCGACGTGGAAAAGCCCACGCAACGAAATTTTAATACTTTGATTTCGAGCCCCGTCAGTGTTCCCCAGGTTAATTTTAGACACTACCGAATTTGCAAAGCTAACAATTGGACCACGTTTACTTGTTTCAATTTTCGCAGTGTAAAAAGGGTTCGGGAACTTTTCTTCAATTTAATTTCACAGTTTTAGTTCTCACCGTCCTTCATTCATTCAGAAAACCCTAGTTAGCCCAAATGGTAAAAGGGTTTTGCGGGTTTGCGAGTGACCACGTGCCATTTTCTCTTGTTTATTTCCTTTTTTATTAAAAAGTGTCAATTGTTTTGAAGAGACAGCAATAAACTTCAGTTAAAGTTCATAATCTTTTTTTATGTTATTTTGACACTGCTGGAGCAACAAACGTTCAAGTGTTCTATTTTTTTTCTACGTACGAGAGTTTAACTTTAACGAAAAGAGTTAGTCCGAGTTATTTTTGCTGCGAACTCCCACGAGTTTTTTGTACGCAGAACCATTACAGCTTATCAATTTTTTTTTATTTCTAAAATGATAATTTACTTCCAAGTTCTGTGTTGGGTTATATATATATTAAAATATGTGTGTGTGTTATTATGTTTTTGTAATTTATTATGTATATATATATATATATTATATAATATATTATATAATATATTTATATAAATATATTTTATATATATATATATATACACACATATATATGTAATATAATTTAGTTTTATAATATATATAAAAATATAAATATATTATATAAAATATATATATATTATATAATTAATATATATATATATATTTATATTATATATAATATATATGTATAATATATATATATATATATATATAAAATATACATATAAGATTTTAATATATTGTATAATATAATATATAATATATATATATAAAATATATATATATATAATATAAATATATATATATATTATATATTTATATATATATATAATATATATATATATATAATATATATATATAATATATATAAATAATTAAATAATATATTATATAATATATATTATATATATATAAATATATATATATATATATATATATATATTTATATATAATATTTTAATGTTAGTTTACCGGGGTTCCCCTGCTTCCTGTGTTCTTTCCCCTTGATGTAAATTTCTATTACTGAAAAATGTTTTGATATTATTGTATTAACTTATAAATACACTGTTAATACAAAAAAAAAAAAAGTTATTGTTTAAATGTACTCAGGCTTGAGTTCCTTACATTATGTTATCCATTTGTAGTTATTGTGGATTTACAAATGTGTTCATCAAGTGAGGGTAATTAAATGCAGTGCTTCTAAAAAAAATCAATTGTAAAGTTGTCACTTGAGTGTTAGTGAAATGCAAAACAGCATTGTTGTCTATCTGTAAGAATTGTATGCAAGATAGTCATTTCATCATTTCTGACACAACCCGGCCTCTGCCAACTGCCAGTCTGTTGATAAACTTCTAGTAACCTTTAAGTACACTAAGGAATTATAACTTCTCAAGACCAAATAAGATCGCATGGTACTTTTGTCTTCCCAAAGGCTGTTAATCTTCTTCATTTATCTTTTCACAATGTAATTCTGCTGCACACATTTCCATTCATCAGACTCTGCATTTGATAGTTAGAGCCACTGCCTCCCTTGCCTGTTTGTTCCAGTTGTTTCTACATAGTGCTGTATGTTGTAATGCAGCTTTCAGTATCCCTAACAGCTGTCAATGAAGTACCATGTTTGCCTGTGGGAGTTGGGAGAGAAATTTGGTGGATTTGTTGTTTAGATTTTTCAAGTTTTATTGTGAAAATAATTTTAAGGTTACTTAATATTGCTACATTGTGATAGAACCATATTTGGTATTGAAAGCACTGTATTAACACCTGAGTACACCGCAATACCTCCACACCTTCCCCTGCCTTCAACAAGCAGCACTATCACCAATACAATGTAGCCAGCACCGGCTGCTGTTCCTCGGACGGCCGCCCTAGCCACACCAGCGGAGCAGAGGAGAGCTTCGCCGCCTACGGAATAACAGGTACAGCGACGGAATACAGTGCTGCCCAGTGTGTCTATCTTTGTTCCTTTACGAAAACCTACGCGTCCCACTAAATATACTGTCTTCATGCCCAAGAAAGAGTTACCCCCCTCCGAGCATGATATCTGCGACTTTCGCATCCAGATATTTGAGGGTCACCCACTCCACTCGTTCTCTCTCAGTGTACAAGCATTTCCATAAAATCAACTTATTCATCGGGGTAACAATCTCCAAGTCACCAACCGTTCATACGCCACAAGTAATTTCATCTCACTCACTCTCTAAACAATGTGAATGATTCCATGTCGAGCTAGCCTGGTTCTTGCATGCATTCCCTTTGGTGGCTCCGGAGATGACTTAGTTGTGAATAGGAAACATCTTCCGCGTGTTAATCACGCATTGACAAAAGAGGTTCAAACCCTCTTCCACCAACCACATTGGTCAGGTACGTTGCGTATACTCCAGGTGCAAGGCGGAGCGGCCTCTCCTTCTACCAGGTGACTTAAAAGTTTGGTCTCATTCAAACCGGCGTGCCTCACTATCTAGCGGAATTGCCTTTTATAGTAAAGGATTAGGTCGCCTTCGCATGGATTCACGTAGGATAACTTCATTTCAACTCTGGAATAGTCAGGAGACAGTAGGGCCACCATGTATATTCTACATGGAATATATATGTTATTCGCACTTATTTCTGAATACTTATTTCATTGAGTTACTGTGTGTACCCTATGTAGCAATGAGTCCTTCAGAGTGAAGCGGGAGTAAACTATATATTTCGCACCACACATCCATTAGATGGCTACCCATGCTGTGGCCTAGGGGTAGGTATAGTACGGTAGAGCCCCAACCGTTAGTAAAACCTCCGTAATGCAGCTTGTCAGCCAGACCAGCCTATACACCATTCTGAACTGTGCCAGAGGAGTAAGAGTTTGGTTCTGGATGACTGATCCCTTTTGGATATCACACCCAAGTGTTGTCGATGGGCAGCTTGAGGTAACCCAACACTCAATATCCATCGCGCTTAACAGTGCCGGACGAAGGAGCACAGGGTACAACTTGCTGTTTGTTCAGGTTCGGCCTTGGTCTTACACACCACTCGGGACTTCACCACCTGCTTCACTGTGTCGAGGCCAGTAGTAGTTCCTTTCCTTTATGCTCTATACTGAGAGTAAGGGTATTCAGCAGAAAGTGAGAACAGCAGCTATTGACTCCAAAACTATGCAGAGTTGTAACCTCGTCATAACTCACTTCATAGCCTAACAAAACGAGAACGAGCTCTTGTCGACCGCCATCTGGAGAGGCCTCACCTCCCAGTTACCTTCCCACCGTTCTCCGCACTCATCAGGACTACAGGGAGTCCTAGTCCAATAGTCGCAGCCATCCATCGGGGCGAGGACATCCCGTACAGAATCTCGCCAACCTCTGGTTTGGAGGCTACCAGACAACCTACAGCCACAGCCCACAGGGCTACCACCAGTGTCACCGGTGCAACCATGTCTGGGGCCAACAGCAGCGGCCACCTGCCATCATCGCAGCTCGTTCAGTAGCCACTCCAGTTCACCGTCTAGAAAGGTAATCCCATGGCAGTGTGCCGTTCATCCACCGGGCCATGACAGTGTTACCGGACTTTGTACCGAGTAGACAGGCCACACACCCCCACTCTGTACATGGGCCATGGGCCGTGTGCCAGTCCCCAGGCCCTACGCTTTGATATCACTATTCTCATTTGACTGGCGACACAATTAAAACTGTAAATTGACCGTGACGACCACCTCACAGCCTAAGACCATCATGTAACAAGGGTTTTCATATCAACCCAATAAGGCTGTCGTGCATTAACCTTTTGCTTAACTTATTTGTGCCCCCCCCCCCCCCCCCCCCCGACAAGTACGCCTCCCTTCCAGGAGCAGACTCATGGCCCCTATGGCACAATGCACAACTGAATTGTTTTGTCATGTCTGCAGACGCCTTTGTGTTACAGCTTCAGCATGTGTGGGGCCTCGTGCCGCACGCCCGCTTTAGTGTAGTACCATCTCATTCAGATTTTTCTAAAATATGATCAGTATTTTTCTGGACCGTTGTGTTTGTGTACATTTCTTCCTGCTTCACTAGTATCTTAAGGGCCCCTTGCAACCATCATTTACCTGCCACGTTTTCTGCATCAAATAAGTCCAAATGTTTTTCGTGTAAAATATGATGAGTTTGTATTACTGCATTGGAATGGCATGATAGGGAGCCATAATACTCCAGTTTGGAGGTGTGTATATTATGTCGCAGATTCAGCCGCCGATGTTAATTATCACGCGCAACCTTGTTAAGGCACGGGGCACAGGTTCCATTAGCCCAGGCTTTTCGACCACGGCTCTCCCCAAGAGTCTCGTACTAACCCGAGCGGATTCCCTTAACTGGTTAGCTGGCGCCTTCCGGATGTTAACTTCATCACTGGGACCCTGAGACTACTCTGAAATGCGTCACGATTTTAGTATTACTTTAATCAATATGATAACATATTTTATGATGGATTTCATTGTTTTTCAGGTACTGGAATTAAGGAAACTAATGGATTTTCTTGTGTCTATGGTAACCAGGCATCATACTTATCTACGCTTATTTACACATATTGGCTAGTCCAGTACTACTATTATTTAAATTATGTTCACGATGGGGGTCCAACTATCATATGTCATTATCACCTTTGTAGCCAAGTGATTCATTGAAGTCATCTAGGTTAATGGATCTGTTCCAGATTTTATCGTAGAAGGAGCATTATGATGCTGACTAAAACTCAGATTTTATATTGGTGGTTAATGTGCTCACTTGTTTTAATTCATAGTTAAATAATCCTTTTTTCTGACCAGTTGTTTTTCACACTCTTGTGCAGATGTTTACTAATCAAAGTTTTTTCATATTTGCTACTCCACTTAATGAGCGTATTTGATTATTGAGATGCTATGCAGTTAGTTTTACTAACTACACCAGGGATGGTTTTCCCCATATATGTAGTCGTCTAACTCCACTCGAGACAAATGTCATCATAGTTACTTAATATACACTTCCTCAATTGTTGTTCCTTTAAAATGGTCTGTTATTAGTTGAGGACAACAAGCTGTTGGATTGTATGGATCATGCTATGTGTGGGATGCTGTAGGTGGTGATCACGACCGGTGGCAAGGGTGACGTGCAGGTACTCAGCAACGTCTCAGTGGATGCCACAACACCATCCCTCCTGCTGACCAACATCACCGCTGGGGTGACATACCTGGTGAGGGTGGCGGCTGTGACCCGAGCAGGGGCAGGACCGGACAGTCCCCCGGCCATGCTACGACTGGGCCCTGCCTCCAAACTGTCCCTCAAGAACCACCAGTACAGGTAAGCAGCAACAATCACCTTTTAATCATTGTGTGGTGAAGTCAGACCTTGATGGTGTGGTTTGATTAGCTCTGTGTCTGCTAATAAGAAGAAAAAACAAGTCTGCACTTTGCATCACAGACTGTGTTCCTCCACTGTTATTCCATATTGCGTAGTGCCCTACCATACCATCAACACAGTAGAATATTAAGGGCCCGTGCTCCCTAGTTATTATGTCAGTCTCATTGTAAGTAGTTATTGTGTCTATTCTAATTTTTAAAATAACTATGGAATATTTTAATGTAAATATTTTTTCAGGACAGAAAAGAAAGTTAAATGTATAAATTAGGTTATAAAAACACAAATGCTGTCGTTGTAATGTGTCAAAGTCAGCGAAAATCTTTGAAAGTATCCCTTTGTTTGCAATATTTATTCTTCTGTAAAACTTAGTTTTAAACTATAATGACAATGCTGTATCTTTTCTGAACAGATTGCTGTAGTGACTGCTTGAAGTTCTCAGCCAATCACACACAATGCTTGTTTATGCTATTATCCACTGCCATCACAATGCTTCCTTATGGCCAGATGTGACATTGAGGCATTAAAAATTTTTTACTTGGGAGGCCATCTAAATGTATATTTTGGATGGTATACAAGTTAACAAATTGTTGAAGCAAAAAGCCGAGTTTTTAGTGTTTTTTTTTGTAATCATCCTTTTCTTATACATAGGTACTGTAAATGTAGTTTTAGAATATGATTTGTTAATTTTATTTGATTAACCATAACTTATTTCAGTCTATTCCAATTTATACACAATATTGAGAGAACAACTGTTCCAGAAAATCAGAAAATACGTGTGCACTTTTTTTTATGTAAAACATACTATTCTCCAAACATTAAGTTTTATATGTAGATAAATTAGAATTTTGTATGGTGTAGCTGTGTTATGACCTTGAATACAGCAGTTATGCAACTACACAAATTATCACATCAGTTCCTCATTATCATACAACATTATCACACCACCAGCCCCTCACCAGGCATCCTTTCTTGTCCTGGCCAAGTTTTTGTCATGTATTGTCACCACTACATCTTTTCTCATGTTCAGTAACTGTAGTCAGTATTGCTAAAGCAGTTACCTAACTCAATAGTTTTTAGAATTGATGAAATTAATTTTCAACCTAAGTTTTTACACATATGTTAAAGTTTGTTAAAAACACAATAATTAATGATCATGAATTCATGAATTAATGATCCATAGCAAGTCACATCCAAACAACACACATGGGTGTTAAACAGATTGTAAACCAAGCAGTAAAAATTACTTCCTAATGTGATTGCTCTGTTGATCACACCATGACATAGCACAGACTCTACACACTTTCATCCACTATCACCGAGGTGCATCTGACTAAAAATTCATGCCTGCATTTTTTTATACAGTTAAAATAAAACTTTATCTCCAAGTGTGCTGTGGTTTTGCTGCAAAGTAGATAATCCACTCATGTATAATACTGTATGTGGTTGACGGTGTACAACATACTATCATAATGCACTATACTTATAAGTGCTTTCATTAAAATGCTTTTTCAAATACCATTCAAATATAGCCCGTTAGGCATAGGCCATTTTAGAATACCTTTAATTTAAAGTATTGTGAAAGTGCAATTTTGTACATGAAAGTGCAATTTTGCTCAACTACCTATTTTTTCATATCTTTGTAACATAGTAATGTTTATTATTTATTCTTGTTTATCTATGCCCTAGTCCCCCCTTTTTTTTTTTACAGGAAAACTGAGGTGACTGTTACACAGCCAAAGTCATCCATATGAAGTAAAAATTGGAAATTTATTTTAATGTTCTTTTTCAGTATAAATTTGACCATCCATGTTAGTTTTTGTCACAGATAACACAGTAAATTAAAAATATACTGTATTTTTAAAGTTATTTTGCAACACAATATGTAAAATATACAGGATATATCATTGATGATAGACCAAATAGTGCAGGATGATAGAAGACCCCAATTTGCATCAATTGAACCCTATATGTGTAGTACAAAATGTAATATGGTAGTTTAGAAGCCATGTAATTTTAAGTGATGTCGGGTAAATTATTTCCAATTAGTGTATATTGGGAAAATAACTACCAATTGGAGTAAATTTTCCCCTGTCAGGTTAAATTATGTTCATTCTAGGTACATTAAATGAAATTAGCATAAATTGGGATAACTTATGCCCAATTGGAGTATATGCCCAAATATTAATTGGGGTAACATTACTACCAATTAAGGTAAAATTACTATGAATTGGGGTAAAGTTATCGTCAATCTGAGTAAAGCATGCCCAATGAGGGTAAATTGGGGTAAACGGCACCCAATCAGAGTAAATTACAACAATCATGTTGATGTACCCTACCATGACGGTAGGAGGTACCCGGCCTATACCTTGGTACCTACTCCCTACCGGCATTAAGTCTGCCACCTTGTTATGGGGTGCCTCACTGGCGGTGCACCTATTGTTGGGGTGGATATTTAGGAGTGCCGATTTCTCTCCGGGTGGTTATAAGGGAGCCCTTTGGCATCGTATAGGTATCTAACAAGTGTTCCTTTGCCCGTTGGGTCAGGGTGGCCCTACATTGGTGTCCTTATGGGGATACCGCCTAGTGGAAAGGTTGCTTTTGAAGGGAGGGGAATCAAACCCTAGGGTGAGCTTGATTAAAAAGAATGAAGCTGTTAAAAAGAATGAAATACCACGAGTGGGGTTGTAGATGATAATGAAATGGGAATGAGTCCGACTTTCCCCAAATGGTTCCTACTCAGGGTCACATTCACTTCCAGGACGTCTGAAAGGGGCCGGCCTCTTAGGCTTACGAGAAGGAACAAAGTTTTGCGGAGGGGAAGCTATCCGGAATTTTGGTGTAGTTTTGGGAGGTATGGCTAGTTTAATTACCTTCCAGACTGCAGTTCGAATTGCACATGTCTTTGGTGGTGCAGTGTTGCTAATTTGGGATGGGGTAGGTGACTTCACAATCGATACAGGGTTAGATGGGCTGCAAATGCTAACGTATTCGTAGCTTGGGTACGGCCAACAGATGCATAGTTCAGAATCTAGTTTGGATTCGTGTTCACAAGCTATATAGGGCTAAATTGGATGTGGTGCGGGAGCAGTGACTTCTGGTAAAGGGGAAGGGGGTGCAGAGTCGTGAGTGAGTCGACTGTTGGTGCACTACCAGACTGAGATAGGTGCCTCTGTAGGGCCCGTTGAGCTCTACGACTATTTCTGCTGAGCAGTCCTCGTCTCTTTCTAGTCATCTAAATTTATGAAATTTAACTTTACCAAACTAATTTTATATTGCATGGTTTCTTTCTACCTAACTGAGGCTCTTTTCATTAATTTACTGGTTGGTCTCACTCATCCCCCTAGTTGCCGTAGTACAGCCCTAGTGGGAGTATCTTATTCAGTCACTCCCGAGGCACTGACAAGGAGAAATGACAGGCTAGAGTCGGAAAGGTACCGCCGGCAAGTGCGGGCACACCGGACACTCCCAGGAATCCCAGTATGTCTTTGCAGACTATAGCCTTTGCAGGCTCTGTTATCCTGAGGGGTTTGGCCCACTCACACTTACTCCACAGTAAAAGGTTAGGTTTGCTGATGAGTCCCAAATGAAATTAATTAAAAAATTAAAATGATCAAGGATGCGTAAATGACTACCTCATCAATGTTAGAGTTTGTTGTAATGTTTTGTTGACACTTGAGAAAACACTGGGGATCTGGATCTTTTACAATCTAAAACCAATAATAACAATTTATTAATTATTTAATTTTACACCAGGTGAAGGTGAACCTGGATAAATTCTCTCCAAACAAGCAAAATCCAAGAACACTAAATATTGCAATTAACAGCGAGTTAGTTATCGGAGGGGTGGTCGTCCAGAGACGTCGCGAGGGCCTGCTATCGCGAGAGTGAAGGAATGACTCGAGTAAGAGGTGCAGGGTTGCAAATGATGAAGTTACCTCCAGAGAGCCTTCACAAACTGCCAAAGTTGGAGGTGCTGGAGAGTCTTTGCAAGCTGGTGGATGAGCCTTCATAGGCTGCTGGTAGAGGAAGGCTGGCCTTCTTCAGGCTGGGAGAGGTGGAGGTCTTTTCCAGACCCAGGAGAGCCCTCCAACCTCTGCGGTCGGTGGGCTGATGTATTCTCGCAAGAGTGTTTTCAGGATTCCTTATATAGCTGAAATTTTAGCTTCGTGGCTATCACAGGAGTGCAAGGGTTGCTAGCCTTCTACTGCAGAGGTAGATTATTTCAGGGTAGCAGGCAGCGTTACACTTTTCGTATCACCTTGGATGGAGGCTGATGACAAGTGCCGCCTCTTCTCGAGGTTTGGCGGCTGTGACGTCACTGGGTGCAGGGATACTGTGATCCTGTGGCGACTCTTTCAACTTCCTTATCAGTGTTGGCTGGTCCATGGCTCGTCGGGTAAAACAATTTCTGGTCGAGGGAGTGGCGACAGCTTGTCAAATTCTGGGTGGGCAGTACAATTTACATAATGAAACATGTTAATTATTTTCCATGACTGTAGTTGTCCAACATGTGGAATTAACCCTGTAGTCACTAGAATAAATGTACGCTGTTTTAGACTTGCCTCAAGGCTCTTAATGCTCGCTGATGGGGCAAAGTCGACCAGTAGTGTGTGCAGTAGTGTGACATGTGTCAACGTACATCACTTTACACTTATTGGTCATAATCTACTCTATTTGGGAAAAACTTATTCCACTTGGGCATAATTTACCCAATTGATGCTGATTGGGAATAATTTACTCCAGTTGGGTGTAATTCATCCCACTTTATGCTAATTGGGTGTAAGTTACTCTAATGGGCATCATTGAACTCAATTAAAAATAATAGGTCATAATCATAATGTACTCCTTTGGGAATAATTTACCCCAGTTTTGCTAATTGGGTTTAATTTACTCTGATTGGGTGCAATGTACTCCAATCAGTCATTATATTCCCAATATATGCGAACTGAAAATAATTTACTCTCACATCACTTAAAATTACATGGCTTCTAAACTATCACAGTTTGCATTACACAAATAGGGGTTTAATTTATGCATATCAGGGTCCTCTATTATCCCGCGCTGTTTGGTCCATCATCAGTGATACATCCTGTATACATAGTAATCAAGCAGACTCAAGTCTGAGTCTTGCTGTATATGAGCAAGGGTAGAGCTTGGCTAACATAATGATTGTGGTGGGTCAAGCAGCTCAGAGGATGGGGAGGACCCGGAGGTGAGCCCAGCGGACTTTGTAACGGAGGCGTGGTTCGTGGCACTACTCAGCAGCATGCTTACCATCATGGTGCTGCTGTTCGCAGCAATGCTTTTTGTGCGCCGCAAGCAGCTACTTGGCAAGAAGACCAAACTGCCTGGTGGATACCGTGAGTGTCCCCACCCTCTATATGATGCTATAATTGGGAGCTGTGCCATTCCCGCTGTCATAGTTCTCATGTTTGGCTGAGTGTTGCAAAAGTTTCTTATTCTATAGGTGGTTCATGATAAAGTGAGCACTCTAGAAATCAACCTTTGAAAAAAATCAGTGTCCATATAACTGCATACATTTTAACATAAGCATCGACCGCAATACCCACTGTAAAGTTGCCAGTGAATTAGGAGAAGTACTTCCAAATTGTAGCATCTCACTGATCAATATTAAACATTAACATCTGAAATTCATCACATTCTTTTTTTTTTTTGTGCACATATGAATAAAAATAGCAAAATAATATCACATTTATATTTTTTAGAAATTTATAACATCACTTAGCCGAAGCATTGTTTCAAGTTATAGGGTCCAATTGTTTTTTTTTTTTTTTACGTCTTTCCTTTTCCCGTTTTCAAATGTTTCGAATTCCATGAATTTATGTGGCAGTTCCTGTTGTGTTCCCCGGTTATTTTTCGTATGTGCCTACAACCACAATGTGATTTATATGGCAGTTCGTAACCCCAAATATAAAAGTTTCATTTGCATAAATAACGTTGTTAGTGAAGTTTGAAACATGATGTCAAGTGGTTGACAATGTCCCGGTCAGGCAAGGTTTTTGTGTGTCAATCAGAGATACAGGGGATTTAACTGACTGACTTTACTGACTGTATACAAGATAAGGTGCGTGGCTTGACGGCATGGCACAAAGTCAGACGTAGCTGTCCGCGTACTGGGTGGCACACGTCCATGGGTTTACCTGTACTGGAGGTGTCCTGTGGTGGCTGAGCTGACCCGGTTGCTGCTGCTGGAGTTGTCTGGAGCTAGTACCCCGACCTGGGGCGGCGGTGGTGCTATGGCTGGCAGTGCTGAGGTAAGCTCGTGGAGGGCTGCTGGTCCTGCGGCACGGGAACCAGGGATTCGCGATCCCCAGTGGAACGTGCCGTTCCTGACGGAAGTCGGTGACGATCGGGTGCAGTCAGCCGGTGATCTTGAATGGGGCCTGAAATAAGGAGTGGGCAGGAGCTGGGTGGTAAGGCCTCTCCAGCTAGCGGGTGGCTTGAGCTCGTTCTCGGGGGGTTATGTGCAATTTGGGTTGGGTTACAGCTCCCGTTGGTTTCGGAGGCAGGAGCTGCCTTACTATCTTGCCACTTCGTACCACTCCTATGGGTGTACGGCATTAATGGGTAGGTACAACAGTCTGCCTCATCATAGGGAAGTGGGCGATTATGGTCCCTAGCTAGTTGTATAGCCAAAGCAGAGATATAGTTAAACCAGTGCTGTATCCATTTAGTCCTACTGGTGACAGTTCAACACGGTGGTTATCATGATGTGATAGTGTTTGAGGAATGCAAACATGAGTATCACTGTGATAGCTTTATTAAACGTCTGTGCGAAGGAATGTCTGTACGGCTGCCAGTTAGAATGGATTGGGAATTCTCATTGCTTGGAAAAAATCTATATGGTTTGTTTTTAATGACCCTCCACCTAACAAAGATTGGTTCCTCAATCGCATTACTGAGATTGAGGTCAGTTGTCCATTTTGGGAATGTGAGAGGAAACCAGCTATTAATGGTGAGCGGTTTGACGAATTTGAAATATTAGCACCTCATCATACACGTCAGATTCGCCACCTAGTTTAACTGAACTACTAAAGGTGCCAGCACCTATAGCTTTTCTTGATGAGGCTGGGTCTTCTGGGTTGCCTTGCCCTTTGACTTCTCTAATTTCTGCTGTCAGTCCACGTGACAAACAGTCTGAAAGAGCATTAGATTGGGGCAGTGATTCAGACTTTGAGGACTGGTAATCTAGCAGGCTGTTTGGTTATAGTACCTCCAGAACTGGTCTAGCACTCCCTCCGGCGACAGTTCAGCACGGTGGACAGAGTGAAGGCTGGGCTGGTTGACTAGCCCCCGTGTGGATTGAGTTGCTAGTGGTAGTGGCTCTACCTTACTGCTCACCAGGTGCACAGTATGGGTGGCCGTCGACTGGGTGTGTTTACAACATATGTGCGCCTCGTTAAGGGAGGCAGCAGTCGTACTCTACGTTTGGTAATTGATTTTTCAAAGATGCTGTCTCCTGCTTTACCCTGGTGGGCTGACGTTTACAGAGGATAAAATCACAGTAACCCTAGTATCCAATTTGGCTGTCATAAGTTAAACTTTTAATAAAAATGTAGCAAATGAATTATGGTGGGAATACTTTAGGGAGGTTAACACCACTTTAGTCATCTATGAAGGAATAATGTGTGTGGGATTGAACCTGGATCACCCTAGTGGAAATGAGCACTCTCATTTCATAGCTGCCAAGGCTCACACATTAATATGATTAGTGATGTAGGTAGAGAAACTAAAACACTTGATTATATTTAAAGTATTATGTGTATTTGTACACCCAGTTAGAAATTAAAACGGTGTTATGTTTCCCATATGGACTTGACTTGATGGCACTAAGTCATGTAGTGAAAAAATAAACTGGTTCATTGATATAGTTATTTTCTAAGCACATTGGAGACTATTTTAACAATAATATCATGTTATAGGCTGTTCATGGTAAAATGAGCACTTTTGAAAGCCCTGCTTAAGATCTACTTGCATGTACGCTGTGTGTTCTTCCGCCTAATGTAAATTGTAATGTAAACTGTGAAATTATTATAAAAGTAAATATTATACAAATCTGCTCAATTCTACACTTTGATGCATTAAAAAAATACAGAAAACGAGAGAAATAATTTAAATTAATACAAATGATTACATTACAAATTTTGTTTGACGTTAATATATGGAACTACTTTCCCCTCCATCATTACCAACTTTACAGGATGCATGTCACTCGCTGCGCCTGTTAAAATATATGCAGGTAGGGGCAATGACATTTTTCTGTGGTTTATTTCAAAAGCACTCACTTTATTGTGAACAGCCTTTACCTATATTTGCTCTGTTTATGTGAGTAGTAAATACAGTATGGTGCAAATGGCCCAAGTTATATTATTTAAAGGATATGTGGTGTGTTTGGTGGATAGAGTCCTGCTCCAATGGGGGCATGAAGTGTGAGCCAGGAGAGGTGAAGGCAGAGGGGACACTCGCCAAGTTGGTAGTGCCGCAACAGCTGTCTTACGAGCCATCCAGTGCCAGCCAGAAGGGCCCTGACCCTGTTCTGGCTGAGCCACACCTGGAAGTTGGCAGCCAGGCCATGGCAACAACACTGGATGAGGATGACAACTTCCCTGCCTATGCTGAGGTTGATGCCAACCATGTCCGCCTGAGCACATTCCGCAGTTACGGGGAGTCCCGTGTATGTGGCCAACCTGTCTCTCCAGCCCCGTATGCCACCACGACTCTTGTCAACAGCTCCAGGAACAACATTGTAAGAAATATTACATACTCTTAAAACCAGAGTCTGTTGTAGGCATAAACTGATAGGATAATTGATAATTTAATAGTCGGGAATTAAATCCAACCAAGAGGCAGTTACTGTGCTGAATGATGTGCAGCAGATCAAAATAACATTTTTTCATATTTATTTGAGAAATTTTATTAAGACGGACTGTATCCCAATTCCATCTCTTTCTAGTAAGGGGCACTTTTGGCACCATAAGATTTTTGACATTTTGCTATTACTTCAAGAGCACTTTTTCAATGAAATGTGTGCTGCTTTTTTAAAATAATTAAACTTCACTTGCCATTAATATAGATAGAGCTTTATAACATTAGTTACACATGTGATGATAGTAAACACTATACTGTTTTTTAAATTTTAATATCAACTGTAGTTGTAGTAACGTTTCAGGATACTGTAACACCTAATATTAATACAGCAGAAACAGCTAAGCAGACACATTATATTTCACATCATGTGCAGTCAGGCCAGTAGCCAGGCTTACAGCTCTGGGGTCCACCAAGTAACTGGGGTTGGGGGGATGGGGTTGCATGACTGCCTGACCAGTGTGTGTTTTATATTTTATGTATTGATGTATGACGCCCATTGGCTGAGAGGGGACGTTGCGGTCAATCACTGTTTTGGTTCATGTCTGTCAGTGACAAAATGGTATGTGACGTCGGTGACTACAGTACCAGTGGACTGGAACACAGTCAGTGAAGAGGGTGGGGCGTGTGGCTTGTCTACTTGGTACAAAGTCAAGTGCCGCTGTCACTGCCCAGCGGATTGGTTCGCATACTTCCACAGGTTTACCTGGCTGGAAGGTGGCCCGGGGTGGCTGCTGACCCTGCTGCTGCAATTGTAGATGTTTGCTGCTGTTGGTGTCGGGACCTGGTGCATTGGTGATGCTGATCGGGGCCCGGGATTGGCAGTGGCTGTTGATCCAGTTGCCCCTGAACTAGGGGTTGGCGATTCCGAGAGGAATGTCCATGCCCCGGCTGTCTTGATGAGTTCTGGAAACAAGTATGGGGAGGGAGCTGGGAGGTTAGGCCTCTCCAACTGGCGGACAGTCTGAGCTCGTTCCATCAGCGTTATGTTGAGTACAGTTAGAGCAGAGATGCAACTCTGGATGACTTTGGAGGCAGTAGTTGCCTCTCTGACCTTTCGCTGAGCACCACTCCTGTGGGTATGTGGCATACGGGAAGGAACAACAAATACCAGCCTCAACAGAGGGAAGCAGGAGATGATGGTCCCTAGCTATGTGTTGACGCAACTGTCTCTCTCTCTTGGGAATTAATTATATTAATTCCAAGAGGTTGGGAGGCTCAATTCTCTTCTGGGAAATAGTGGTTTAAGGTACCCTTTGGGAATGAGTAGAAATATGAAATGTGTTTGCCTGGCTGAGTCGTAGATACTCCCACGTTGGAAGGTTGGAAATTGTGTCTCTTAGACTGGATAACCTTGACAGCAGGAGGGACTTCAAACCCCAGGGCAAGTTTAACCAAATATGACTCCCATCAATACATGTGAGACGTGAATTATTGGCGGCCGGCTGGCAACCTTGATTCTGTTTTCCTCTTTCAGGCAAGCGTCTTTCTCTGCCCTTCGTCCTGGTGATGCGGCGAAAGTGTTCCCCCCCCCCCCCCCCCCCCCCCCTCAAGGGTGCAATGATTACTGTGTTAGGAAGCCGCATGTGTGTGGGGCATCCCACTGGCCTACATTTTTACACGTGCTATAGACAAAACTCAGCATATTGCTGGTGGATATTACAAGGGAATCATACATAAAAAACCTGAAATAAAAATTATTTAAAACAATGGCCCAACAAAACGAGGGTAATACAAGTAGTAATAATTAAAATAGGTACAAGCCTTACTCGCGTAAGGCGGGGAAATGCCACTACTATCCTGGAGTTTGCTGCAGTGAGTTAAGAAATTAAACTAAAATCTTTCCAGGGAACCTTTGTGTCTGTCATCAAGCTAAATAGTTAAATGTGATAGGGTGCTAGGTGGACAACCACAGGCCCTTCAACACCTTGGTTGACCGACTAAACGAATACAAAGCGAGTACACTACATGCACAACTATCATGGCAAATTGTGCGCATATTGGTCACTTTACAACATACATAGACACTGAATAAAATTGAAGTTAAAAATATTTTGCACCTGGTTTTGGGAGCTTTGCAGCTCAGAGTCTTTGGTTTGGTACTGAGTTGGTGCACAAGATATTCCAAACAAAAACAAACACAAAAATATAAGCATACAAATGTATATCATAAAAATTCCGTCCTACAAAACTGCATTCTTCTTGTAGGTGATCTTCACATATACACTTTGAAAACGTGTGTGTGTCTCTACACACACACACACACACACACACACACATATATATATATTATGTGTACGCGCGCACGCAAAACACACACACACACACACACACACACACACACACACACACACACACACACACACACACACACATATATATATATATATATATATATATATATATATATATATATATATATATATATATATATATATATATATATATATATATATATATATATATATATATACGTGTGTGTGCGTGTTTGCGCACGCACGTACACATCAAATCAGATTTAAATGCTGAAAAGCATAGAAAAATTAACCTAGCTATTCCTTGCGGGAGTCCATCTTATCACGTAGGTCTAGTAGCTAATTTTTACATTGTGTATCTTCGTTGAAAGTGTTCAGGTAAGTTCCCAAGGAATGTAAACTTTAATGGGTGCTGAAAATGCACTCCTACCCGACGGCATTCTTCATGTAGGTGACCTTCAGAAGTACTCTTAAAAACGTTGGTAACATTAATAGGCTTACCTACACATCAAGTCAGATTTAAATGATGAAAAATATAAAAATAGAAAAAGCTAAAAATGTAATTGTTACATCAAAGTCTCTATCTTCAACTTAATCACTGGCACTGTGGTAAGCGTCTTTACGTAATACACTTATGGTAGCCATTACTGTCACTGTGGTGAGCATCTACTTGCAATGTTGGCCACTAAAAACTACGGAACGTTGAGATGTAAAATGTCTATATTTCACTGTGGTGAAAAGTTACTGATGTGCAGCTGGCAATGGCTGTACTTAAAAGTTAATTAGCACATAGTCGAGTAACTAACTACGGGTGCATTAACCTCTTTGGCTCCTTACATTTCTTCCCCCCCTCTTTTCTTGTTGAAAGCAGGAGAGGCACATTTACGGGATACTTTGAATTTAATTTACTCTAATTGTGATTGTTCTGGTTATGTCACTGTCTTTGATTTGTGGATAAATTAAATGTAGTGTACATGACAGGTCTATAACGAGTCTTTGGTCATGCACACTGTGTAGTGGTTTATGGCTACTGTACTGTCTGTAACATCGGCACACTTACTGGCTGTCTTCATTCTTACCTCTTGTGGGCCTCTCCCTCTGATGAAGGGTAGTGTGCAGAGGGTACGGCCACATGTACCTTGCTGTGGGCTTCCAAGGGTACCAGCCAGTTGTATGGGCGGCCTTGGCGTTGGCGGTACGCAGGGGTATCAGGCGTCGTGGAGCAGCCCAGAGTGTCGTGGTGTCTGCTTCTGCCTCAATAGAGTGGGAGGGCACTCGTTCAAGGGCTGTTGAGGCAGTGTAGGGGAGTGACAAGCTCTCCACCCCTACTGCATGGGTTCCTACCCATTGGGCAGTATGTTTCTCTGATGGTGCAGTGCGAGGGAGAAAGACCTCTACCTCGATTGTGGGTAGCACAGCTCATCGTGGGACCAGGTCGTGGGCGGCATCGGTGGTATCGGTTGCCAGTTCCTGAGGCGAGGCAGTAGGAGGGAGGATCACCTCAACCTCCACTGCGGGTGATGTGCCTGTTGAGGGGTAGTGGGTGGCGTCGACGGTCTCGACGCCAGCAGCTTCTTGCATGGCAAGATGGCGGGGTGGAGCACTTCTAATTTGGCAGCTCAACGTCCACATATTCGGGTATACCTGTGCCACAGGACCTGGTAACGCAGCACTTCTGTCGCAGCTCGATGCTCCGGATGGCGGGTGTTACTGCATAGCAGGTTGTAGGTACAGAGCACTCTTATTGGAGCACAACGTCTTGGGTGGCAAAGATTCCTGCGTGGCAAGTAGTTGGTATGGAGCACACTCGTCGGAGAATGACTTCCAGGTCTGCGGGATGTCCTGCGTGGCAGGTTGTTGAGGTAGAGCACTTTTGGCTTCGCAGCTCAACGTCCCGGGTAGCAGGAGTTCCTGCGTTGCAGGTTCTTGAGGCGGAGGACTTCCAGCTTGGCAGCTCAATGTCCCGGCTGTCGAGTCTTCCTACGTGGCATGTGGTTGGGGCAGAGCACTCTCGTCGGAGCTCAACGTCTCAATGTCCCCGGTGGCGGGAGTTCTTCATTGTTGGGTGCAGTGGTCCATGTTGTAGATGCTTGCATGTCCTTGGCCACTGTCCCTTGCAATTCTTCCACTTCTGCATTATCTGCACTAACGCTGAGCACAGTTTCCGATGGTCTAGTGGAATTCAGTACTTCGTCGGAGCCAGAGGTCGATTCCGTAGAATCTGGAACGGCCTTGACTTCTGGCTTCAGAGTTGGACTAGGTGAAGGGTTAGGTGTTCGTGTGATTTCTATCCCTCTCACCGATGGTGTGTCCGACTGTTCGCTAATGCGGCTTGATTAGTAGATTGTCTGACAGGGTTCTCTGTCTTGTGGACTTTGCCATGACACTTCGGACTAGCTAGGGATTGCTTTATCGTGTTTAGCTTCGATTTTCTCAGCATAGCTGCATAGCATTGAGGGCATTGATCTAATGGAGAATGCTCCTTGGTCTTGTTCTATATCCGGCTGCCATGGCGCTATGTAGCTAGATGCCCTGTCGATGATGATGGGCGCTGGTTCAGGCCTAATTGAGGGTCCTGTTTCGGTCTCGGGGACTACCCTTCTGGGTGGATGCTCGTCCTCGTCTTGGCCATCTGTCTCTCCGTCGGCGTCCATCCCCATGTGTCGGCATGTACCCCAGGTAGGGTCATATCTGACCTTGGGTGGCCTTTCAGATCCATCCTCGTATATCTTCTGCCTGGTAGACGTCTCTTTTACAGACAATACTATACAGACCATCCCATTTGTCAGCGAGGCCAGCGCTGAACTGGTGGCTGGCCTTTCTGAGGGGATGCGCCCTGAGTAATACCGTTTCACCTAGGGAGAATTCCCATGCCCCTGTCTTAGGTGTAGGGTACTTCCTTCGAATGTACTCGTCCTGGGCTTTCTGGGCAGTAGTGGTACGGGCTAAGGCAGCTAGTCTGATGTCCTCGGGTTGAGGCATATTGGTGGGCTCACTTTCACATTGCCAGTTGCCTGGTCGGCAGAGGGTTTGGATTAGAAGGAGCACACTAGGGCTCGTGTCGACTACTTCATTGGTTCTATGATGAAGGGCAAACAGGATCGTCGGGATGTGCTTGTCCCAATGTCAGTGGTTGTTTCGCACACTGGTATGAAGGCACTTCTTGATCTCCTGGTTCCTTTGTTCAGTGGGGTTGGCCTGGGGACGGTACGGTGGGGTAGTCCAAGTTTCTACTCCCCATCCCTGACAAGCCGACTGCCATTGGCGACTCGTGAATTCAGTTCCATTGTCAGTTAATATCGTCTTCGGGTATCCCCATTGTGCAAATATCTCAGTCTCTATTTTATGCACGATTGGGGCAGTTTCTTGGCTAAGTAGAGGGAAAGCCACCTTAAAAACTTGTCAGTTACTACCAGTAGGTTGTGGTTCCCCTTGGTACTGCATGGGTATGGCCCCATGAGGTCAGCAGCGATGTGTGTCCATGCTGTCTTGGGTCTCCATGGTTTCACTGTAGGAGGTGGAACTGTGTATGCCTTGCCTAGGCAGCGCGTAACACAGTTTCTTATGTACTACCTGACGTCGTAGCTTATCCCATCCCAGTTGTACCAAACTTTGATGTCCAGCAGGGTCTGACATATATCGGCACATAACTGCTGCGGAACCCAGATCTTCCAGGGCATATTGGGCTCTCCGCTACGCGTTCACACGTCGTCATCCCGTAATTCAAAGCGTTGGGACTGTTCCCGCAGTAGGCGGCGTATGTCGGGGTCCTCCTGCTGACTTTATGTTATCTGTTGGGGGGTAATTTGAAGCTGGAGGAGGCGTATTTGTTCTTCTGGACTTCGTTCGATCTGAGGGCAAGGGGACTTTCTTTCCTCCTCTTCATCCTCAGCCTTTTCCTCCAGAGTAGGCAATCGGCACAGGACGTCTGGCAGGTCATTCGTTTTACCTGGGTAATGTTGAACTTCAAAATCAAATTCCAAGAGGAACATATCCCACCGTCCGAGTGTAGCTTTAGCATTCCGGGACTCGTGCAGTCATTGGAGTGCTTTCGAGTCGGTCCGCAGAATGAAACGCTGTCCTTCGAGGTAGTAGTGATATTTCTTCACTGCCCAGATAATGGCCAGACATTCCTGCTCGTTAATATGATAGCGTTGCTCCATGGCGTTGAGCTGGGTTGAGGGATATGCTATCACATTTGGTTGGCTGCTTTCGTCTTGTTGATATAATACTGCATCCAGACCGTTTTGACACGCGTCTGTTTGCAGTATTAATGGTAGTTGTCGCTTGTTTGTTGGTTCGTCGGCGTCTTCAATAGCTAGAATTGAGTTCTGTTGTGGGACGTTCCCTTCCGGTGACACAACATGTCCCAAGTAATATATGGATGACTTGCCGAAATAGCTTTTTGACAGCTTGCAAGTCATCCCGTGGAGTTCTACTCGTTCAAGTATTAGTTGGATGTGTTCAAGATGCTTTTCCCAGCTATTGGAATAAATGATTAAATCATCGAGGTATGCAAAACATAACTCTCCAATGTAACCAGTTAATACCTCTGCGGACATGAGGCGTTGGAATGTGACAGCGGTGTTCTTCAACCTAAACAGCATTACTCGGAATTGAAGAGTTTCGCCGTCGAGTGTAGTGAATGCAACGTACTTGCGACTCTCCGGGTGTACTGCAATCTGCCAATACCCGTACTCCATGTCCAGGGTACTAAAGATTTTCGCCATGCCAATGTCACACAGGGTATACGTTATGTCGATAGCTGGGGGAGCAATAAGATGTGTCACTTCGTTTAGACCCGTATAATTGACACAGAATCTAATTTTTCCATCTTTCTTCAGGATGAGGACTATGGGGGAATTATACGGTGGATTCGAGGGTTCCACTATTCCCTGGTCCTTCATGTCGTTTACTTGCTCCATGATTAAGTCATGATGGCGTGCTGACACCCCGTAGGGTCAATTGTATAAGGGGACTGTTTGTCGTCCAGATCTCATGTTGAATCGACCTAGTCTGTCGTAACAACCCCCCTTGTCCGAAGGCGCTAGCATGTCCATTTAGTACTTGGTGTAGCTGGCCAAATTCCATTTCACCAAGCTCATGATTGATTCGATTGGGTTCAATAGGTTTAGGTAGAATTTTGTCTGAACTGTAGTTCCAGTTTACCATGATCCTATCCTTCTCGCCCATGTACACACTGCGTTTCCCATGGTCTATGATGCACTGTTGTTGTTGTAGCCATGGGCAACCTAGTTTTACTGCTTCTGTAATTGCCGGTGATACTATAAATTCGGTAGACGCCGAGAGGCGACATAGGGTTACCTGTAACGTAATTCGGCCATCAACCTGGAGAGTAGTATCATGCTGGACCATTTGCATGATTTTCCGTTTGGGGCGCATGTCCGCTATTTGTTCGGCTGTCAGGAGGTTTTTTTCGGATAAAGTTCCCTGTTGCTGCCGTGTCAAGTAGCGCCAGCACTCCGTTCCCATTGATCTCGACTTCTATATGAGGGGCGATGGGGACGTTTGGTTCCTCATTTAAATTTGGGATGATGATGGGCCCTTGGTGTCCGGTGGTGGTGGCCTGTTTCGCACCCTGGCGGCGGTGTTTCCCACCTTGCTATCATGAGTGGGTTTTCCCGTCGGTCTTACAGGGAAAGTTGCAGGCATTTGATTAACATTGTTGGGTGGATTGGGAGTTCCCTCTGGTTTCTGGGGGCAGTCCTTATTCCAGTGGTTCTCTGGGTAGAACCAGCATTTTGGTACGAATGCCATACGAGTGTTTGGAGCTGGTGCAATTTTAAGAGGTGCAACCAGAGGAGCTTGAACTTCAGGGGTCTTCGTTGATACAGGTTATTTGAGACTAGCCTGCACTGCAAAGTTTTGTTGTTCTTCTCAGGCTCAGTTAACCAGTTTGTCCAAGGATGACGTTTCTGAGACTAGGTAGCAGCATCCGACTGATGGAACGAACAGCGGTAGCTTCATCGACTCCGGGGAACACGCGTCAAAACATTTGCTCCTTCCTTCATATGAAGATTTGAGCTTTGTCGTCGGGTACCTGAGTCTGGCTGTAAAATTGAGTCATCAGTATAGCCAACACCACCTCGCCAGTAAATTCCACTGTGAGTATGTACTGAACTGCTTCCAATCTGTTAGGTATTCCCCATAACATTCCCACCATGTGAGGGCAAGGCCTTTCAAATGTAATTGGGCTCGGTCGACCCACTGTTTTGCTGGCAGGTCCATTTCCCTGAACTCTTTTTCACATTCCTGCGTGAATGCTGCTGGGTCCTCATGGGGTCGGCCAGTAAAGTCAGTAATCTGAATATTGTCGTCTCTGCCTGTGGCAGGATGGCCAGGTGCTGTCCTCGGTTGTGTATAGATACGGGGCGGCTTAGATCTGTGGGAGTGGGAGATATGTTTTGGCCAGCACCTCTTGCACTGGTAGGCCATCCCTGGCATAGCGACATGTTCGTCGGGCCACACTATACATAGGTGATGATAGGGTTCGCTATATGTCATGCATCAGATACAATTAATGCCTTGGCCAGGACACGTGATTTCGTTGCAGAAGCTCGTGGGTTGCTGACGGCAAGCGGCACAGCTGTATTCTACACTGTCTGTATCCGGTGCCTCTTCTGGCCAGCTTAGGCAGGTATAATGGAATATCTTAGCGCAGTATTTGCATTCTATTCACAGTGTGCCTCTGCCTGGACAGTTGGCATGGCTATGCTGTACGTCAGGTATGTCGTGCTCATTGGCGTGGTATTCGCAATGGAATATCTTAGCACAGTATTTGCATTCTATTCGCTTCGCAGTGTGCCACTGCCCAGACAGTTGGCATGGCTACACTGTACGTCAGGTATGTCGTGCTCGTTGGCGTGGTATTCGCCTGTGGCTGCATTGTCTTCTGAGACTGACATTTTAATGTTTATGGGCACCACGGGGGGTTTCATGGATTCCCTGAAGTCCATTTGGTTTTACTGGCTTTACCCTTAGCTCTCTGGGTCCTGGTTGGTTCAGCCGTTCACTGCGTACAGTTAATAGTCTGACACCCCACGTTGGGCGCCAGAAAATCACTTAACGCATGCCCGGTTAAGCTGAATGACACATTGGTTGAGGATTTTGTTGCTAGACTAATAGCGGGGTTTTTAAGTTAGGCTCGACGGGGTTTGGCGAGGGGTGTTGGGATTGACTTACACCATCATCCTATTTGGTGCTGGTGATGTTGTCCGGGTCTTCATTTAATGGTTGCGGGTTCGTCCCACTCTGAAGCGGCGATTCCAGGCAGCTGATTCACTGCTCCAAAAGTGCAGTTTTGACCAGCCGTACACTGCCTCAGTTTTGTTCACCAACTCTCTCAACATGGGATGGTACTCTGGACTGGTACAAATTGACTGGGAAAAATATACAATCACCAACGGAGCAAGGGCGACTGCTAGATGTGTGAGTTCGGCGGCATGGTCCCGTTCTGCCTGCCTTTCCCTCGTGGATGTTGTGAGTACACTCAACTGCTTGGCAGCAAGGAACGCTTTGTTTTGCTCCATACGCTTTTTGCTGTTCCTTACCTGGTAAGTCATAGAGTCACCACTTAATGAGATACAGTGTGCACCTTGACGAGGAAATAACTTTACAGTGTATGTCCAATATTTGCTTACTGATACAGGCTTGGTAAGAGTCTCCACTGATCCCCCATGCTTGGCGGGCTGATCAGAGACGTGGAGCTGTGTGGGCCACCAATGCCTTTACTTGATGTGCGTTCACGCATGGTCGAACGGCAGGTCTCAGGCTATGGTTACCCCAGTACTAACAGTGCTCTGGAGTAAGGTAATAACCTGGGATTGCCGCCCCTCCTTGAATGAAGGTATTATTAGTGGTTGTGGCTCCTCTGTTCCTCCCCTCCAGCACTAACAGTGCTCTGGTGGTTGGAAAGCAACAGATGGCCTTCTAATGGGTATGTATAAGGTCTGATGGACCCCTGAGGGGCACTCGTAGTCAAAGCTAATTCGGTTGTATAAAATGTCCCGGTTCCTGTCAGTAGTGCACGTCGTATCTGGTTTTTAGCAGGTGAATAGAATGATACTCTGTGAAAGAAGAGAAGCAGAAGTAAAGGGAACAAATTATGTTTATTGAGGGCTCAATAAACATGCGACACATGCTACCTCCTACCAAGCAGTAGAGCGCTGAAGATAACTATGCTGGCCATGTGTAGGCATCCTGGTTCTAGGTTATAAGTGGGAAGATATATCTAAACGGTAAAAATATATAGCTAATAAACTGTTCTAGTAAAAGGTGTCTAGAAGAGAAAATGTGAGTTTAATATGTATGAGTGCATGTTCGGTGGTCGTCGGGTTGACTGGTCTTTGACGTAGGGAGCAGCCGCTGGGGGCGTGCCCAAGACTTGGAAGATCTATGAATGTCTCAGCACTGAGCAGTGCTCGAGATGACGCGAGAGAAGAAACAAGAAGGACTGCCCAAGCCCTGCTGCATCCAGACTTATATAGGTGAAACTAGTAGGCTGCCAGCGCGAGCTGCGGGAAGGGCGAGCATCCTGCCCTGGTTGGCGTATGAGTTGAAAAACTCGGGTCAGCATTAGTTAGCATTTCTGCTTTGTGCCTCTTTGGCGGCGCTCGGCCTCAGACTGCCTATCAACTATGCTTGGGTGTGGTTCCAAAAGTGGTCAGACCTCCAGGACCAGACGCTTATACCCTGCGGCACAGTTCAGCACGGTGGATGGAGTATAGGTTGGCCTGGTGACTAGCTGCCTTAGGGATGTTATGAGTGGTGGAGGCTCTATCTTACTGTACACCAGGTACACAATATGGGTGGCCGTCTAATCGGTATGTTTTGATGTACGTGCATCCTGGTGAAGGGTGCCCACAGTCCTACAATATTGTTCATACTGGTTGAGATATATTGCTGGTGTCCTGCTTCACTCTGACTGACATGTTGTCTGTATGTCTAACACAGGTACCTTATGAAATGAGTACTCAGAAGTAAGCGAGAATACATATATATTCTATGAAGAATAAATACAGTGTCTCGTACTACCTCCTGACTATCCCAGAGTTGAACGGAAGTTAGAAGACATGTATCCAGGTGAAGGAGACCTGGTTCTAAACTCAACACGGCAATCCGGCTAGGTAGCTATGAAAATAACTGGCCGTAACTAATCCTGTCTGTTGCCCAGAAAGGACCTAGAACCACTACTAAAGGGAGTAAGCGATTACCGTTACCAGCACGTAATAAGGCGAGAGTTGGTGTGTCCAGAAGGGACCTTCGAGGACCACTTCTAGAGAGGATAGTGGTTGTGCTAACACTTCTAGAGGGGGCAGTGTGATTGCCGTTACCAGAAGGCAAGGCAAGTGTGTTGACCGCATCTTTGGGAGCTGCTGTTGTATAGTTGAAGAGCATCTGGAAGGTTGCTGAACAGCTTCTGGTAGTTTGCTGGTGTAGTCACTGAAGAGCTTCTGGTAGGTCATGAGGACCTGTTTATCGGAAGAGAGCTCCAGCACATGAGGTGGTGAGTGAGCTGCCACAGTTAGACTGTTGTCCTCGGGCAGCGCACGGACTTATATTCTCCTTGTCCGCAGACTCTCCCCGACGCGGGGGTGTGGTGGGGTGGCAAATGCCATCCCTCGAGGGAGCTGTTCACTGGTGTTGTCTACTGGAGTCATCTGCTGGCGCTGCTAGCATCATCCCTTGGTGTCCGTTGAACTGCGTGCCCTTGAGAGACAATCTAGGCCGCTCGGCCGACAGTACAGTATCACACTTCAGATAGGTTGACGTGACGTCTGACTGAGGGTGAACAGTACAAGCTGAAGTATCTGTAATAAAGCCCCTCCCGTTGCAAGGGGTGTATCCTGTAGGCACATGAGCAGCCTCCATTACTGTTCAAACCCTGCCTGGAGTGAAGTGAAGGCCCGTTCAGATGAGGCTAAGTTGAGTGTGGTATAGTAGGGTAGTGAGTCACACGTCAGTATGTATATAAATGTGTTATTATGCACACACATGCATAAATACACACAACAATAAATTGTATGTATTTTATGTGGAAATTGGATTTCTCAGGCAATAATCAGTTTATAGTTAACAGTTAAAACACCTTAGAACATGTATTTTCGTAGAGTATAAATTATTCAGCAATTTCTAATATAAATTTTATTCATGCTGTTGCAATAGAATAGTAGGAATAGATAACAACAGGTCTATTTTGGCTCTTATTTCATTAGTTTTTCTTTATGAAAATAAGTTTGACAAATGTTCTGGTAAATACATTGTAACTTCACTTAAAATTGTAACAAAAACCGTTAACAGTACATGTAACGATAGCAGTCAACATTCATTCTCATTAATGTCCTATAATTACATAAGTTTCCTTGTCTTCAATACCGCAAAACACATTACAAGTTAATCCATGTATAGTGATCTTGTAACGTCTTAAACATAGAAAAACCAGTAATACATAAGATTGCAACATTTCTAAACATAACATTTATTTCACTCTTGTGAAATTAACATATTTTTAAACTGAATATGTAGGGGGTACAACATGCAAAGAAAATGTTTCTACGAATTCACTGCACACTCCATACAAATAGGTGTAGGCTGTTCCAAATAGGTGTAGGCTGTTCACGATTAAGTAAGCACTTTTTAAGGCCCTTCTAAATTTTTACTTTCATCCAATTTCAATCTTCTTGCAGTTTTTTAATATGAATATTGCAATGTGACCAATAAGCACAGTGTATACTTTTCATCACCCTCAAAATTTAATCCCTCAGGCTGCAATAAGATATATTTATTAGTGGTTAATGCCTGTTGGGAGGGCCTTAAAAAGTGCTCACTTTACCTTGAACAGCCTACTGTAAAGTAATGTTCATGCTACAAAATACTGAATATAGGAGTGTTGTTTGCTATTAGCTACTTCTGTTAGCCGATGAAAATACTTACATTACAAATTACAGCACAGCATAATGAAGTTTAAGTACCTTACCCTAGATTGTTACATTGGCATCATCCAGGATTGAGTGAGCTGGATTCAGTGGCCTGTTGAGGGTTCGGATGAGATTTTGAAAAGGGAAGGGTGAAAGAAGTGAGGCGAGGATGGAGGGAAATTGGAACGATTTTGGGTGCCACTCCATGATCATGCGCACACAGATGCTCGAGATCTTCTCTGGGATATGATGGTACCCACGTGGTGGGATGGCCAGACGAGTCAAATCATCACAAAGCCTTGAAAACTTGTGGTGCAACAAGCTCACCCCCAGCCATGTTGAACTCCCAGTGATGACTGACTCTAGCAACTGATGGTAACATGAAATATCAACCCTCCTCCTGACTTCCACCAGAAGTGCATGCTTGGTATAAGTGTCAGGGATAAAGGCTGCCTCGAGAGAACACTGGCAACGGCTAATGGCCAATGTCAACGTAACAATGCATATAGTGTAAATTATCACATGTGCCATTTCACCTATGGTATTGTTTTTTTTTACAGTAGTCAGCTAAAATGTAGGGGTGGCCAAAAAGCTCGAACCATCACTACTGTATTACATGCCTGTTTATAGGTACATTGATTGGTGCATAAGAGACCATATAAATGAGAGAGCCTTTAATGCTAATAGAAATTAAGTTCAATAAAAATATTTCACAATAAATTTAAGAGTAACTTAAATACATATAGTACCGGTAAATCATTGTGGAGTTTTAGTGAATGTGATCCATGATTTCAGTGTGATATGTTCCAAACACCATAATTTTTATTATGTTTTGATTCATTGTAAAAACATTGCAAGTATTTCATTTTTATAGAAAAAATTGCAGCAACTTTATGTATCGCTCTGACTCTTGTGAAAAATTGTTTCTACTGTGGTTAGGACTGGAGCTACGGCTACATTCCTGCAAACAGGAGCGAGTCTTCCAACTACCAGCTCCCGTCAACTCTCAACCGAAATGTTTACCTCAACTCATCGTATCCCGCTAGTGAAGACTACAGCAAACTGCATGAGGAGGATTCAGGTATATTATTGATCACTATCAACAGGTAGTTTTTCAAGTATGTACGTACATAGGGTATAACTGTCTTCATTGCAGGCATAAAATTTTTTATCTTTACTATTGTACTCTCAAAGTAGAACAGTATATGCATCTAATTTTTATATTGGAATTTACATTGTCATAAGTGACTTTATTATCGTATGTCTTTCTTGTTGCAATATAAAAACCAAAAATTATAAAACTCCATAAGTAGTGAATTTACAGTGCATTTGATTACATACATCAGGTACAGAGTGCACCCTATTCAATCTTATTTTTGGTGAGATAGCTATGTTCTATGTAGTAAATGCTATTCATTATCATCACCATTACCATCTTTTGAGAAAATTTTCATGATAGCCAGTATCATCGAACACAACCTTAACAAAAAAATGTTAACGTTTTGGTACAATTAGGTTTTTATGTGACTGTTGCAGGGACATCCACGTGTCTAGTGATGGAAAGGGACGGCCCTCCACCACCCATACCCTCCCAGTTGCCTCCATATCAGCTGTCGTCTTTCTCCAATACTCTGCACAGGAAGCATTTCAGTCAGAACATGCCCCCTTGTGTAAGTCACTCACCTTTCAACTTCTTTACAGAAGATGCATCTGCAGCTGTCAAGCAAGTACCCCTCGCTTACACCATTTCTGACTGTGCCTTCCTCCTCTCCACGTCCTATTGTCATCCACACCTTTTGATTTTCCACTACTCCTGTCCTCTTTTTTCCGCATCCATCCTCATTACTCTCTACAGTATGATTAATTTTTCGACATGTTATTCCTCTCTACTTTCTACATTCAAAATTTGTCTTGCATTCGGTTTCATATTATTTTCATTTTCAGAGGGTTTGAAGGTTGATTTTGACTCATCTCACTGCAACCCTAGTGTACTACTTCTACACACGTGAGATTCAAACCCGTGCCATTTCGTACACGGAAGTAATGGTCTGCCACAATCCTGGAGGGTGGACAGACACGTGGATATGAGGGGTTGCCAAAAACAGCAGCGCGGCACCCCTCTCCCCCGTGCCGAGAGCCCACAAGCCATCAGCTGCCTCGGGCCATGCACGAGCGCCACCGTGGATACGCGAAGGCCGAGAGATGACCAGAGAGTGTTACTCTGGCCTCACACCTGAGGGATGTCACAAGCCCTGCCCCATGGCCGCCACGACACGCGATGCCTCGCTATATAAGGCAGTGCGTGGCATACTTCACCAGCTGTTTCTGCAGTCTTCTCTGAGCACCTGGGTGCTGGAGTCTAGACTACTACGATGTCCTTCAACAGCTCTTTCAGAGGCTGTCGCCAATGACCTAACAGTCTTCAGCAGCCACCAAAGGCTGCCACCATGGACGTCTCCGTAAGAGCTCTGCAGTCCCGCTATCGGATGCTCCAGCGACGCTAATAGCTACCAGAAGCTTTGTGTAGCACCATATATATATATCATACGTAATTCTTTGTCTTCTACAGACACACTCTATTTAGAGTTAGGTTGGTATCTAAGTAATTATCGTCAGTTTTTACTCAACTTCCCCACTTAGCTTAGGAGCAGGTCACCTACACCTGGCTATGTAGGATTACTTCCAACCACTGGTCTTCCTGGCAGGAGAGCTCGTGTCACCGTGTTTAATAAGTTTTTAATAAACATGCCTTTATTTCTCTTACCCTCTAGTCTCATTCATAGAGTAATCTGTCACCAACTACGGGGAGAACCTCGAGCTGAGTACCGCCGACCGGAAACGGGAAATTATTCTTATTCCGAAATTTGATACAACTGGAGACCCCCCTCAGGCGGATCCAAGTTGAATGCACACCCATTAGATGGCCAGCTATCCTATTCCTACCAAGTATACAGGTACTGGAGGAATAGAATAGATGAGCCATGACCACTAACAACACTTCTCAATCAGGGAGAGAGAGTACATATGAGTTGTATCCCTATCGGATCACCTGGGTGCTGGCGGGGCTATTTGCTTAGGTGCTACGGCCTGGCCTTGGTGGGGATTGCACACCCAGTGATAGTCTTGGCAACCCATACGGCTCCAACACTTCTGATCAGCCTGCAACAGTGGGGGATCTTCTGAAACACTGGAGCTCGCATTGGCAAGACTGTTGCCAGGCAACGCTAATTTAGGGCTATCCGCATTCGCGGTACTCCTTTCGATGTTCTCAGTAATTACACCTACTCTATGCCATTCAAGGTGAGGCATGGCACCAGGAGAGAGGAGCAAATAGTTGCGCGCCTTGCTCCCAGACAACTGGCTGGTCTAACCCCACTTACAGGTAGCCGAAGAGCCGAACGAGATTGTGCCGCCTTACTTCTGTCACTGGCACCACCTACGATGCCTGATATTGACCCAGCTACTTTCCCGTCAGCACCGCTATGTACACACCCTACCTGCCATCCAGTGGTAAGAGAGTTACTGAATAAGACAGAGTACTGGAACTGCGGGTACTGTGTTGTGTCATGTCGTGCCCTCGCTACCACCCAAGCCAAAGACGAGCATCGTAATTAGCTATATCTCGCTACCCCTTGCCCGTAAACCGACAAGGCACCAACCCCTAGCACCTCCCGCCCATCGTCGACTGCAACTAGTTCCGAAACGAGTCGCAAGCCAGACGAATCCAAGGGACTATTAAACTGTAAAGTCGAGAACGTTGTACCAACCCATAAGGCCACGTGCCTGACCGCTATATCCAGCCGTAAGTAAGCATAAGCCAACCTGCATGCACAACCGACCAAAGTGCAACCAAAGCCACATGACCGTGATCCAGCCTTAGCCAATTGGACATGCGTCAACTTTATTCACAGATAATGTATATCTCTCATACTCAAAATGAAGTCTATAAAGGGCAGAAGTTGTATTTTATTTCTGTACATGTCAGAACCCACATCTACTGAAATCCAGCATGTATGGAAATTTTTTGACAGTCCCCTGAAACACGATAGATTGGGAATCAACTGTAATGCCAACATCCTTTCGCAACAACATCTGTCAACCTTTTGTTCACTGACACTAATTGGAAATCCTAACACACAGTTTTTGGTACGAACATAAATAAGGGAAACATTGTATTCATTAAGGACTGTCAGTTATCAAAAACATTATTTCTGTATTTGAAACATATTTTTTTATTTCTGTAACATTAAAATAAATTTTGTAAAAATTTGAATTCGTTAAAAAGTAACTTTTAATTAATTTTTTTAAGCAGAATTCTAAATATTCCAACTTTAAATTTTGTGCTAAACAAATTTCGTAAAGTTATCTATGAACTAATGATGGATCAAGACTCGAAAAATTGCTAGGTAACCACTTCCCCTATCATCAGCTATGTAATGAGAGGTAGCAAGCCAGACTGTCGCACCACGCTGCAGACGTGTTGGGAAGGTTATGTGCCGTAGAGCAGTGGTATACAGCAGCGTGCGTGACGTATTTCACATTTGGTTATTTGACGCTTGCATAAACCAGCTTTAAAACTATCCTTGCAGGAAAGCTTAGGTGACGCAACCTAAATATATTTTGATTGACCCAACATCCGGTTAGTGGTTAGCATTTACCTTTATCATTATTTATATAGGAGTTTTGCCGGACCACTGAAAATTAACTGTGGATATGGTTTATTACTACATGCAATTTCGGCAAGAGAGTAGCCTGTGTTCATTAGCGTATTAATGGGCCAGTTCCCAGCAATGCAGTTCTGCTCTTCTATCATTCTTACAATAATAAAAAAGAAATTACAAGATAATAACAGAATAATAATTAATCATAGAATAGTAATAGAGCAAAACTGCAATGCTGCAAACTGGCCCATCAATACTGCAGCGTGCATTTTAAGCCACCGGGTACAGTGATGCTATGCCAGTGTGCCAAGGAAGGGTTATAATGGTGCCCAGTTTGGCGTGGGTGGAGCGAGGAATAAAACCTCTGTATCCCTTCTAAAAGTGTGTTGCTAAAATAGGAAGGTGAATTGAATGCAACACTAGCTTTGGCAGGAATCACGCACAAGACGTTCGGCTAGCTCTGCGGAGGGGAACAGGTGTTCCCCATGCTGGGAGGATATGTTTATTTAGCTATCTTGCGAGCATTCTGATGATGGGGTTGAGAGCTTGGGGATTACAATCCTTAGGGTGAACTTCACTTCCAATCGGGGGTGCAGGGGGGGGGGGGTACACAAATCTTACGTTAGCAGAGAAGGTGGCCTTCAAATATACGAAATATTTTGTTGAGTAGACAAAACTTTTAAAAGCAACTAAATTGATTTTGTTTATCTAACCAAATACATAACACTTGAATAAACAAAACCTCTCATGTTGTGCCAAAAATAATGACTGTCAACAAAATTTAGTTTAATTAACTCTATATTTACTTGGCCACATATTTGATTGCCTTTTTAAAAAAAAACAACTCACAGTTTGTTTGTAATTGTCATGACACTTTATGCATGACGCTTATACAACTAATCTAATATGATTACGACTCATCACCTAGAGTACCTCTTCCACCACTATAGATGTGAAGGACACGTTGCCTATCCTACAGGCAGCTAGAACTTATGAGCGCATTCTCTTCAACTGGAGGATACGCAACCTGGCAGGTAGGCCCCCCTACCCCACCCTGAGTGCCAATAAGCTACCCAGATCTCGGGCAAGGCCGAGTGCCACAGACAAGGGACGAAGCAGAAACGCCGACCAGAGTCTTCCCACGCCAACCAGGGCAGATGGACGTCACGCCTTCCCCGCACCGGCAGCCTACCAGCTTCCACTATATAAGTCCGGATGCTGCAGAGCTTGGGAGTCATCCTCACGCATCCTCTCTCGTGACATCCAGCACTGAATCAGTGTTGCAACCTCCAGAGATCTTGAAAACTTCAGGTGCGGCCACCGCAGCTACTTTATACGTCTTGAAACATGAACATATGCATTCAACTTCACTTTTTTTCCTCTAGACAACTTTTATTTAGCAGTTTAACTTTAATTAATTTGTATTTGTCTAGAACCAGTATTCCCCTTTTAAACTTAGAACTAGGGTGCCTACACCTGGATCTGCAGGTACCTTCATTCCTCCACGGTTTGATAGGAGGTAGCACGGGTCACGTGTTTATTGAACATTTAATAAACACTCATTAACAGTCAGAGACAGAATACACCGTGTACTGCCTACAGGAACTGGGAAATTTATTTAAACAGAGGAAGCCTGACTGTGGAACCCTTTCAGGTGTCTGCACATCAGAAGACATATGTACTAGACTGCTACCTGTTTCTTCCCTGTCACACATTAGCACTAAGTTAGTGCTCATGGTGGAGAAACAGCGATGCCACAACCACTAGAAACACCTTCGCATCGGGAGGGGCAACAGACTCAGGTTATTTCTCACCACTCGCACTAAGTCAGTGCGTGGTGACCGTAGCCTGAACTTTTGCCGTTCAACCTAGTGCGAACGCACAACCAGTAGAGACTTGGCGGCTCCCACGGCTCCACGTCCCTGATCAGCCCACATACTGCGGGGGATCAGTAGGGACTCTTATCGAGCTCGTGCTGGCAAGTCACTATTGGGTTACATTGTCGAACCTTCCTGTCTAAGTATATCACGTAGGCTGTTGAACTGTTTGCCCTATGCCTCATGAAAAGAGGAGTGGTAGAAAATGTAGGGAACAATTCCTTGCTCACTCTGCTCTCAAACCGTGGATCACACTACCACATCCTACGCAGGAGAGGCAGGTGGAACGGGACCGTGCCGCCGAACTTAAGATGTCAGGCAATCGCTCCTGCTCCAGTTCGGGTAATTGACTTCTCACCTTGTATCCGCATACATCCTACGTGCCACCCTGTGGTAAAAGGGTTTCTGACCAGAACCGAAGTGCGTTTAGGCTGGGACAACCTCAACTTTTGGACCAAGGAAGCACACCTGTGGAATCTCCAATCCGGGCTAGATCGAATTTGCCGCATCTAGGTGAAACCTACCCTGACCACAACCCCCAAGAAGAAGGAATGAGTATACCTCGCCTCATACCAATACACCTCGCCTCACGCCGACTATCTAAATCAAATTACCCCGCTTTTGGTCTAGCGGACAAAATCCTCGACCAACGTGCCAAGTTAGTCTAATCGGGCACGCGTCACACTTCTGATTGTAATGGTGTTTGTTAGTGCATTTTGCAACGCTTAATAGTGATATAAAATCCCAATGAAACAATTTAAACAAGAAACTATATAGTAAAACTGCAAAACTTGAAATATTTATTTACATACGTTATCCTGTATTTGACTTTGTATATGTATTTAAAAACATTTTCATTTCATCAATAGTCACTTTAGCTGATACTGCTAGGGTATAGCATTCCAGCACAAATAATACAGATTTAAAATTCGGTTATGCTTTCACTCCTTTAACTATCTAACCCATGCGAATGCGTTCGCATGATATTTTTGTAAAGTTATTAAATTAAGCTCACCATAGTTTAATAAAGCTTTTATGTTTAAAATACTAATATTGCTTCTTTCAGGTTTTATGGAGTTATTAACTTACACCCTGCCATCGCTTTGCATCTGTTTTATTTTAACATGATATTTAGGACTTTGAATTCATCTAGGCAATTTTTTTTTGTGGTTCTCTAACCACTGAGCTACTGCAGCACCCTTTTTTGGGTGCTCAAGCCACTGAGATACTGCGGCCCCACTATTGGGTGCTCTAGCCCCTAACCAGCTGAGGCCCCACTATTGGGTTCTCTAGCCACTGAGCTACTGTGGCCCTAGTATTACGTGCTCTAGCCCCTGACCAGCTGTGGCCCCACTATTGGGTTCCCTATCCACTGAGCTACTGTGGCCCCACTATTGGATGCCATAGCCACCTACCAGCTGTGTCCCCCTTATTGGATGCTCTAGCCCCTGACCAACTATTGAGTTCTCTAGACCCTGAGCTACTGCGGCCCCACTATCGGGTTCTCTAGCCTCTGAGCTACTGCGGTCGCCTTATTGGGTGCTCTAGCCACTGAGCTACTGTGGCCACTATTGGGTGCTCTAGCCACTGACCATCTGCAACCCCACTATTGGATGCTCTAGCCCCTGACCAGTTGGGGCCACCCTATTGGGCTCTCTAGCCACTGAGCTACTGCGGTCCCACTATTGGGTTCTCTAGGTACTGAGCTACTGCGGCCCCCTTATTGGGTGCTCTAGCCCCTGAGCTACTGCGGCCCCTCTATTGGGTTCTCTAGGTACTGAGCTATTGCGGCCCCTTATTGGGTGCTCTTGCCACTGAGCTACTGCGGCCCCTCTATTGGGTTCTCTAGGTACTGAGCTATTGCGGCCCCTTATTGGGTGCTCTTGCCACTGAGCTACTGCGGCCCCACTATTGGATTCTCTAGTCACTAAGCTACTGCGGCCCCACTATTGAGTGCTCTAGCGCCTGACCAGCTCTGGCCCCCTTTATTGGTTTCTCTATCCACTGAGCTACTGCTGCTTAACATGATGTGTTTATGTCTATCCACTGGATCACTGCTGTCTCACTTTGAATAACTCTAACCACTGGGCCACCATGGCTTTTTGGAAGGAAAGGAGGACAGCCCATGGACAAAAAAGAAAGGAGAAATGACGGAAATTTTTTTAAACAATGATTTTGTTTATGCAGTAATCCTTAGAAATGCTTAATCCACTATGTATTTACATCCATGATCATAATTGTTTCCCTGGAACCGTTTAGAGATATCTCGATGAAACAAATACTAAGTTGGTTCTGAGGTTATTATCTATATACTTTGTAAATTTTATGTCAATACGTGAAGTGGTTCTTGAGTTAAATCCATTCGGACAGACAGACACGAACAAAATTAACATTATATATGGCTTAGTTATCAATTATACTTTATGATAAAATAATTAAAAGTGAAAAATTCGCAAGTCACAGACAGACACTTTTATTTTATTTATTAGTATAGATAACTGAAACGTTTTAATGTATTTAAAGTCAAACAAATATTTAGTTGCACTAACAACTAAATCTTACAAATTGGGGCAAAAAAATAAGAACAACATTATAATGTGATTTACTCAACTAAATATTAATTGCACCTATAAAACAATTTGATTGTGCCAAACAAATTTTATTTTATTAAACAGAACCTTTTTTGCAATAGAAGCAGAGATTCAAATGTACAAGTGGTTAAAGTTTAACTTGTCCTCAAAAGAATGTGCGAATGTTATGAGTCTCTCAGAATGCTCCTATTATTTGTTGTGATGCCGGCACAAATATTTAGAATTGGATGGAGGGCCACCTGTTTAGTTAAAGTTTTCTGGTGCTTGACAGTGATATAGAGGCACCATATGTTAGCCTTCTATATGTAATATCAGGATACTAGTTAACATCACTTTTATAGGGTATTGTTTCCTGGAACAGGGTGATGGGAGGATGTTCAGGGCAGATGTTTCTTCATGAACATGATGGCCTCACATTTGCTTCCATTCATTTTAATTCACCATTTGTGCATGAATGCCTCTTGTGTTTAGGTGGCCCGGTGCATTTCAGAGTTTAGGTCGTGGAAGCAAGTACGTGTATAGCAACAGTGTCATTTGCATTAATGCCTAGATGGGAATTCCTAACCAACAAACTGTTGTGATTGTGTATCTGCTCATGAAAATGTTTCATCCAGCTATGTATATCTTTATCTGCAAGTACATGCAAGCCTGTGAATATTTGTGTCCCCATTTACTTCCTTACAAATTGATGCATTCCCGGTTATACTAAATGGCATGTTGGTCGATGATTTTGTCCCTAGACCAATAGCGGGTTTTTAAGTTAGGCTCAACGGGGTTTGGCAAGGGGTGTTAGGCATTGACTTCCACTGTCGTCCTGGTTGATACTGGAGATGCTGTTCTAGTCTCACTCAATGGCGGCGGGCCCACTCCGAAGGGGCGATTCCATGCGGCTGACTCACTGCTCCAAAAGTGCGGGTTTGACCAACCGTACCTAGCCTCAGTCTTGTACACCAACCCTCTCACCATGGGGTGGTACTCTGGGCTGGTACAAAGTGACGGGGAAAAATATACAATTACAACCGGGTGCGACTGCTTGGCGCGGTTCCATTCCGCTTGCCTTTCCTTCGTGGGAGGTGCGAGTGCATTCAACTGCTTGGCAGTAAGGAACGTTATGTTTTGCTCCCTATGCTTCTTGCTTTGCCTCACCTGGAAGGGCATTGTCGCTGTTTACAATATATGAACTTCATCCTGACGAGGAACAATCTTGCAGTGTATGTCTGGTTTTGGTTTGCTGACACAGGCTCGGTAATAGTCTCTACTGATCCCCCACACTTTGCGGGCTGATCAGAGACTGTGAGCTGTTTGGGCCACCAATGCCTCCACTGGATGTGTGTTCATGCAAGAACGAACGGCAGGTCTCAAATTACGGTTACCCCAGCTCTAATCAGTGATCTGGTGTAAAGAAGTAACCTGGGATTGTCGCCCCTCCTTGAATGAAGGTGTTACTAATGGTTGTGGCTCCTCTCTTTCTCTCCGCCAGCACTAACAGTGTTCTGGCGGTTGGAAAACAACAGATGGCCTTCTAATGGGTGTGTGAAAGGACTGACGGACCCCTTAAGGGCGCCTGTAGTCGAAGCTAATTTGGTTGTATAAAAAGACGAGGTTCCAGTTGGTAGTGCACGTCGTAAACTGTTTCTAGTGGGCGAACAGAAAGATACTCTATGAAAGAAAAAGCTGAAGTAAAGGAAACAAATTATGTTTATTGAGGACTCAATAAACATGCAACACGTGCTACCTCCTACCAAGCAGTAGAGTGCTGAAGGTAACTACGCTGGCCAGGTGTAGGCGACCTGGTTCTAGGTTGTAAGCGGGAAAAATTAATCTAGACGGTAAAAATATATTACTATTAAACTGTTCTATTAAAAGGTGTCTAGAGGACACAAAGTGAATTTAATACGAATGTGAGTGTGTTCACTGGTCGTCAGGTTGACTGGTCGTCGACGTTAGAAGTAGCCGCGGGGGGCGTACTTAAGGCTTAGAAGTTTCTTCGGAGGTTCCAGAACTGAGCAGTGCCCTGGGATGTCGTGAGAGTAGAACCAAGAATGACTCCCAAGCCCGGCAGCATCCTGACTTATATAGGCGGAGTTTGTAGGCTGCCAGTGCGGGCTGCGGGGAGGGCGAGCATCCTGCCCTGGTTGGCGTGGGAGATGAAAAACTTGTGTCAGCAGTAGTCAGCGTTTTTGCTTCGTGCCTCTTCGGCGGCGCTCGGCCTTGCCCGAGATCCAGGCAGCTTGTTGGCTCTCAGCGGTGGAAAGGGGGAGGGGGCGGTGTGCTTGCCGGGTTGTGCAACCTTCAGGTGATGAGACTTCACGTATAAGTTCCTGTTGCCTGGTAAAGTAGGCAACCAAGAATTCTTGTGGAAAATTCTCTCTACATGTCTCTCACGTCTGTAGTAGTGGAAGTAGAAACACTTAGTGATGAGTCGTAATTGTAGTTTGTTAGTAGTAGGAGCGGCACACGCCAAAATTAATATAATATTCAATTTAAAATTTTTGGTCAGTCTGATGTAAGACACAGCATTACTGCACAATGTATGGCAATAATTTATTACGCCATGTCAGGTTGACGCATCACCTTGGTTGTAGTTCTGTCAGCGCCTGGCATCAGAAACTTCTCCTCCTGAGGTTTGAGAAGCATGTGCCCTTTTGACAGGGAGAGAGTTGGTGGTGGTGGTGGATTGTGTGCTAAGGATCGATATTGTTGCCCTCTGAGCTTGGGGCAGGGCTAGACATATCACGGGATTAGTTTGCTTGCAAGCCAGGACCAAAGCTCATATGGTGACATTGCTGGTTGGATGCACTAGGCAACAACATCCTTGCCTGCTGGGTTTGGGTGAAACTCGTAAAGTTTGCGTTTAGGCGATGTTGGGGGGAGGGGAGAGATGGCCCTCGGCCTGTAAAAACATTTGGTACACCAACTCATCCTCTTCTGATGCGCTTGCAGTTGGTCGCTATCGAGCCTTGATGCCCCTCTGCCATGCAGCGTCTTCCCACAGGATGAAGTAGACATGGTCAGCCCTGTGCATAGACTCCACAGCTTCCCTGACTAAGGCCAAGGCTTGCTTGGCTGCCGTACTCTGCCCAGACTGACGATGGCGCAGCATATAGGAGTGTCAAATAAAAAGTGACTCAAACAGGTGCCCAGTAGGAGCGGGCACAATCTTTGAGAGTAATTGAGGAAGTTCCTAATAGGAGAGAAGATTCTGAACAGCCTCCCAGAGGGCAGTGACCTTCCACACTGTGAAGTACCAGCGCAGCATGTGTCACCTTACCCAAGGTTAGCAGAGAATGCGAGGCGACCACTACCATCGGTTTTCTGATAGTACCCAGGTAGGATGGTATTGCGCCAGCATGCTGTAATGTTGCAGCCATCAGAAATAAGAAATGACTGAAACTTTGATCAGTTCACTCTTTTGGCAAAAGCATGAGAAAAGTTTGTAAATAAAGGTGCCATTATTAAAAAAAACACATGAAACGTTGAAACTTTTCCTGTGATATTTATTGAAGATTATGCAGTTCTTGTACTTTACACAGCAGAGAGCAGAAATACAATACAGTTTGAAACACAACAAGCCAAATAGATTACAAGAATAGTGTCACAGAATCCATTAGTAATTCACGGTACATAACTGTCGTAAACGCTGCAACCGCAGCCTCGCAACTGGCCCATTTACGTCATGTTGACTCTATGAAAGGCAGTTGTCTACTATTAGGTGGCAGTGGGTGCTCACTGCAAATGTACAGCATTCCACCCCACATCTTACATTTTTTGTGCTACAAACATAGGTACTCAAATAAGCGCATTACACAGTGCTATTGTTATCGCATCTCCCGATCACAACCTAAAAAGAGCATTGTGAGGTACAAAGAGTCCCTTCGGACACTGGTGTGAACTCTGTCGCAACCATTTCCCTCTCAAGCTGAACTGCGCCAAAAAAACAACCAAATTTATTTCCAGGACTTTACTTGAAAAGAAAGAACACCATTGAACATCTTAACAGTCCTTATCACTGATTCTCAATACAATTCAATGACTTAAGTAAAAACAAACTTACAATAATTAACATGTCCAAAATGTCCGACATACTCAAAAACAATTAAATTCCCTCGCAAAAAGAAAAATAAAATCAAATGATTTTTTAAAATAAGTATTATCTGCACAATTATAATGCCAAGTACCTTGCAGAAAGTGGCTACTGCAACTATGCTCCTCTATCTTGTGTTGGCTGACAAGGCGGGATTACCACTACACCCCAAGCAATAGTACAGTGTGGGATGCTCCCATCTAACTGCCTGAAGGAGCCATGAAGAGAGTCCAGCATATGGCTACTCCTGAAAGAATCTCAATAGGAGGGAGGACAAAAGGGGGTGATAGCAGAAACAAGGGGTTTGAAGTCAAAGAGAGCTGAGTCAGAATGCAAGCCAAATTGGAATATGCCTGGTTTATTGACACACCAATAATACATACATACCCAACCTGCAGCTCTTTCAAGGCCTGAGGGGCCATGCCTTGGTTACCAATAAAACTGGTACTCCAAGGTTACGCAGTCATCTCGGAAGGATGAGGGTAACCCCTGTGGAAACTGGTGGTACTCAGACTGAGTATACGTGGATAGCCTAATATATTTGTGCGTGAACTTGCAAGTCAATAGTCACTTTGTCAACATGACATTTCGTAACTATAGCTGGTCAAGATGTACTCAAACCCTGGTCCGCGGCCTCTATATATGCTCCAGACTCAGGGCTTGTGAGGAGGGTGCAGGAGAGGTGGATAGAGGCATGAGCTGCTGGTTGGGGGTGATGAGGAGACACGGCAGCGAAGCCTTTGTGGCCAGCAGTGGGAGGGGAGGTAAGTTGGCATGTGCCCAGTGTAGGACACTGTTGTGCAGTGAGCTTTCGGCTTACAGGCAGCGGCAGCCATCCCATTCGCCGTACCCTGGCTTCAAAGTTATCTGTGGCATGTACAGTCTAAGATCTCTTGATTGGGAAGGGGAACGGGGCGCAGCTGTGGCGGAGGATAGAGCGAGATGGGACATCACCTATGGGTTGTCAAGGTAGCAGAATAGAGACATCCATACTTTAACTTATTAGGAATTAGATACGTAATGCTAACTACATGGAAATTGGAAATGTCTTCTTTGACATGTTATCAAAAACTATATTTGTGTGAGATGCAGTTAAATGTTTATCAGTCTGTACATGCCTGTTTGAGAAACCCGTTTTCTTTGCAGTTTAAGTATATTTAGTCAGCTGATAGGCACAATATATAACTTTAAATGTTGGTGTTTATTTTTTTTCCATTGTGTTTGCACCTGCTGATTTGATTGCAAGAGAGGTGGGTAATGTAATATTGCAGGCACCAAAGCCAAGCTCGGAGCTGAACCTACCCAGCTCATGCTGCTGCTCAGCAGGCTGTGAGAACGTTGTGACTTTCCACCCCCATCACAGTTCCTTGGGGGTGGTGCCGGGCGACGGTGAGGTGCGGCAGCTGTCCAGCTTCAAGACATCACAGAAGAGCTCCCTGTCTGTCCCTGCAGCACGGCCGTTTCACCCCGTATACCACAACACTGCTGGCAGCGAGCCGTACCAGTCGTAGCAAAGGACTGGCTGCTACTGAGTCTTCGTTCGTGGCTGGGGCCACCCTTCAAAATCTGCACACCATAAGTCCTACATCCGTGGGCGGGAATGATATGAGCCAATGTCCGTCCTTGCATGTGCATGTGGATTCCAGCCCTCCTCTAGACTATCTGTAACATAGTGATCACACTTTTCAAGCTGCAGGCATTGGTGGGCAGGCTAGATGGTAGCCAGCCATGCTTGAACTGTGTGCGTGGTACTGCACACACCAGTTGCTGTAATACTCAAAGTTACTGGGTGTGTCGAAATTACATTCGTGACAGGTGCTTGTTGACATGTCAGCTACTGCCAGCATTGCCTGTGGAAATTTTCCACTCCAGTTAGTGAAAATATTGGCCCAATATTTGATATCTTATACTGTAACCCCTTTTATAAGACATTACATGTTACAATGTTCTCAATTAATGGCTGTGTCTTCTGCATTTAAAGATAATAAAACTTAAGAATAAATGCAGATATATTATTGGATGTGCAGTAAATCAGACTAAAGTATCCTAAATTAAAAAGAGTCCTGAAGTTGTCACAGCAGTTGTCAGCTCTGCAGTAAATAGGTACGTTTACTTTCAAGAATATAAGCAACGTCTTACCTAAATCACATATGCTGTTAACTTAAAATCCTGTGCTGATATTTTGAGATGTGGAGACATGTATGTTTGAATGTTGTCAAGAGAACATTTTAAATATTTAGCATGTTTTTGATGTGTTTCTCACATAACATTCAAGATGTTACTACGTTTCTCTGGTAGTTTGGAATGCTTGACTGGAGGACTATGTTTTTACATCACGTATTGCATATGAAATTTTCAAATTATTTATGGGATGCTTAAAAGAGCAGACTTTCCACCAAGCTCTTTAGGTCTGTCATATTCTCTATTTTGAGGCTTTTTTTTTAATTGAAAATACTTTAAAAGCAAAAATTAAGGTTACTATGATGCCCTATTCATGGTAAAGTGAGCAATTTTAAAAGCCCTCTCATTTGGAAAAATAGTTGATAAATATCCTTTATTTTAGCCTTAGACATTCACTTCCGAATGCACAGAAATATATACACTGTGTTTATTACTTACATGGCAATGTTTATTTAAAAAGGTGGTTAAATATTTAAAAATGGCTGAAAGGAAAAACTAACTAAGGCCTCAAAAGTGCTCACTTTATCATGGACAGGCTATAATTATGTATCTGTTACGTTACAGAAATATACCTTACAAAAGTATTCACAGCAAGCCAACCCCAAACACAGTATGATCTCTTCATATTGATTCTATGTTCTTAGTTTGGATTGAGAATGTGAAATACTGTGGGACTCATGAAAGTAAATTTTGTACTAAATTAATTTATTTCCAATTAAAAATAAAATAATGTGATACTATTTGAAGTTCTTAGCAACATTTCACTCTAACCAACAGTTGCTGTTGACGATGCAGTACATATGCCTGTAATGTGGAGCCATTTAGCAATTTATAGATGGGCGGAAGGAGACCGCTGAAGTGAGATACACCTTCACGTGATTGTCAGCATAAAAGCATCAACCATTCATAATACTGCATAATTTTCAGTGGAGGTTCCATTCATTACGAATATGTCATACCAAGTGCAAACAGAAAATAACACTAAGACTGCCTAACATGCGTCCTTAACTTTTTAGAACAGAACAAACATTTTGAGAAGTCCACTTTTATAAAGTTTCCCTGCCTGACAAATTACAATAATTTTGGATGTGGTTCATGTAAGTACCGTATGTATGGCTAATGTGACCATTTGTAATAAAACTACATGTAATCATCATGTATGTATAAACATCATGTAATAAAATTAAATTTGTAAGGTACTTTTTTTATAAATGTTTTATACTGCAAACACTAAGTGAGAGCTGTGGCTTTGATAGTTATCAGAAGCCATAGCATCGTTACATGCAGCACTTGTATTGTGCATTATGAGGATGTCCTATGACAAGGAAATGTGGCTAAAGTGGCAAATGTGTTGAATTTCATTTATATAAAAGGTGAAGTATCTGTTTCCAACCAGCTTAAACTTCCATACAAATGCGAAATTATTTGTGATCTCATTAGTGATTATGTGAATGAAGTATGAACAACTGAAAACACTGTGCATGTGTGTGTTGTGACAGTTGGTAGTTAAGTTATGCAAATATATTTCTGTATGGGGATACATGAAAAATCAACCATCGAGATGCAACAGATGAATAAACAATAAAACTGTGCCCATTGTTGGATGCATCCTAGGTGTGTCAGACATAATATGAGCGAAACTAAAAATTAAAACTTATTAGAAACTATAAAGAAAGCGGTGGAAGTACATAAACTAGCCAATGTGAACATAATTAGTAGGTGGCAATGGAAAAGTTCTCTGGTACTACTAAATAGAGTACAGTGCATGATACCTATTTCATTCCACATGAAATAGTTTGCATGGAGGTTTGTGTAGTTGAAGACCCTTAGGGCAAGAACTCACTAGTATTAATTTGCCTGCATACATGTGCCCGCATACAGACAGATGTATGGCACGTTTGCATATATGCTGGCATCTGTTGCATGTGTTTTCAATGAAACTGGTTGTTCAGACTGAATTTAATTTCCATCTGTGTTGGACTCACACTATACTACATCTTCACAAGTTGTCTAATTATATACTGTAAAATCCTTAATTTCTGTGTTTATATTCTTTACATGTTGCATCCCACAAGATACATATTCCTTGAATGTAGTCATTAAATTGAAGAGTATCTTATACTGTCTAACTGGTAGCTATTGAAACCAGATTCAGCAACCAAAGTGTACTAATTTAATATTGACATGCGGTACAAGAGCTACCTCACAACTGCGTGTTCCATGAAAAGTAAAGGTGGTGGGGTTAGCACAACAGCCAGGTCAGTAGCAGCTAGGGTTACTGGATGTCTAACAAAAGGATATGTTCTAAGTATTATTTTTTGCATCCAACCACATTTTCTGGCTTTTTTTTTATCTGATTAAAGATGGTATTTATTTGCTAATTACAGTAGTACCGTATTTACCCAAAAGGAAGACGACCCCTTCCAAAAAAAATATAATTTTGAGGGGAAAATATTTAAACCTGAATTCAAGTTTACCTAGTGCTGAAAAAATTGATTTAGGTTGAACGTATTTTTGGATGAATTTATGACAAACCCTTCAAGAAGAAATGCTATTATGTGAATAATATGATATATTCGATTTACTTTTAAAGAAAAGCTAATCACAATGATATCGGTGTGTCTAACCTGGCTGTATGGTAGCAGCATCTTTTTTACACTGTAAAACTTTTGTGGGTGTTATATATTCGTGACTTGAGACATTTTGCTTCCAAGCAAAGTACTTCCTCTTATGGTTTGATGACATCAGATAAGGGGACCCTTGTCAAAGTTGACAGGTACAGTCTCAGCTCTACAAAAATACATACAACCATAGGACACATGGTATTTAAGCATGAAAAGCCTTTGTCAAAATCCTCTCTCTCATGGCATGTTTAGAGGACTAACTGCTACCTGAGTAAAAAATTATGAATAGAAGCCCTAACAATTTTGGGCATGTAACACAAACTTAAATACTGAACTAGCAGTGTCACACATTCATGGTATTTGTGTCTTAAGTTTTGAATTGTAGACCACCCCTTAGTTTTTCTATTCCTTTTCTGTCAATAAAACTCGTTTTCCTTTCGGGTAAATACGGTATTTTGATATTGTTACTGTTTGTGCAACAGAACTTATTACAGCTGCAGTGTCAATATCCACGTAGTTAATCATATAGAAATGTGGTTTGGCTTCATGTAATTATGTTAAGGGTATTCCAATTTCTTATTTAGATTAATTTTTCATGCTACAGTATGTGTATTAATATATCCTGTTGTGTAAAACAACTTTAAGATACAAGTTTATTTTCCTTACACTAAGATATTATGTTTTATATTTGTGTCATTAACTAAACGTTTGAAAATTGTTTATTTCTAATTCTAGGCTAATAATATTATTAAACTTTTTTTTCAATATTTTTAAGATTAATTAATATGTGAAAATAATTTAATGTACTATTCTCGAGTATAAATCATTGTGCTGCTGTTAAAATTGCATTGTCCTCCTTTTTTCTGAAATGTCCTCGTTTTTCAAAGTGAATGGCCTCTTTTTAGTAATCGTAGTCGCAGCGTGCTGTTATTTTATATCTGTCTCTTTCCCAAGCCAATGCACACTTTCTTGTATTTCCCATCACAGTGAGGAAACAGAAACACACATCTATATGCATGCTGTTTGTGGAGAGGCTGATAAACACATTCCACTTACAGTCTGCATATACGTAGTTAACATATACCTCGCATGCAGTTGTCCGTTTTATTTGTGCAGATGAATGCTTCTGAGCACTTACCCTCAGGAGCTCAAAATGCAGGTGGCTACAGAGTTCTTCAATGCACCATCCACATTATGGTTTATGCAGGAACATAAAGACAGGGAGGGGATGACTGTGGCAAATAAGTGACAAACTTGGCTTGATTTGGACATCATGTGTTAAGAAATTACGTCGTCTGGTTAGTATTGTGACTGAAGCTCTTCAAACTGCAACTTCAAAACGTAAATATTTCTCCTTCAACACACACTCATTCTGTTATTGGTACCAAGGGAAAACTTTCGTTCTTGGTGATGTGCCGTATCTATCTCTTCATGTAATTTCTCCTTTACTAGGCTGAGTTAAAAATTCTGTGAATGCATTGTACAGTATTATAGCAAAAAAACATCTGTACATTGTTCCTGCTTAAAATAGCATGGTTGAGATGACATGAGACCACTAAGTTTTCCCCACCTCTTAGATCCCCTAAGTTTAATCACAGGCCCTAGGTGATCAGGATTTCTCATCCGATGTGACAAACACTATTACATTATGAACATTCCTAGGAGCTTCTTTAGTCCTGCTACCCCATACACAATGTCATAACTAGTGATGGACTGATACTAAAAACCCATAATGATGCAGGTTCTGATATTAACGATTCCACCTGTATGATACTTGAAAGCAGGTGTTTTTCATTTCTGTAATTCCCCCCCCCCCCCCCCTCTTTAAAGTGCGAGACCATTGACTTGGAAACACTTCCTATCATTAAACTAAGAGATATGTTGCTGGAAGATTAATACAGTGAATTTTCTAGGTACCAAAAACGAATGTACTGAAAAAACTGTATCCCGGCAAAATTCCTATATACTTAAATATTATTAAAATTATCTGTTTTTATTGTTTAATGAGTATTGCATCGACCAAAATATCTTTTGGCCCCGTTACTTAATATTTTATGTAACAGTTGTTTGTACAGGAAGTACTAAATGAACTATACATATCTCCAAAGATAAATGAGCAAAATAAAATCCATTATGATGTAGAAAAGTTTTAAATTATTTAACAAAGAAAGAATTTGACATAGTTATTAAATGAAACCAATTGTTAATTGTTCATTCTAATTTATTACTGCTACATTGTAATACACTTCTTACTGTTGTGTAGTCTAGCAGGCACATGCCACCACCTTAGATGGTCACTGATGCCAACTGTGACACTTTAATTACACATACATCACTTTTTACTTTTACAATGTGAGAGTAAAGAGACATATTAGATGGTTACAAGACATAAATTTTCATTGAGTCGAAGCTCATCATGCTTTAACAGTTACATTTGGCAGATTCTACATACAAGTACCTTAACATAACTGAAACCAATTTGATTTTTCCCACCTGTGTGTATATTACATTGACGTGTGATGCTATCTGGGTCCAAAATGGGGCACTTTGTTAGTGCTAGCCACGAGCTCTTAACATGGGTGATTCTGACTGATTCTACTTGCATACTATTGGCTGTCCTGAATATAACACAGGCCGTGTTGGCTGACGGCTGGGTACGAAGTCTGCAATGGCTTTCGCTACTTGCCGGGATGCTGGCTTAAGGGCCTGCGGCTTACATTCATTGACACTTGGTTGGCTGATAGATGGGGCAGGTTTACCGGTTGAGTTACGATTACTGGAGTTGATGCTACTGCTCCAGGAACTGCTGCTGCTGCAGTTGATCTGGTTGCTGCTCCATGAGCTGCTGGATGTTCACTATGTGCTGGGTTAGTGGCAAATAGAGAACCAAGGGTTCACAAGTCCTACTGGTACCCTTCCTCCATGACGAATGGCCACTATCACTGGATGCAGGTTCTAGCTCTCGGGAATCTTTCGGGGAGGCTGAAACAGAGAAGGGGAGGGAGTTGGGAGGTTAAGCCCCACTAACTTGCAGGCCGCTTGAGCTCGGTCCTGGGGGGTTTCGTGGCAGAGTGCCTTACTGGGTTGGGTGCAACCCCAGGTATACTGGTAGGTAGTAGCTGCCTTCCTCTCCTTAACGCCCTTCCTGCCTCTCTTGGTGAAGGGCATCAGGTGCTAGAACCTTATCCCGGGAGATAGGAGCAGTCAATGTGTGTTTCCTATCTGAAAGTTTTCTGCTGTCTAGGTGCCCCAGAACGACGCCGAGTACAACCTTATTCCTCAACTGGCAACACAAATGGTACGGTGGTTGAAGAGTGGGTTCCCTCATAGGTGCTCCAATAACTTCGACGGGTGAGCCCCGTGAGCAGACCGGTCCAACCCAGAGCCAAACAAACACTCCCTCCGGCAACACAAATGGTGCAGTGGACGGGTGCGAGTTAGCGACTTATCCTCTCAAGCACGGTGTATGACTAGTGGTTGTGGCTCTACCATTTGACACACATGGTGCCCCAAAAGGGTGGCCGTCGAATGGTGTGTGCGCTTATGATGTACGAGTTCCCCTGGAGGAGCTCGCAGTTCTACATTAGGCGGGTAACTGGTATTGACAAACCCGGTCTCCTACTCTACACTGCGGGACGTAGGTGTTTACTATGGTAGTCTGGAAGTACTCAATGAAAATGAGAGATCAGATATGATCAGAATTCGTTTATTTCGTGAGGAATAAGATACGGTGGCCCGTACTATCTCCTGTCTAACCAGAGTTTACAGGAAGTAGTAAACTACGCTGTTCAAATGAAGGGGACCTGGTTCTAAACTAACTGGGGGCAGTTTCGACTAGGTAGCTAATGACAACTTTCCCTGTCTAACTGTGTCACATGCCCTGAAGGGGCTTAGGGTGCCCACATCCTGAAGGGTGCGTGGGGCCGTCATTTATAGAGGCAAGCGACTAGGGTGGCAGATGACTTCTGGAAGGTTTCCCAGGGGGAGGGCTTCTGAAGTTCTGCAGCAGGCAGCTGTTAGCTGATGGTCTCTAGGCGGTGTAGGCAATGGTGGTCAAAAAGCTCCAGCAAAGTAGCGCAGTGAAGTAGACTGTCCAGCTGGTGATATGGCTCTCAGAAAAGCAGACTTTCAACTGATGATTCCAGTCTCTGCACAGGATTATATTCTGCTTCGGCTGAGGGCTCATCGGTCCTGGTGGTCGGGGATGCTATGCGCATGCATCTTGGGCAGAGCTAAGGGTGGCCATTGTTGGCATGCGACATCCCTCAGTGCGCCCTTGAACTTCATCGGGGTTGTAGCTTAGTATCGATTACTGACAATCGATTGTTGGCATCTTGAGGGGAAGCCGGGCTATGCATGGCTAACTGGCCGGTGGTATTGTTGAAATGTATAATTCTGACATGTCTGTAACTATCCCCAGTCCAGGGTAAATCCTGTAGACGCTCCGGTAGAAATGATATGCTTCAAAACCTCGTTCATTGTTGCTTTTAGATTAAGTGTTTAAATTAAGCAAAGTTGTTTATTCTCAATAGTCAGTAAGCTTCATGCATCAACATAAACATGTCGTTTACAATAGACACACTTAATTTACAATACATACACACTACTTTGTCACCTGTTTTTGTTCTGGCTGACAGTATAAGACTTATTTTAGACTTCTTATAGACAGTACAGACTTATTTTTGAGATGCATTTTTTATCTCTACACAAGTTATCAGGATTTACATATACAGTATCATCGCCCCCTGTTACTGAACCAGATCTTTGAGGATTGAACTCTCTGAAGCTTTCATTACACAAACTGGAGTCACCAATATTACCATGTTTCTTAATAACCTGATTACAGTATGATTGTTTATGGCTCGTAGTTCCAGGGGACTGACTGACCACTTTCTGGTAAGTTCTAAACTTCTCCAGAGCACTGTAATCGCAGACTCGGCTGTGGTTATTTGGTGATGCCTTTATATCTTTTTGGGTTCGCCTTATCATATTCCCCTTATGGTTTAAAACCTAGTATGACCTTGGAGCCTGGTGTCTGCCTAATATTTTGCCAGTTTTCCATTACATGTCTTTGCTTGTTCTCTACTATATTTTGTCCCAGACTAAACTGAACCTCTTTTTTACCATTGTAGCATTTTTGTGTTTTGACTTTGCGATCACATAACCATTTGTACATGCGTTGGACTTTAGGCTTATGTTGTTCTACAGATATTGGTAAGGCTGTGTGTACTGACCCGACTGTTTAATAATTATGATGGAGATGTTACTATCCATGATATGGGCATATTTATACTCCCGTAAAGCATCTGTATAGTCCGTCTTGGTCTCGTTACATTTAAGTAATAATTGTTTTGCTATATGAATACCTTTTCAGCTAAACTATTGCTGTGTGCATATCTGAGACTGCTGAAATGACACTGAAACCTGTTTGTGGCAAAATGTAAAAATCTATTGAATTGAAGGGTACATTATCTGATACTAATATTTTGAGGTCACCATGTACTGCGAACACAGTTTTGCAAGCATTTATTACATGTTGCACAGTTTTACCACACATGGGAATAATATCCAGCCATTCTGAGTAAGCATCAGTTAGCACTATATGGTTTATCCCCCCAAAAAATTCCAGTACATCAGCTAATACCCATTCATATGGGAGCCTTGGTATTTCCCTAGACTGATATGTTTCTTTTCTAATTTTTGGGACCAAAATTTTCACACTCTAGGCATTGTCTTACAAACTGTTGTACATCCTTAGACCACCCTAGCCGATACATAACATTGTTTGCTCTTGCGAGACATTTCTCTATACCACTGTGCCTTTCATGTACTAATCCTAGCATCTCATGTTGTAACACCACTGGCACAATCACACGTTCTTTACAGAAGACCAGATTCTCATTATCATGCTTCAAAATATAAAATTTTTAAACTCTTGTGTGAACATTCAAAACAGTTTGCTATTGGCTAACATGTACATGTGACATAGTTGTACATGTTTTGGTCTCGCCACCATAATGTCAGTATGCGAGCAAATTTATTTTCGACCGGTTGCTGTGGATTACAGAGAAACTTTGAGAAAGGAATGGAATGGTTTTTTGGAAACATATGTTTTTCAAAATTTACTGATACTTTTAACATGATTTTGCTTCAATTTTTGCCACCTTCGTCAATGTTTGAAATGTAGTTGGGGTTTCAAAACTACCATTATAGTACAGTAATAGGCAGTGAATTTAAACTTGTAGGTAAATATTTTATTCAAGAATTTTACTCTCACGAATGACCACTTTTCTTTTAGACTCATGTCGTTATGCTTAATTAAAATATTTTCCTGCAAATAAATACCTCACAATTCTCAAAAACGTGATGCCTTTTTTTGGTAAGCATATTTGACGAACATTATATTTCCATACGCATATTAATTAGTAATGTCATTTTGGAATCCAAGGTTTTATGAAATTAGTCCTAAAAATTAAGAATAAGATTAAGCCTCTACAAATTAAATTAGCATTGCACAAGTTTTACTAAAGAAATATTTAAAATGTAGACCTATGTAACAGGCATAAACAGCACATAGTCTCAAAATTATAAAGCAATTTTCAACGATAACATTATTAGTATTTATAGTGACAGAGGTATTTTTCATATTTTAATAACACAGTGCAAAAGATATACTTGTCGTATAGTGTAAACCACAAAGTTTTTATGAAACATAAAGGCAATTTCTCGTTTTCTGTACATACACTGCCTTTAAAATAAACATTACAGTGTTTCGGATTAGGGAATTGCAGTTACGGTAAGGATACACATTTACTTTAAAGCTGAAATTATTTTCACGCACAAAATATGTACTTTGTTGCAAATTACATAGTATTTTATGGTTATTAATTATGTTTAGGCACGTTTCACACTTTGTTTTATTACTTAAAATATTCATAGATATCTTATCAGGAGTACATTTTGTTGTATTTTTGCTTAGTGGAACTGTGCAATACTTGCTGATGTTCGATGACACAGCAATACAATTAAATTCCTCAGAAACAGCTGAATATTTTAAAAATTTCAAATGCACACATTACCCACTAAGGCATTTGTATGTAAACAACAAAGTCCAACATGTATACCAGGACCTGTTATCTCTATAGGGATTCTGTTGACCGTCAATTTAGTTCATGACCAACAGCAGGTTCATTTCTGGTGCTAGTGTTGTTTATTTACTTCTGTCCACTTCCGTCCTAGTAATTTTTTTTTATTGTGTTTCAGATTAATGACGGTCATTCCTAGATTGTGTTTAGGGCCTACTGACAACACGTAAAGTATAAATAATAAATAAAGTACGTGATGTGATCTGCAGGATGACACAGTATTTGTCGCTAATTTTATAATCATCTTTTTAGTTAACCTGGACTTGTATTATGATACATGGATAGCGTCGTGAATATATCTAAAGTGGTGGGAATTGTGTGTATATTTACAGCATCACCCTTCCACCTACTAAATACATATGAAGGGCCTAATGAAAATGCATTAGTCTAGTTTTTTTTGTTTGATAACATGTAGGCCTAATGAACTTGACCCATTTGTTTTAGTATAAATTAGTCTTAGATAAATTTACAAAGATGATATAATTGTGTAGCTTGTTCATGGTAATGTGAGCACTTATGACGCAGTCTCATCAGACAATTTAACCAATAAATTCATTTCATTATGGCCTTGACCTTTTGTTTATAGTGTATGGGAATAGATATACACTGTAAATTAGGTACTCACATGCCAGTGTTTACATTAACGAGTGAAGGGATGTGATTTTGCTAAAATAAAATTGCTTAATGTACTTAAATAAAAATCACTATTTTTATTAATACACTTGTTAAACTTTGCTTACTTTACTTATACAAAAGAAATTTGGAATGTTTGGCTTCTCACCTGCTCTATTTGGGCTTACACTGTAGCAATCAAAAAATATAACCCAGTACAGTAACGTGAAGATAAACATTGCCATTGGTGTAGTTGAAACATTTTATACATTTGAAATGGGTCAAGTTCAATACGCCCTACATGTACTTAGTAGGAGGAAGGGTGATGCTGTAAATATACACACAATTCCCACCTTAGATACTTTGGATATATTGCCCTCTCAGCATTTGGATTAAACAAAATTGCTCCTAGAAAATTAATTTTATAGTATAGTATGAATATGTACTATTTATGGTGTGTGTGGCTTAGAAATTTGTAAAGATTTTGTACTTGTATTCTACTTAGGCCTACATATGTATGTTAAATTTGTCACTTGTTTGAGTAGACTTGAGTGGTTCAGTTTCTGGCATTTTGTATTATGTTTTATTCTTTCCATGTATTATATTACAAGTCCAAAGGATGATTATAAAATTGGCGTCAAATACTATATACAATGATCCTACACGTAACATAAATAAGCCCAAAAAATACACACAAATTCTCTACCAATACTAATTCAAGTAATGTTTCACCCAATTGCAGACAATTATTTTGTGACAACGCGACAGAAATCTCGGGTATGACGGTTTTTCTGAATAGAAACAATTCCTAATTACGTCACGGGTGCAACAAGTGTATTTTCTTGCTGCAAGAGTGGTGGCAATGTTAATTGGTAACATTTGTAATAATATGCAAAGATATTATCTTGTTGGTGTTGTAGGAATATATTATCTGTAGGACTAAATTATTTTTTCTGGTTTTTTTTAAGCATAGTTGGTGGTAGGTGCTATTGTAGTGTGTTATCTTGAATGAAAGGTAATATTAACCATTTCTTAAAACTGCTCGTTCCTATCATATTTCATACTGTAACCGCCATCCACAATGAAGCGACAAATCTAATTTACGTGGTTAAGTTTGTTGGTTTCAGGAAATGTGCGCAATGTTGATTTTACAGAATGATTCTGCAAATAGATTATTTAAAGCTAGTGATGAACAAATGTGGCTTTAGTGAAGTAAACTTGCAAGGATTTCCATACAAAACATGTTTTTGAGGTTTTGAGGGTTATGAATCTTACAGTTAAGTTTGCGTGTTTTGTAAACAATGTATTGAAAGGTATGTGGCATAATAAAGCCGCACTTTCAACACTTTTTTAGTTTGTAAATAATATTTTTTTATTTGCCTACATCGTAAATTCAAAGAGTGTAAGGTTAACTTCGGCCAAAGTGTGTGATGTGTGTGTATTGCTGCATATGTATGAATACGAACAGCGACGTATATATCACATTTTGTTTTTTCATAGAAGTTAAAATTTTCACTCATAAGAACATCAAAACAATGCCATCTCACAAAAGACGTACAACTGAAGGACCTCCCCCCCCCCCCCCCTCCACTTTCTTCGCTGTTTCCTTTTTGCCTCGAAATAAAATAAACAGAACCCAAAAAAACATAACTAGGCGAAAATCAAACTGGTTGGAATGCCAACCTAGCTATAATTTTCTACATCGATAGAGTTAGGCCCATACCATATTTCCAAAACTACAAATGTATTTTCAGCCATGAGTGGTCAATATATTGTTTTTGGTGTCGCATCGCATCACAGTGTTCTTGTTACAACCACAATTTACAGTCGTGCCAATGTAAATCCAGTATAAAAGTACAAGTGACTGCCATTTAAAAAATGAAGCAAAACAAAATTTAAAAGTAAAGGATGGAAATAAATAAAAACACATGCGCCGGAAATGAAAGTGCGGTTGGTTGAATTAAGATGACGGTTAATGGAATCCCTATAGAGATAAATATGTATTATGTATATAAATAAATTTTAATAAATAAATATATGTATACAAATTATTTATATAAATATATTTCTTTATACAAATATATTTACATACACAAATACATATTTATCTCTGTTGGGATTCCGTTGGCCATAATTTTAGTTCACACACACACACACACACACAGGTGTGTGTGTGTGTATATATATGTATGTATGTGTATATATATATATATATATATATATATATATATATATATATATATATATATATATATATATATATACACACATACATATATATACACACACACACACCTGTGTGTGTGTGTGTGTGTGAACTAAAATTTATGTTATAATTTATAACTATAATTTATGTTAAAATGTATATATATATATGTATGTATGTGTATATATATATATATATATATATATATATATATATATATACACACATACACACACACACACATATATATATATATATATATATATATATAGGACATACCGATCTAGTAACAACTTATTTATCTATGATGTATACTGACATCGCAGGCATATAAACGTGGTGGCATCCCTTTTTCCTGAGCAGAATCGTATTCTATTTTTAAATGTGTTATTCCTGAGTTGTACACACACAAATAAAGAAAGGTCCATAGCATGAGTCTTATAATTTATCATACTATTAGGCGGTAGACAGAAATAAAAATTATGAAAAATCCCAGGATTACTGATGTCCTATATCAGTTATCAGCTGTCAGGCCATCACTAGTCATAACACCTCATACAGTTTTCAGGTCAACGAAGAACACTGGATGAGGTCTGTTCCTTGAACACACAGGGAAACTGGCTTCCATTTAACACCAGCCTTGTGGACTTGCATACGGGAGCATGTTGTCTTCAGAGACATGTTCACATGACTGACTCCAGTCACTCACATATCCAGCTGCGCATGTAGTAGCATGTTTGACTCTGTGAACATCCAGGAGCTCTGAAGTATGGCACAGAGTGATGGACCATGGAGCACAGCAATGTAGTACCATGCAATCAAAAATGTATAGGCCTACCTGTAGGCTGTGACAAATGATAGCTGCTGGCCATACACCTAATGATGGTGTGTATTTACCACTTAATTGAATATTTCCATTTCATAAAGCCAACAGAGTTGTCAAGGATAGAAGACTGTTGTGCAGTTTGAGGCCTGCTGAAGGCAAAAGAGGATAGGGATGTGTGATGTAACTCTAGGACCTTTCAAAGATGTGAAAATTATAATCATTTCAAAGTTCCACCACTTGTAACCTGAACAAGTTTCAGAAAATAATTTTATGGATTTATGGAAATTAGAATTACAGACTTTTTGGACACCCCAACAACAATGAACAGGTAGATATTGTGCACGATGGGTAGTATCGCAAACAATGGGACGCATTTTAACCAAACATGTGGAATAGAATGTGCTAGTTTTATAAAACATAATATCTGTTTGACAAGTGTGTTATTTCACTGTTAAAGATAGTACTTTCGTACTTCCTTTTTGTCTTCTGTTTAATCCTGTGTATGTCCAGAAAGAATTCTAAAGAGGAATGGTGCATGATGGGTACATAAACAGTTTGCAACCTACTATAATTTGCACATTCATTGCCCTACCAAATCAGTAATCAATATTCCCATTTAAAACAATGTACATATCGAAACCTGTTATTTCCAAAATTAATCTCTTTAAAAATTGTGGTTACATTTAAGGGCACCCAAAACTTGACTGTGTGAGCTCCTTTCTGTTATCTGTTGCTGCTTGGGGGTAGGCCTGTGGTTACATGGAATATGGTGTTTGTATTTAGTTAAAATTCTCTATCATCGTTTCTCAGGGAACTGACAAAAAATTTTAATACATGTGGACTTTCAATGTATGTGATCTTGAAATTGAGGTAAATAAAAAATGGGACCACAGAATATGTTCCATGGATGCAGGATTTCAATACATCTGAATTCAATAAACAGAGGTTCCACTGTAATTAAAATACTGTGTTGCCTGTTGTATTTGTTTTTAGAATCTGAAAGATAGAGGGATAAGGGAAGCTTTTTGAAATATGTACTAATTTTAAAAAAGGAATAGGTTACATTTTCCAACTCACTGATTGTTGTGATCAGCTATTTTACTGCAACCAAGCAGCTGTGGCTCTTTATGCATGGGTATTGTGTACAGTCTAACTGGTGACCACCATTTATTTTCTTACACAGTACAGATTATAGAAATTTTCTTCATCAGTTGTGCAAGCATGTCCTCTTTAGATTTCTATTTGTTTTATTGCTGGCCACTGCCAAAAACAAAAAAAAAAATTGTAATTTTGCTGCCTACTGTTTTATGTTCTGCATGGTGCTTTGGATGGATCTAAAAAAAAAAATAAAAAAAAAAAAAATGGAAACATTGCGTTCAACACAATTTAGAAGTCAGTTTCTGTACGCACAAAGAAAAAGTAAAAAGTGAGTAACTGCAGTGAATATGATGATGCAATGTGTAAAATATGCTTGTATGTTCCTTCTTCAGTTAGCAAGTGCAGTAAAGTGTTGGACAGTGTACATTGTCCTGCTTGTGAATCTGTCAGTTTTAGCAAGTTCGCCTACTGTACATTATTACAAGAATACAGAGCTCTGTATTTAAATGTTAGTTGTTCCTATATTTATGTTTTAACTTGCAAACTGTGTATGTGTAAAGAATATCTGTTATCCTATGTATAGTGTATGATATGGTTCATGTAAAAATAATAATAGGATATGTGTTGTATTTTGTAGCTCACATTTTGCACAAGAAACTACTTGTAATAAACGGTATTAAACCATAAGTAAGTGTTTCATTTGTTGAGATTTTCCGAAAAGATGCTAGAAACACATGTATTTAATCACCCTTTTATTAATGTCTTTTGTAGAAGAACAAATTTTAACATAAATGGCAGTAACTTAAATGTTAAAAATAGGTACATTATTGGTTAACTGGATCCACCATTTCGTGCATTACAAAAAAATGTAATTCTGAAGAATATGTTATACAAAAAAAGAGGTTGCACTGTCATTATAATTCCTAATTGTGCATTCATTACTTTAAGCTCATAATCCTCATTATGTAATATGATTTTCCAACACATTACAATTAGCTGGTTTACTGATAGCAAAAAACAGGTTTTTTTAAGAAATATAAAACTCATCAGCATGCTGATAGAAAACAGTTTCCTAATGAATACCAGGGGACTTTCCCATGGAATCTGCAGGCTAAGCCACCATCGCTGAAGCAGCCAATTGTTCGAAATAGTACTTATAGTACAGTGTTGTTTGGGAACTCCTGCAAGTGCTCACTCGTGCCTCTCGGCGCTCGCTCGCACATCCCAACCTGCAATTTGAATTGGAATAACGTTAGAATTATAGTGCATTAATGGTATATTTAATAATTGTAGGCAGTATATTGAACCAACCTGAACCTATGATAGCTTATTGGAAAGCTGGGAGGTGTATGTGCTATTATGGTATGATTTTTGAAATTATTGTACAAAATACCAAAATTATTGTAGATTAAAAATGGCCTGAGTGACTTTGTACCATAATTATGGTATATATTATGGTACCCACTTACGGTAGGGGAAGTTACCCAAAGTGCTTAACCTATTTTGGGAGGGGATAGAAACAAAAAAAAAGGGAAAGTACCAAATTTCAGCAAAATACGGTAGGGGGAAAAATTTTGAGGGAGGAGAAAATTCAAAAGGGTCTAACTTCCCATTGGGGGAGGGTGGGGTATAGAAATGTTACAAAAAACACTAGAGTGTAGACAGTTTCAGTTTCAAATCTTTTATTTTTTTCAATTTTGTGTACTCTGAACTCTGTTCAAAACATACAAGAATACAGAGATCTTACTTTTTTAACATCAAAATATTTTAAAAGGTGCCCCTGGCTCCCAATGGCTGCCAAAGCTGGGCACTCAAATAAAATGATAAAAATACACTGACCCCGGCTAACAGCCAGCGACGCTAAGCCCATGACGGCGCTCACCACCTACGTGTCACTTGGGCATGCACGTGCGCAAAGAGGATCCGGATTGAACTTTCCTGTAACGGAATATTTATTTCAAGTGTAAAATTATGTCTCGTTTATTTTCAGGTTTTTCGAGTGTCTAAAAAAATGTTAAAATGTATGTTTTACAATATTGTACCATGTTTGGTTATGATTTTGAAATGTGCGCCGCGCAAAGATTATGAACACTACTATTCGGGCGTGAACGCCATCATAAAAGACATTCAAAGAATACGGGAAATTAATAAGAAAACTCCACAATGTAAATCAATATTTAAATTGCTTGTGTGCCATTTATTTCAAAATATAAAAGTTTTACTCGGTGTGCATAGCACTTCTGGTTGTGTGAACCCCGTAGGCAGCAATAGTAGGTCCGCACGTCCCCTGCCTCTGGGCAGTCCATCGAGGAGAGCTGGCGAGGTAAGACGCTGTCACGTATGCACTACAAACTTTTTGTACTAATGTAGATTACAATAGTTTCACTTTAATATACTGGTTAACCTCTGCTTTGCGTACGTTTTGTCAGACATTCCCCAGCATTATGCTTCCACTTAACTTAATTATTTGTGCCCTTGCGGCTTTTTGAAATTTAATCGAGGAGAAAGGGAGGAAAGATGTCAGAGAGGCCACGTAGCATGGCCAACTTGAATCAGGCACCATCTGCTTATGCTAAAGGCGTTTCTGTGTAATTTCTGTATTGTTGCGTGCAATTTTAAGGGCTTTACTTTCATGTATGTATTCCAGGGTAATTTTCATGTTTAATTGTTTTATGGCCACATCACTTGCGACCACGTGGTTAACCACCACAGAGTTAATGTCCGCACCATCCATGCGCTTTAAGGGTTTATTTGTGTAAAATCATGTGCTCCGTAATGTATTTCAGGGTTCTATGTAATTTGTATTCAGGATTTCATGTAATTGATGATTCGTATGTTTGACCACTCTGTAATTTCAATGTTTGATTTCCTTGCCATCCGGCATGTTACAAACTCAAAATCAATTCAATCTGCGAAAGAATAAATTTCCCAACAGAAATAATAATTCATCTGCACCATGTGATCCACTAAGAAGCATATCCAGCCCCATCTGCGCCATCTAAGTTTACTTTCATGCATCTGTGTGTTTACTGTGACCACTCATTGCCGTGTCCCATCATGTCAAGGGTATTTATGTAAAGAGTACAGTGATATTATTTCCATCCTAGCGGGCTATGTGTATAGGCCGTCACCTCACTAACCACGTGGCGCAAGACGAGCCCTGAGGAGTCCGCGTTAGTGATTCTAATAATCACATGTGTTTGTGCAATTCGTTCATTTTATTTAATTTCATTATTTTCTGTGCTGTATCTTCAGGGGAAATTGTCATTCCACCCTAGCGGCTGTTGACCCCTCTCCTTGTGGAGATTGTGTTTTCTAACACCACAGAGAAGTCATCCATCTAGGAGTGTGCTAGATTAATTGCGGGCTGGGGAGCACCTGAATGGAGTTGGCTAGACACGTCCAAGACTTTCATAAGAGTAATTTTGGCACAATTGTGTATGGTTAACACAATAAAAGCAAATACACAGTGCTCTAAGTATTTCTTTTGAAGTGGCAGCAACTTCTTGCCCAGATTTATAAGTGATCCAAGTTTATTAAAGTTGTTTAGTATTGCAAAGTGTTGTGTAAGTACGCTCGGGTGAGATGGAAACACAGAACCCACAGCAGCTGGCCCACCTACTGTAAGTTTATTGTGTCATCATTCGTCTCACATTTAAAATATAAATTGACTGAAAAGAATCCCAAACAAAGGATTATAAATATATTAAAAGTTTTCACTCTATACTCATTTAAAAGCAACAACAAAAATTAAATAAATGAGTATCATTATATCTTGTTGCCTCTCAATTAAAATAAATCAAGTTACAAAAGGAGAATCTTTACTCTCAAGCACCACTTTAGTGTTTAATTCCTTTTTGAAGGAAAAATTGATACTTAGCAGTTTGAAACAGCCAAACTTTACATACATTAAAAAGAATTTTCTGTATTTAGCATATCCAAAGCCCATCTGACCTAAAAATGAGATCTTCACAAAACATTTAAAAAATACAAATGAAAACTTGTTAAAGAATTCAAGCACCGTCAATCTCAAGTAAAATGCATTTGCAGGTGGGTTATTCAAAGTTCTCAAGCTAACACAAGTCGATGCTGTCCCATTTCAACACCATGGACTTTTCAGGCGACTTGCAGCACAGAGTTTAAAGTTTACTTATCAGGAAAACATTTCAAAAAATGGAACTGTGGGCACCACTTACTACAAGCTAATCAAATCTTAAATTTCGAAAACACCATGAAAAACCAAACAGGAATTGGAATGCAAATAGAGTAAAACTCTATTAAGATGTTCCTGGAGGGACTGAAAAATAATGCTTATTAATCAGGAAAACTTCTTAAAAGGGTCAAAGTACACATGTCAAGATAGACAAGTTTCACAATTATACAACTTATTAAGCAGGAAAACTACTTAAGTGGGAACTTCTTAACAGGGTTTCACTGTATACAGCGCTCACATAAAACCCTAACTCGATTTACCAGAAGATTACTACAACATATCACGAACCCACCTCATCGCGCGACTCGTCATGCATTGCTGGATACATTTCGGCTCGCTATCTGAGCGAGGTTATGCTTGTAGAACAGAGTCCATCATGGACCTACGAGTGGGTAATACCAGAGGGGTATTATCGCTGAGCTGACCTGAGTAGGAGTGGACGAGCTCTGCTGGAAAGCAAAGCCCGTTCATACTGAATTTACAACAACCAATCATTGTTCTGAATACAAACTCGTGCATGTGTAGAAGGGGAGGGGAATGGTAAGTTAGGCGGGAAAAGGGAAGATGGCCAAGGCAATCGCAGGCGGAGCAGCAGTTCAAGTCACTTACACACATCAGCGCGCTCTATTTGCGCAGGCGGTGCAGACACGAGCTGCACAGAAAGACAACCCTCCCTCAAATCCCACGAAAATTCGCCGAAAAACGCACCTTCCAGGTCAAAAAGAAGGCCAAAAACGAACCGTTCTGGTCTTTATATGAGAAGGGTGGAGGGGAGTTTTGACAAAGGAAGGTGCAAAGGCCTGCAGAAATTTGGTTCCAACTCTACACGCGATAATTATGGTACATCCTAACCCAATTTTTATGGTATACACGAACCTTAAGCCTGGGTCACATAAACCCCTTCCCCAGAAGTGGAAGTGGGGGGTGGGGTAGGGTCGGCAACCATATCTCACTCACTTTCCCATGGTGCACTATTGATCCTGCTTACCATTTGGGCTTAAAGTGTTTGACACGGCAAACTTTCATTCTTGATTAATAGTATAGAGATACTCAAAATAAATGCTGTGGCTAACATTAACACACATTTAAGTAGCCATGACAGTTCCCAACTACATAATTCTTCACAAGAATATAGCTGATGGTATTGTCTTGAGCCATTTGTTCTGAATACAAAACATGTGAAACGATAAATTTACAACATAACATTAAAGGTTCGAGAGAAAATAAGTTTGACAAATTCCATCACTTTAGGCACCCCTTTACTCTTAATCCTGGAGTAATGCATTAAAAAAAAATATGTTTTGAATAAAAATAAAATACTTTGACGTAATAATAAAATCACTACAGTGGATTCTCTATCTATTGTTTCTAAGGGGACTGACAAAAAATGTCAATACATGTGGACTTTCAATGAATGTGGTTTTGAAATGCAGATAAATAAAAAAATGGGACCCGAGAATATGTTCCATGGATGCGGGATTTCATTCCATCCAAGTTCAGTACATAGAGGTTCCATTGTAGATATAAAAAAATTGCTTCATGAGCGAACAATAAATAAAAAACATATTATGAAATAAACAAACCATGTAGGGCTAAAATTGAAAGATGTGCCCTTAACATTTGACTGAAATATGGTTTGATTATTATACACTGACACAATGATTAGGCTCCTTGTAGATGCCGTAGACATTTGACTAGAATTTTATTTTATATTTGGTTCGCAGCACAATTATAGTCAGGCTCCTTAATGCCACGACAAACGTGGGGTCACTGGCAACAGCGATAACGACACTCTTAATCATACCATATCCTACGGAAAATTATAATTACTTTCACTGGTGATTTCTACAAATCAAGTAAAGCTTATCACTTGGAAATAATTAAAATGCAAAGCAAGCGCCGTAAGAACGACATACAAGTGAGTGCAGCTATAGGGACCCCTAAGCAAAGTCTCACTCATTTCATTTAACAAGCTAAACATGAAAGGTAAGAATAAGGTTACCTAGCTATATTGATTAAGCAAACCATGGCAAAATGATGTCTTGAAGTAGTAGTGAAGTGACTTTTAACACAAGAACGGATGAGTCATGGGCGAGCATGAACATACCAAGCGCTACACAATCAAATGGGATGTCGGCCAATCCATAATTGTCAAAACGCTCAAACACTATGCACTGAACACCAAATTGAATTTCAAATGTGCCATTTAAGTACAATTATGAATAGTTAACCCATACTGTACGCCCACAAAACTTAACACTTGTACACAAATAATCAGCTCATCTACACAGCTTAACCGAACACCAAGAAATCTCTACACTAATTTACAATGCTCTGAAAACCTCTTCCCCAACTCACCATTATTAACATGTTGCATGACGGCCAGCAGGATAAAGGCTCCAAAATATTGATGAACCAGTTGTGTAAAATTCCAAACCTAACATTTCTCAGAACAAATTAAATTGTTGCAACCTCGCCATGGCTGCAACAACGTAGATCCAGAGGTCATCGCTGCCACTGTCGCCAGTAGAAGGTGCAGTCACAGGCCATTAGAAACAGCAAATAGCAAACAGGCCAACGAGCTCTTGTGCAGAGCCCTAAGTAACCTTTGATAAAATTGTAATGCACTGGAGGAAGGGGAATAAGGGAAGGGGTACAGGTGGTGAAGGAGGGGATACCGGGCTCCACCAAGGTCAGCGGTGAAGTGCTGAAGTAGTGGGGATCGTTATTAGGATTAGAATTAGCGTGACGGTAGCACACCCACCGCCACAACGCAAAAAAAAAATCACACTAGTTTCACGCACTCCTCTCACTTGTTCTCCAGTGTACTCTAGAGCTTCCTCTCACCGGGGCTATTGGTGATGTTCCTACTAATTCCTACTTTAATCTAGTAGGCCTTATGGATAAGCGAAAGTATATCCGGCGAGCTTTAGTGCTGATTACCTCCTCTATATTGTGATATGGGAATTCCCTCCGGCAGTGTCGTTGTGTCCCGAGTTTGCTTTGCCTGGCAGGGTTGTGGATCCGCCCACGTTGGGAGATTTAGGTGGACACTTGCTTGGTGAAGGATTAGTAGTCGAGGAGGGGAATCAAACCCTAGGGTGAGCTTAACCACACAGACTCTCTTCCCAGGGAGTTTGGTCCTGCTCACCGTAAAGGCTGCCAAAATGTGTGACGCCAGCTGTCACTAAATAATATAAAAGGGGAATTAATGAAAATGCTAAATGATTGAGATGAAGATGAACTATTTCTTTCCCGGCAGTTCCTGTTTGTTCTATCGGATGCTGCCTGGAGGTTTATATGGGGCCGGCCTTGTCAGTTTTCTTACAGGAACAAAGTCTGGAGCAAATTTAACTGTCTTACGTGCACAAGCCCCTTTTGGGGGAATGAGAACAGTTACTAGTTTTCCGGCGGCGGTACCTATTTGGCATGTGTTAATTGGTTTGCTGTGGACTGGACATGGTCGTGGTGAGGGGCTAGGTTCAAGTTCGGTTCCTCGCAGCTCTAGATTACTTAAGTATTCCAGATTAAGCCACGGTCAACAAATACCTAGCAATGAATCTAGAAATGAGCTACAGTCCTCCGTTTTAGGGGGTAGGTCCTTGAGTGGCTTATAAATGGGTTCAGTAGGCTGCGAGTTCTGTGGAAGCTCACTGGATGGGTTGGGAGCTGTAGTAGTAGTAGGTAGATTTAACTCTCTTTTTAGGGCCCGTCGGGCTAAAATTTGAAGCTGACTACTGCGCCCTCTGCCTTTTCAGGGTATTTAGAAAGCTATTCTTTAAAAGAAACAAGATAGATAGTTATTGGCTCGCAGTCACTAATCTCAGGTAGGATGGTGTGCTCCTGATCCATCCAGCGTAGCTCAAGCCCTGCTGGGTTCAGTCTTATTCAGACAACCCGAGGCTACAATCTAGATAGTTGTGAGCGTATCTCTAGACAGGCGTGGCTGTTCTGGATACTTCCCAGGAGCTCCCACGTCTTGTACAGACTATAGCCTTATTCAAGTGCCAGGAGTCTCAAGAATGTTTGGTCCACTTGTGTCTATCCTGGAGCGGTCGCTTTGCTTTAAAGAGTCACTATAGTTACTGATACAAATTTCACCATTACTATTTAAATAATTAACGTTAAAATTAATTGAATAGCTTGGGTTCAATTTGAGCATAAACTTATTTATTCTCTCTCACCACATTCCCCAAGTCCTGCACTAATCCTGTGCACTGCATATAAATAGGACTCATCAGTTCTAGGCTGTCTCACATCAGTCATCTGCAGAATGTCACTCTGCCCGAGCGCACACAATGAGGCAGTATTGCGCCAGTCTGGTTGCAGTATGTCGCGCTGCCCAAGAGCCATCTGACACAGCATCTACCTTCATACAATGACACTCTGCTCGGGAGTCAACCGACTTCAAGTCGTCACTGTCATTCACAGCTCTGTCGAGAGTCTTACTCTGCACGACACAGTCTTGCTGTCCCTCAGCACACCGAAGCCTTACGTGCTTCCAGCTACCTCGTAGCTCACATGCAGTTGACTCGAGTTCGAGTACCACTGACTTGGGGTCACCCCCCCCCCCCCCCTCGATGCCTTGTCTTCCAAGACTAGGTCACGTACAGGTTGGCAACCTTGGATTGGCCCTTCAGACCATAGTCAAGGTACAGGCTGGTGTGTGTTTACTGAGCTCTTAATAAACATACATAAAACGGACATTGAGCTGTCTCTTTTAGCACACAATTCTTCACGTAATTCCTGCTATCTCCTGTTTCATCACCAATCCTAGTAATACCCTTGCAGGGACAGTCATGAGCTGGAACTTCATTCCCTACCTCGCACTTTGGGAACTGTCTCGAAGTGGAGCTCGGGAAACACCAGAGCATTTATTAATTGCGGACTATCGCCCCTCCAGTATGTGCCTGGGTCTGCCAGCGACTTCTCCCTTCCAAGTTACTTGCTGGAGAACGATAGGCCAACCTCGAAAAGGAACCTCGTTTCTACATGATGCTTGGGTCCACCAGTGACGTCCCGCTCGTCAAGTATCCACGGAAACGGAGCGCCCCTAAACCTGATACTGTAACCCTCAGTTTGGTACTTGGGTCTGCCAGCGACGTCCCACTTGTCAAGCCACTAGACTGAAGGCCAGTAGTCCAGACTACCTACTCTATCCAACAGCCAGCACCTTACTCTCCATCAGGCTGTGGTTACCACTTTTTGGACACTCACTATCTGCTTATCTGATCTGTCATCCCCATTATGCCTCACCAAAGAACTGGGCGGAGTAAAGCGGCCAAGCAGAGGATAGCTCTGGCTGGAGTCCTGGAGAGTAGAGATTCACGTGTCAGCCAGGTATACATCTGGAAGAAGGAGGAGGCTTCTCACCAGCATATCCAAGTCAACCTCAAACTTCATCTGGCATGTGCCACGTGCAATTTCTCTGCTGCCTCCAATGCCACCGAAGAAGCCGCCTACCTTCACTCGACCACTTAACGTCACACTAACCTATACCCCAACCAGAGTACCCACTCACCCATCGCTCGCAAGCACACCTCCTAAGGCACAATGCTCTATAATAGAAGAGGCTAACCCAGCAATGTAGGCCCCAGGAAAAACCCCATACGAGTGGCGACCATTGCTTCATTATCGCCCAGGGTGGAAAGAACCTTGGCGCCGCCTACCAGCTTCCAGATCCACTAAGGGTACATATCAAACATCCCACTGAAATAGAGGGACATTAAAATGTGATTTTTATGTCACAATGTCACTCCAACTTGTCACAAATTCAACCCTGCTTACTGTATTACTACGGTATTTTAGCACAAAGTTTAGTTTATCACACTATTAATAGCTGTTTTGTGATAGTTTAAAATAAAATATATTGATCATTTGTCTAACAACTCTTTCCTGTTTGTGTAAATCTTCGTGGGCTGGTGTGCATTAGCACAACAGTCAGAATAGCCAATTTAATATGTATATTTTTATTCATACATCAGCTGTTACAGGATTTGGTATATGTTGCATCGTTTCTTTTATTTGTGTAATTTTACCACACACTGATTGTTAAAATCTTGCCTCTGTAGCTGGAATGGAATGTAACACTGCGCTGTACATAATCATATCATCAGCATATGAGAAGCAAACATTCAAAACCAGACATTTCCACCTTATCCAATTTTATAGGAAAGCAAAAAAACTGATATTTTGTGGTACTAATTGCAAATTATTTATGATTGATTTATTATTGTATGATATTACAGTACTCAAATTAGTGTTATGAATATAACATTTGTAAATGTTATATTTACATCGTTATTAAACAAAAACAAATGGTCATGTCTACGTTTGAATGAATAGCACAGACATATCTGGTTTTGAACACACACTTATAGGACATGTCTGCTTTTGTTTGACCAAATGTAAACTTAGTAATAAAATTTCATTAGGAAAACACATAAGGAGTGTTTTACGTAATAACATAGATGGGTGGCTCAAATCATGGAACATTATGTTTTGATAATGATTAACAAAGAATTTTCAAAACAGTGATTAACATTCATGATATTTGTGATCAATAAACAGTTAATTTCATTTTATACATGGATGTGTGGTTCGTCTTCTACACAGCCACACAACTGCTCATCATCAAGCACATTATGTTCGTCAGTTCTTTCACCTCCTGAATCCAAAATTCCTTTGTACCAGTGCAAATCCTCTTCATCACGCTAATTTTCACCAAACTGTTTACAAAGTAATTATTGCACATCATGTTTCTTTTGTTCGAATATGTTATGCACAGTGTATATTTCTGGTACCGCATCTGGAATAACTTTTCTGCTCTTTAAAATGGGCATGGCAGGCTCTGTGTCAGGATCAAATCTGTAATGCATCATGAATCGGATACGCATTACTACACTGGATTGTTTGGTTTCATGTTTTTCAATAATAATTCGTTTACATTCACTGATACCATGAACATTTTGGAAAACATTTGATAATGCACATTTCCTACTTGGAAATATATTGCTTCGTACTCTATTTCAGTTGTTATAAGTGGTCGTTTCCACTGTAACTTTTCCTCTCTACCAAATACACCATCAGCAGGTAAAAACTATGACATCTAACTGGGAAAACAATAAGTATATTCTTAATACTCTCGGGCACAGACTGTCGAAGCCAATGTGTCAATGTATGTACAACATGATTATTTGTATTTTGGCCTCCACAGCCATCACAAAACCAGTGGATACTGGTTATGTTGTTAGGTAAATGGTGGCTGAGACAGTGCAGTAATGCAGATGACACTTCAGTCTAAGACCTTCGTGCTTGATCTTCTGCCCAAACATAGCATTCTGGTTTTTTACTGTCCATTGGCATACAGCACAATAAATAAAAACCTATTTGTCTGCTATAAAATGCCTCCTGGATAGGTGTCCGGGGAAGTGGCTGAACTTGTTGAAGATCAAAACACATAGAATATGTACTGGGTGGTAACTGCTGTGCAAGATCATAAAATGCATTTGCCCTAATCTTGTGCACTTGTAGCATTGCAGCTAGAGATATATAATTAGTATATTCGGGAAGTATTTCAATTGTCTATATTTCAGTCAAGGATAGTAATTCATGTAATATTTGAAAGGTCGGGGCAATGACAACTTGTTTGTATTTCATATATTTTCATTTTACCAAATTTGTTATTTTTCTTTCCTCATTACATTAGTAGTAACAGACGTCAACAAACAGACGTCATAGGATGATAGCGGATCTTTTCCTTTTCACTGGGTTAGTAAACTAAAAACATTGCCACCGCACGGCACAACATGGTGAAACAAAGAAAATAACAGAGGTCATCTTTAGCTGACGTGGCGGACTGCTCGAAAACAATATGTTTTCAATGAGGAAACTTTCTACCAGTATATAAGGAAGCGCGACCTTTCTCGGGTATCACAATAGTTTATCGCAGCACGATCGTTTGTCAGCTGTCAGTCGGACAGCCTACAACGAGTGATCACGTTACTCGTACTGACCAGCGCCCGCAATTTTAACCTTCTTTTTTATTTCGGACATTTCAAATAACTATTAAATTTATTTTCCGTCTGTGCAAGGAGTCAATAGGGCGCTGGGAGAGAAAAGTAATGGTTCTCTCTCGCCTTCACAACTCTTGAAGTAAGAAGTTTTGTTTTATGAAGGCTGCCATTCTGTCTTGGTTTCTTTTTGTTTGTCAGCTGCGAGTGTCAATAGTTTGTTTTGCAGAGATGACAATAAATCTCCAGTAAACATTTAACTTCTTCTGTTATTTATTGGCAATCCTTGTATCAACAAACTTTCATTATTATGTAGTCAAAGTCTCCAACTCATGCTGAGCTAGTTCGTTGGTGTTTACTGGGAACTACAATGAGAGAACAGGACAGTAACCTATTACACACTCTAAGTTGCATAAGTAAATTAATTTTACTTGTGTTTTATTTTGCAGAGTGAATTTGATGTTGTAAACGAATACATATTGTGCAGCAACCTGAGGAAGGTGATCTGAATCCTACATTAAAATTGTGCACAAAAATCTGCCTGAACATAAAAAAAGTAACTCTCAATGACGTTTCATGCTCAACATTCTAGTGTACATTTTGTGCAATCTAGAAATGTTTAAATCGCTTGCTAGATAAAAACGTTTAGATTTTGACCTACCATAGTGACTCACATCCTTTCAGACTACCAATGAAAGTTTTCATGTGACGTTTCTTTGTAGCTGATTTTGCTGATTTTCTGTCCCCTCCCCTGCATTCCCTTGGTATATCACCCTCATCCAAATTTTTTGCTACAGTATTTAGTCTGTTTTTGGAAACCCCCAATGTAGAAGTGACAATCTTTTGGCATACTTGTACAGGTCCTTTCACTATTGTCATGAAATATGTTACATGAATACTTAGAGGCTTGGCTTTCTCAGTGGGATTACCTGTGCGGGGAAACTTCCTTTTCGGTTCCCCGACTGACATAAAGTGGCATAAGCGCTGGTCCTGTACTGCTTTGTTGGGAGTTGGATACAGTTGAGACCGTCACTCTTTTGCATGAAAACTGCTTGTTGTCATGTTGGCATGGTCTCTTGAATGTTTTCATGTTCGTATCCTTGTCTTTACATCTGAAAGAAAATATCACTGATAATGTCCTCAAAAAATATATAAATATTAATTTGAGTACCAAGTTCAACAATATGCAAGTACAAACGACAAAGGATAGCCATTAACATAGTAATATGAAGTGCTTCTTTGTCTACTGAATAAGATTCAAAATACAGTTATTAAATGGTTTAAACAATTGCATGGTTATGTTAGTGTATAACATACTGGCTATGCGCATAGAAATCAAGCAGGTTCTTATGCCAAGTTAGGTCACATTGTAAAGTGTATGTGTTCATACCTTTCAATTTTCTCAGATCCACGCTTAGTAAGCTTCAGCTTTCTTTTCCCTCTCTTCCGTACACTAGATGATGTGTCTGCTACTAAGGCATCCATTAATCACGTCTAGGCTTCACGAAACCCACACCAGTAATAAGATGGTTTTCATCAATACAGTACAAAACACTTCAGCGTGCATCATTAGCAGAATACCAAACCAATCACTATAATTCCTCTGTGACTCATTTGTATAAACATTAGGCATGCCAACAGAATAGTAGTCGCAAAAAGTGGGGTGTCGTAGCCATCTGCTATAACATTGGGCAGCCACAGTACAATATGTGAAGCACAGAATGTTTGCTGGGTATAATGATAAAGAAACAAAATTTACTGCATGAAGAACTGTTTTCCAAACAGTTTACAAACAAATACCCATAAAACATTAGCATGCATACACTTCTTACAACATTGGTTTACTAGCTTTCAATGAAACATCTTGGTTGCTATGTCTCGATGAAAGGGTACAACAGCTGTTTTGTAGTGGAGGATGTAGAACTACAAAAGGCAGTATCTAACAACTAAGCGTGACCGCCCCAAGATACCTCTGCTGTCTGGGAGTGACTGGTTGAACGAAATATTCAACACAGGGCAGTAGACAGTCTAGTTATGATTACAATGTCACAGTTGAGTGGAAATGTCCTGGTTCGAATGAAAACACAAATTTTCGCCTCCTTTCTGAATGGGACATGTCTGTCTTTGACTGAATCTGAATATATATTTGTGTGTATCTCACCAAGCTTATATAGAAACAATGTTTAACTCATTTTCAAATTTTTTTGGACATGTTTGGTTTTGAAAGTTTACTCCTCATATACTATATGGTTTCTTTTTTACAAATGTTTAGTTGAGCAGAGTATTATTGTACCAACTCAAATGTTGTTGGGACTTATGAAAGTGTAAACTTAATCTGGAATACTGTAGATGTTTTGGTGGAGGGTAGTAAAACTATTAGAATGACTTTTTCAAAGCAGAGACTGTCTTGGATACAATATTCTGGGGAGTTTGATGTCTTTCTTGTAAAAAAAAGTTTTGTTCAACATTGTCATTCACCTTTAAATATACTGTTGATCCCTAACCTTGTTGGTTTCTCCATCAGAGGCAAGCCCGTTTTTCTCTCTCGGAATTGGGAAGCTGATACTCCATTGACAGGATTCTCTAGGAGTAGGCAGGATTACAACTAGAGATGGGATCATTGATACCGTGATACCTCGATACCATCAATACTTTATAGTATCGAGTAACACATGATAATATCCAAAAGTATCAAATTTCGACAACCATTCTCTTGTGCCATAATTATGGTACAAGCATACCATAACTTTTGGAATGAGTATAATAATTTTGAAAAGTGTACCATAACTTTTGGAATGTGTATGACAATTTTGAAAATAGTAACATAATTTAAATACAAGTGTACCACAATATACCATATTTTATTCATAGCATAATATTCACACAGCTGCTAGCACCTTGAGGTGTTTTTAAGCAACCCATATATACCACAAGTATGATTTTTGACATTTACTTTAATTGAGGTACAATAAAAACGGGTTGAGAGTTGCGAGTAAGCACAGATAGGCGCGAGTGAGCAACTTGAGTAGTTACTCTATATCCAATACATACCACAATTAAATGATGGTATATATTTCAGGCACAATAAAAGCAGGTTGAGAGTTGCAAGCGAGCGCCGATAGGCAGGAGCGAGCAAACTGAATAGTTATTGTACATCCCACACATACCATAATTATTTGATGCAACTGCATTATTAAATATTCACAATAATAAATACCATAATTATCTGATACACCTGTCGTGGTCTAGCCTGCATATTCCACGGGTTAGGCCACAACAGGTGTATCAGTTAGTTACAATATTTATTTAACATTACATTTAACAGGACTCTCTTCTTATTTGCTCTCCACTGCAACTCATTGCCGGAGAATTTTTCCAGCCTGTCTTCACCGCACACCGTGCCGAAAATACAACCATTGCCAACGTCACCTACACACTTAGACACTGTGGCCCCTTCTGGGCAAACACTAGTGGGAGTAGTACCAGTTCAAGTTAGTTTTATAATGCTCATATACCCAGCCATTCTTAGCTTAAGACCAGGTCACCTTCACTTGGCTCAACGTAGGTTAAGCTTCCATAAGCTCTGCCGACGTTAGGAGGTAGTGCGACACCACCCTGTTTAATTTCCGGAAGAAGGAATAAACAGATTGTTTTGCCAACTGAAGGGTATCTTTCCCGTAGTAGTAATTCCTCTCCTAGTGAACTCCACGCCCGTCTAAGGGATTGCAAGTGACCGGGGAGATTACTTGGAAGTGCAATACATCACCAGAGTACCCATACACACACTGGACGGCCACCCTTTTTGTGCACCACGGTGGACAGAATGGTAGTGCCCCGACACTAGGTACTCAGTCTCTTGGGGTCAGCTTGCCTGCTCAGTGGCTACTCTCTCCACCATACCCACGGTGCCGGAGTGAATGTTCCCTGAGTTGGGGAGACTGTTCCTCCTGAAACACTAGCCCACGTGCTGGGTCTGTCCACCGGTGAGGCCTGACTCTCATTGCTCACCGCGTTTCGATGCTGAGTGCTGAGATACGGATATAGCTTCCAGTTGGCAGGTACTACACGTGGCTGCACACCAAGTAGGGAACACGCCACCTGCTTACTCTTCATGGATGTGAGAGTGTGTTTCTGTCCTAATGCCCAACTCCTATCGGAGTGGTATTCGAGAGAAGGTTAGACAGGTGCTCGTTGCCTCTGAGCGTCTGCAGGAGCTAAACTCCCTCCTGACCGCACTCGTGAAACTCTCACCGAGGGATCAAGCTCAGGCATTGAGCCATCTGCTGAAACCGTCTACTCCAGAGATTCCCAAGGACCTCTTCGAAGCTCCTATTCATCTGAGTGACGAAACACCCCTTATGTTGGCAGCTTACTTAAGCAGACAGGACCAGTCCTTAGGAATCGCCAACTCACATTTGGGGGACTTGAGCCGGTGGAACCACTCCCTACAACCCCAGCTCAAACTCATGCCAGCCAGAGTTGACTCAGGTTAAGCAACCTCGACAGGTTACGCATCACCCAGGTATACCGCTCAGAGCTAACCCACTGAAACGCAAACTCACCCTCACGGAACCTGATTTCATGCCTTGCAGCAAAGCTACCAGGCCAGTCCTATACACTGGACGTGCTTCAGTACCTTGTAGAGATTGAACTATTGCCAGAAATCCCCCGCCACCAGATGCGCCTGACCTAGCACCTACCAAGGCACTTCGGACATGGTGACGTTCCTTTGTCACGCGTCAAATTGTAGAATCTTCAGACTGTACTTACTGGTAGTCAAGAGTGCTATAATACTTATTAAACTGTTACTGAAGTTTATAAATGAAACCTTATATGTTTGCATGCCTTGGTAAACTGGTGTGAAACAAAATTGCTTGGTAAAATTTGGAAATATAAAACAATTTTGAAGTAATCTCCCAGATAAGTCATCATGCAAACTGCCCAGTTTTGATTTAATTCGGAATAGGTTTTATCCATGCTAGGATGATGTAACAGTATGCTTAAAAAGTAAATACATTCGCATGTAAAATTAAATAACAATTTTATTTGCCATGCAAAAACATTTAATTCAAATAAATTAAATACAAAAGGACTAAAATGATGATGACCGCAGTGAAGACGATGCACTGGTATTTTCGCTGAAACAAAAATATGAAAAGATGGTTTAGTGTTCAATACAAGTCTTGTAGCTCATGGTTCAAGTTAATTTCATTTTTTTTTAGGAAATTACGTACACGAATATTATAGTAGTGTAGCTACAGATGTCACCTTAAAATATAAGATATTCTACTACTGGTTTGTAAAATTATAATTTTATGTTACTAGGTCACACCCACAAAGTTTACAAGGACAAAGCATCCAAGTCATTTTAATAGTGTTTTGGCCTCCTTGCTATGCCTTAATGATTATTTTTACCAGCACACTAGAGTCAACTCTTGTTTGTAAGACCCCTGAAATAGTGACCCTCTCGAAATACTAACCCTTTCCTGGGGAACCAATAAAAAAATTTAATTGAAAAGTATTTTCCAACAACCCCTTTCTAGGGAACAATGAAAGGTCTTAGAATCAAGAGTTTACTGTACATATTAACATGTATAAATGGAAAAATTTACACCGAAAATTTTATTGTGTAAAAATATATCTAACTTAATGAATAAGTGACATGTAACAAAAATGTGGATGTAAAAATTTGTTAAAAGTCAGGTGGCTTTGAGATGAAAATCTTAACCCCATTCAAGCAAGAAGTGAAGATAAAATCTGATTTTTCAAGCAAAGCACGGTATGATTATGCACATACAGTCAATACACAAATATGCAATGGCTTTTTTTAGTTACAAAGTAAGGTTTTCACTATGCTATGCTTATTGGAATTCTGTATTTTGTATAGGATTTAGTCAGTTTTTTTTTAAATACACAATACTGTATTTTGAGTATAATAAAGCTTTCATGTTAAGAACACTTCAAGAATTTTTTGTAGCAAATACAATAAAACTTCCTCATCAGAATGTCTGGTAACGAGTTCATTAATTTCGAGTATAGGAAGAACTGAGCTGGGGACAAAGTTATTTACAAGAAATTTGTATTTTTTATCACAGAGAAAGCACTGTCTGGAAATGAAAATTTTTAACAAGGTAAAACATGGTAATTCTGAACTGAGAGAATTTGCCATGTTTTCATAGCTGCTATTCCTAAACTACAAATTGACTTCCATTTCGGTGTTTTGACGTGTCCCACGTTAGCGTCAACACTAGCCTGTTCGCTGCGCCAGTAGTATCAGCATCATAGTGCAACCAGCAATCATGTGAGGGCAGTGTTTACATTAAAGTGTAACATGAGTATGTCACGTGTGAGCAAGTGGTATATTTGTATTTAATCTTTTATTTGTGGTTTGCGATGGCCCTTTAAAACTATATTGTGACATTACATCTGTGTGATGTGTTACTGTTATTGCGAGTGTACCACGTGTGTGGAAATATTTGTTTATATTTCTAAGTTCCATGGCCTTTTAAAATTTAGTAGTTATTTTATTTTTATTGTGTGTATTTGTAATTGAAATGTTATGCTGCGATCATTTCTCAATATTTAATGTTAGTTTATGTGAAGGTATATGACATTATTTTAGTGTATTTGTGACGTGTAAATTTACTTGTGTCCTACACATCATCCAGTGCATCATCCATACAGAGCAATAATAATAAAACTGGTGCATTATTTCACATCATTTTTCCCATTCAGCGCCGCAGTGTAAATTATTTAAGTGTTCAGTGTACAGTATTTGTTTTTATGAATAGATTATCCAGAGTTTTCCAATATTTCTCCAGTGTTTTTTGTCAGTATTCTGTACGTGGGCCACAGGCCTAAGAAACATAATGTAATGAATATGTGGCAAGTGATCAATATTAAAAATACAGATGTTTTAGGTATTTTCACATACATCCATATAAACGTACAAACCTCAGAAATGACTATAGATAATAGGCATCAAAAACTCTGAACAGTAAGCAACACACGCTCTACCAGAAAATGTTCCCAAATAGAGGTTATGTAGCTCCATAAGTGCAAAGTGTAAAGTGTTTTCTTGTTATATACAACGATTACGACTCATCTTACTGAAACCTAGTATACTACTTCAACACACATGAGATTCAAATCCCGCGCCAACCCATATAACGGAAATCGTAGCCTGCCACATTCCTGGAGGGCAACTGGACACATGGATACAAGGGGTTGTGCAAGAGAGTGGTGCGTCAACCCTCCTCCCCAGCGCTGAGAGCCTACAAGCCATAATCCACCTTGGGGCATACCCGAGCGCCACCAAGAATACGTGAAGACCGATAGATAACTAGAGGGTGCTACCCCCACTCCAGCCTCGCAGCAGAGGGACGTCACACGCCCTCCCCCGTGGCCGCCATGACACACGCTACCCTGACTATATAAGTCCGTGTGCTGCGGACCTGAGCAGATATTGAATTATTGAAAAAAATTATTAATTATAATGTAATAGTTAATAAAAAATGCAAATTATTTAGAATTATATATTTATCAATAATTTATAAACTTTATACGGCGTGTTTTTAATCGGGACTACAGGTTGACCTCGAATGATACTCTAAATAGTTAAACACTGTGCGCGCTCTGCCCTCTATCTCGAAAATGGTTCAAGATATATTTAAAAAATGTTTCAACAAAAGTTGTAGAGAATTTAATCCTGTACAATATTTATAATAAATACAAATAGCATAAAACCCATAGGAAACGAGATATTTGCAAAAAAAAAAAAAAAAAAAAATTAAAAAATAAAATAAAAATAAAAAAAAAATTAAAAAAAAAATCGATTTTTTGACCTTTGACCTTGAAATATCTGTGGTCGCGGTGGGGCCCTCCGACCACTGTTAGATCTTCAGCAACCCTCCCAGAGGGTGCCACCAACTGCTCAAGCCTCTTCAGTAGCCACCAGAGGCTGCCTACATTGACGTCGCCATCAGAACTCTGCAGTATCTGCGACCAGACACTCCAGCAACGCCAACCGCCAATAGCTACCAGAAGCTTTCTGTAGATACCAAACATACCACACTTAACTTCTTTGTCTCCTACAGACACTCCAATTAGAGTTAGATTTGTAGTAAGCAATTTTCGACAGTTTTATTTCACTTTACCCAATTATCCTAGGACCAGGTCACCTACACCTGGCTACCGTAGGTTTATTTCCAGCCACCAGTCTTCTTGGTAGGAGAGCATGCATCACCATGATTACTAAGCTCTTAATAAATAGGGCTCGGTTTCTTTTAACTTTGAGTCTCATTCATAGAGTACTTTGTAACTAACTGCTGGGAGAACCTCGAGTCGAGTACCGCCAACCGGGAACGGGAAATTATTACTACGAACTAGCTACAACTGGAGACTCCCCCTCGGATGGCTCCAGTTGCAATACACATATATTAGACGGCCATCAATTATATTCCTGCCAAGTAAACAGGTACTGGAAGAGTAGAATAGAGGAGCCCCGACCAATAGCAACACTTTCCACCCAGGGAGAGAGAGTACGCCTGAGTTATATCCCTACCGGAGCACCTGGGTGCTGGCAGGGGTATGTGCTTCAGTACTATGACCTGGCCTTGGTTGGGATTGCACTCCCAGTACCCAGTAATAGTCTTGGTAGCCCACACGACTTCAACACTTCTGGTTCGCCCACTAAGGTGGGGGTCTTTCTGAAGTACCGAGCTCGTGCTACCAAACCACTACTGGGCAACACTATTCTAGGGCTACTTGTGTCTGTAGTGCTCGATTCATAGTTCTCAGCAGCTAACGCACTACGTCATTTAAGGTGAGACACAGTGCAAGGAGGGAGGAGCAAAGAGTTGTGTGCCTTGCTGCCAAGCAGCCGGCTGGTTCTATCTCCCTTACTGCTAATCGATGATCCGAACGAGATCGTGCCACCTTGCTCAGATCATTAGAACGACCTACGTCTACTGCAGGGTATCCAGCTTCTTTCTCGACATCACCCCTTCGCACGCATCCTGCCTTCCACCCAGTTGTGTATGGATTAATTAAATGGACTGAGGAATGCTAACTTCTGGAGCTCAGCAGCTACCAGGTGGAACTGTAGTTTTTGCATTGCGACACCTCGGGCTCTCACTGCAGCCTGGGCAGAGAATGATTGGTTCAACCAACTGCACCCAGCTAGTCCTCACACTCACGACGTTAGTAAACCTGCTACTGCTAGCATCTCCTGCCAGTCGTTTACGGGAACTAGTCACGCCACCAGCCATAGGGCAGACAAATCCAATGGACTTGTCAATTGCAACGTCAAGAACTTTCTTCCTTCATGTAAGGCCACGTGCCCAACTACCATATCCAACCGTAAATACCAGTAAGCACAACTGGCCAAAGTGCAACCAAATCCACACGACCGTGATCCAGCCTTAGCTAACCGGACACGCATCAAAATAAAGTTTAGAAGGGTTTTACAGTATCATTATCCAGCAGTGTATCAGATGTTCACATTGTTTCATTAACCATCATCATTTTAATCCTATATTTTTGTATTGTGCTACGTAGGAACAGTTGGCCAACCAGCCAGTTCCTTACCATCCATTGTTAGTAGCGTCTTAGTCTTCGTATGGGGTGGACGTCGTGCACGACCCCTGTGGGCCTTGAACTTTTTTGTACTATCATATAGCTGTAATGGTCATTGAATTAGTATACCGGAACCTTTGTGTGTTTAGTTTCAACTCGGAGAGAGCGCCACCCCACAACCCGGTCTGTCTTGTAAACGGCCAGGGCATAATTTTCACTTAATGTTCACATAGGCGATTTTGCACCTTTTTACTGTGCTCTCCTGCTATAATAGAGATTTTGTATGCATGAGTGCTTCAGTGGAGGAAGAAACGTGAATAAAAGGTTGTGTTAACAGATGTGCATGCTTTTATTTGCTCAGCTGCCTACCGGCTGCGTAACCTGTTCGTCATGTTTTTTACATGATTTTCTTAAGGCATGGAGATGACCCAAACTATCACCACTGGGAGTGAGTTAGGCATCTGGAAGGGGTTATACACCTTCCACTATCCTAAGCATCGAGAAATATAGATTCAGCAGCATCACCACCAGCAGACGCAGGGCATCAGAGATGGCCACTTCGGCCGTTGGCACCACGACCCGCATCACCACTCGTGCTCTCCACACTGGCGTCTGCTAACCTGGCAAAACCATCGACCAACCTTCTTCCTGTCCACAAAACCTCATTTCCTCTGATGCACTAAACCATAAGACATCACTATCATACGCTCTGAGAAGATTGAATTGTCGGGTAGTGCAGCAGGGGGAGGGAATTCATATTATTTGAATGAACACAATGTGTGCAAAGGCCCATGCCTTTGCACATCTATATTTAGTCATAAATATATAACAGGTGTGTGTGTTTGCATGTATATATATCTCCGACTTTGTCCCTCAGCCAGTGTAAACACATCATAGTGGCATGCACATGAGGCGCAGAGCATGCGATGTATGTTATGCATCAGTGCATCATCGTGTTAAGTGCACCGAAAGTTGCCAGACAGCCAAAATACCGGCAAAAGGGTTCTGTTAGCACTAAGGCTTTTACGCACTTTTGTTGCCTTGCACTCCTGTGTATGTTTTTGTGAAGTTAGCAAGTAAGGTTCTCATGTGTTTGTTTTGCCGTGAACTCCTGTGTACGTTCTTGTTATTATTATAGTGCTTTCCTTCCATGCACTTGGCTGGCATGGGCTAGTGAACTCACTTCTGAAGGCCATTTGGCAGTGTTTCCTCGGAGCTCAAACTGGATGGACACATACGAGGCCTGCAGGGGTTTCATCTTTACAAACACTGATCTGGTTATTCTGTCTGTGTAACTAATTTCCGAAACCCTTTTATTTTACCTGTGCAGCCAGCTTGGCGCTTTTGCTGATTGCCCTCCTGTTGATTCAGAGGGCCTTTATATGATAATTTCACCTTCAGACTTTGCTAGTGCAAGGTGACTTAGTGTATCAGATTCGTGCTGGTTCAGGCAAGGCCTTATGTATGTAACTTGTGCTGCTGTTTTCCGTGTGTTGTTCAGTAACACTCCTTATGAGTTCGTGTAGTACTCCACAAATTTCAGTGTCAAAATATTATGTAATAAGAGCTTAATGGCTATGGATCAAACTTGCACATGGTCACACTCATTTCCTACATTTAAGTTACTAGCCTCCTGTACTTGTATTTGGTGTGCTGCATGGCCAACAATGGAGCAGAAGAATATGAATTGGCGGTAAACCTCAAGCCATGTGGCAACATCGCAATCCTAGTAAGAACCTCTGCTCACTGCATGGCTGTGTGTGAAATCATGGCCTGGCACCCTAGGACTACAACTGCACAACTTCTTCCATCTAATGCCTTACCGTTTGATGCCACTACATATATAGGTACTGTACAAGCTCTGCAAGGTGACGTTACTTTAAAAAATATGTTCATAACCAACTTAAATCTTTAGTTACAGGATTTTGGCACATTTATTGTTTACTCTTTATCAAGGCCCATTATTTTGAAATAGTACTTGTATGTGATAACTTATACATATTAAAAAAAGTGTTCCAGTCTTGTTAGCAGCGGCAACCAAATTCTTGGAAGAGCTTCTTAATGAAACTGTCAGACTAGTGATGTGAGATTACTAAGGTACCTGTATACATAGAGCAATGTTCTGTATTTGTGGCATTGAAGCAGGTAAGTGACATTAGTAAGTTTACCATCACCTTAACGTGGCCCTCACTGTCCTGTTAGGGAGGCAGATCAATGGTGCTCGATCGTGCACCAGCCATGCACGGCTGTGCGTGAAGTGCATGGGTCCTGATGTCGTTCATGCAGAACGGGTCAATGATCCATCCCGTGAGCGGAACAACCCGTCTTGCCAAGAGCAAACAAGTGTATACATATCTATTGTGGTAAAGTGCTATGATCCCTCAAAAGCAGAGTCTAAAGTAAACACGGGCAAACGTTATCTCCCATTTGCTTTTCCTGTGTAAAGTGTAATTAATTAAAGAGTGCCCATCCACGTATCTTGCATAGAGAAATGAACCTACAATTGATGACACTCTAAAATCACTACAAGTGTTCATGCTATGTTTCTTTTAATTTCAAAAGGGTGTATTCTTTTTTAAGTTTTATGTAAAGTGAAATGTAACTGACCTTAGTAGTTCCGGCGGCAGTCACCATGCCAAGTGCCCAAACTTAAATTCTCACTTGATTCACTAAATTAATAACAGAATTTAATGAAGTGTAATTGAAGGGCTATTTTGATGTCTAATGTCATATGTAATTTTGTTATGATTTCTTAATTCTTTTACAAGCCCGTTCAGGCTTTCTCCAGCGAACTCAATTTACCTGACAAGCTTGGGTAACAGGGACACAGAACTTTTAATATTAATAAAAATGTGTTGGAATTAATGCTTTTATTCCTCAGAGTGTTTTCTGTGCTTGTTTCTGTTTTGTACACGTATTTGGGTGTATATGTATAAATTTGGTTTTCCCTCACGGAGGTGGCAGGAGATCTCCGTTATGTAACGGTATCTCCGCGTTATTCTCCTCAGTCTAGTTCGGTGGGCCAAAGAAAGTGCATGTGTTCGCGTCGCATAGGAAACTTCATCATCTTTGTCTGATCAGTAGCTACCATAGTAAGTGTATTTTTATCCGGAACCTTTAAGTTTTTTCTTTTCTCCCCCGCACTCGCATTCTCATCTCCATAGACTTGTGGCCCTGGAGAATTTACCACTCTTAATTTTTCACACGCTTAACAGTGCTTTTGTCCACATTCGCCAATGGTGGGCCTAACACGCCATGCCCGCACTATTCGAGGGATTTTGTATCAGTGATTGTATGTGTGGTCTCACTCAGTCAATATACGTAATTGCATCGTTCCTCATCTTATTTCATTTTAATATTAATTTAACCTCGGGTTCTGGCCCTCTAGCGAGTAAGTCCACATACTCATTTATGACCTGTAAAGTTACTAAAGGAATCTTGCTATATTTCATCCGCAAATGTGTGCTGCAAGAGGGAATCGCCCATGCAGTAGATAAGCTGGCGCCATACCATAGTTTACAACTGTCCAGTGATATTTAGCCATACATCTGGGTTTCTCTCAAATCCGGCATCTCTCGCCCCTTGCAAGTAGCTAAGCCACATTAACCTTTACATGCAAAGCACTGAAATGGTATGCATTCGTTCATCATGCTGCATGTAATTATGGGATGGGACTTCAGCTGTGACTCCATATTATTATCTGTAGAAAGTCTGTAGCTATATATATATATATTAGGATACAGCAATATTAAAATCTGTTGTAGACTAAATCCATAGGATTCATAAGTTTTACAATATGCTTAGGTTTTTTGAAACTTGTATTGCGGACTAGCCTGAAGAATAATAATTTTTTAAATATGAAAATAGTTCATGAAAACACACATTCAAATTTCTTCTAGAAATTTATGTCAGAAAAACTGTAATGCAGTTGATGCACCAGGTAGTCAGGTACCATAAAAAGTCTCAGGATTTCTTCTTAGCATTACCCAGCAAACACGAAAAATACAGGCCGGAATCGGGCCGGTTAAAGCTAGCCGACAATCTCCGGCCAGCCGATACCGGCCTGTTGTCTTATGCCGGAAGTGGCCCAATGTAATATGGACTGGTGGCTGACTGTTGACCGACAGTGTCAAAAATACACCATACCACAACCAGCAAGATACAAAATGTATTCTGGGCCAACATTCTCAAAAAGTACGGTTCAGAATCGGGCCAGTAAAACCTAGCCGACAAACTCCGGCCAGCCGATAACAGCCTGCTGTATTATGCAGGAATCTTCCTGACGGAAATATGGACTGGCGACTGACTGTTTGCCGACAGTGTCCAAAATACACTATATCACTACTGGCAAGATACAAAATGTATAGTCTTTAATATCACATATGTTTTCATACTTCTAAGCAGACAATTTTAAATTAGGCACTTAATCTTACCTTTCTCCTTCTATACTTCTTCCTTTCATTCTTTTCCATTTTTCTTTTTGTGCGTTCAGAGTACGCATTTGCTCTCTCGACATGGTGTTCTACGCGGTCTAGAGATTCTCCCTGGCAACATAGTTGTAATGGTTTGGTAAGTTTATTAATGGCCCTCACCTTATGACTCGATTCTGATTAACTTAAATTAACACATGGAAATCAAGCTCATTATCAGGTAAGCAAATGAGAAGTATGACACACAATGACAGTTGCAGAATGGCTTAGTTCATGAAACACGCACGACAACACACAGGCCAATACACAATTCACAAGTCAAGGACTATGTTGTAATCGGCCACTGCAATTCTATGGTGAGGGCACCTGATACCAATGGCTGAACTAGACAGCTTAAAAACAGATGACATGGATATTGTCATGGAGGAATTTTTAATGTTTAGGAAATTTGTTTTGGTTTATTCTTCAGATCGGCGTTAGACTGCAATCATTATTTTTTGTTTATGTTCTTATCTAATTTCTATTGTTTTTTGTTTGGATGCAGGCTATTGTTTAGATTTGAAGTTGTTTTTTGTTGTGAGTCATCCAGTGTTTGTTAGTGTCAGTTCTGACCTTTTGGCTTTTAACTGATAGTAGTGTTTTGGTTTTGGTTTTAATTGAACTTTTATTCAAAATGTTATAAATACTCACCCACATATAGCCTTATGGCTGGATTAGGGCTTAGGATAGCCGGGGCTCTTGCAAGCACGCATTGCGGCCATGGGTTTTGCTGACTTGGACCTCTGTTTGGGCAGTCAGGCTATCGGATGTATGAACGTAGGCTGTGGCTGACCAGATGCGAGGGCCGGCAAAGTGAACAACAGTGCGGTGGCATGATGCGTGAAATTGCTGAGGGTGCGCGGTGCAAGGACGGCCATGCATTGCTCTACGGCATCCAAGCGGTGAAGTATAGGTAGGCTGGAGCACCGCAGGGTGAGGCGGAGGCGGTGTTAGCGGAGATTCCGCGGACGCCCGCCTAGCAACAGTGAGTTGGAAGCATGGATCTAGTGAGGATGCACTACCTGACAAGGAGTTGGCATTGGTCTGTGAAGCGAGAAGGGTTGTGTGTGTGATGCTGTGAAGAGAAAAGAACTCCTGAGATAGGCCAGAGGAGCATATGGTGTTCTACAGCATGTAGGAACTACAGTTAAGTATACCATCCTGATGAAGTTTATCATAGTTGGTTCCTGGGATTCAGCAATGGTTAGGGCTAGTTTAAATTAGGTTGTTCCGGTATAAAACTGATAGAGTTAGAGACGCAGTGGAAATGAAATCAATGTAATTATGAATAATTGTGTTCAGAAGGCCTAAAATTCATTGTAAAATCTTTAACTGTTTTGTCAAGGGGCCTAACTATGATAGGTAAAAAGTGGATTGTTAAGAGTTGACATCTTTCCCATTGTAAGCATTTTGGTTAAAGTAATACACATTAAATGTTTGTTTTGGAGTTCATAACATCTCAAGGTAGTAAATAAAAAATATTTTTTAAAATTGGAATAAGAATCTCAGCAATATGGAGTCACATTAAAATAAAAATGGGACTTGTAAAGTTGAAGGTTCCGAGACCTATCATACCTCAGAAATAAGTATCTTTTTCTGTCATTCTATTTTTTTCTTTGTGAAAGGAAAAATTGTTTAATGAAATTTGAAATTGTAACATTTACTTTGGTGGCGTAAAGTAAATAGCCAAATAGCCGTTATTTGAAGCACAAGCACTTTATTTTTATTAGAAACATAAATCCTACCTGTTATGTAAAAGAGTGTGATTTATTATTATTATTTTTCTTTTAAAATGTTAAGCAGAAGATTATTTTTCCATTTAGCTGTTCTGTATTGATCCCAAGGTATTGTGCCTCTTCAAGGTCGAGGGAGTGTGCTAATTATTGTTTTATTGTGGAAGTTTAAGTCATTAGTACTCTACCTGGAAATGTGTTAGGAAATGGAGCTTCAGGCATGCTCCAAAATCAATCTTGTGATGGAGCTTACCAACCCCCTTCACCCCCAAAGGATAAATTTGTGAGGTTTTTTAAATTTGTACATTAATAAGTGACATGGCACTTATTTAGGTGGAAAGTTAAGTTGTTTTACAAAGTTAATAATAAGAAAGCTGTACTGGCCTCCTCCACCCTCTTTTTACATTTCCCATGCCAACTCCCCTTTCACCTTAACCCTTCCCCTTAAGTACTTCTTTTCCCTTCTCCTCCTTTCCCACTATCTCCCAACTCCCCACACCCCACTTTACAACTCACCCTACCCCCTCTCCATCAAATTTAAACACATCCTCTTCCTTATAACCGTCCACCTTCTCCCATTTCCCTTGGCCTTAGAGTCCCAGTATTCTCCTGCTACTCCTCATTTTCCCTTACCTTCCCCAACTGCCCCCCCCAAGCACCACATTGTCCGTATGACAATATCACTCAGATGAGTTATCATTGGTGATCCAACAACAGCAAAAATAATTGACGTAGTTCACACTGTCCTGCTTGGGAGGCGAACCAATGCTGTTTGCTTGTGCACCAGCCACACACGACCGTGTGTGTAGTGCATGGGTCCTGACGTCGTTCATGCAGAATGGGTCAATGATCCATCCTGTGACCCAAACGACATGCCTCGCCAAGAGTAAACAAGTGCATAAGTGTTAATTGTGGTAAAGTGCTATGATCTGCCAAAAGCAGAGACTAAAGTAAACATGGGCAAATGTTATCTCCAGTTTGTTTTCCCTGTATGAATTATAATTAATTAAAGAGTGCCCGACCACGTGGCTTGCCTAGCGAAACGAACCTACAATTGGTGACAATATAAAATCACTATATAATTTTTAAGTGTTCATGCTTTGCTTCTTTTAATTTTGAAAGGGTGTATTCTTATTTTCAGTTTTATGTCAAGTAAAGCATAATTGACCTTGGTAGTTCCGGTATTCACCATGCCAAGTGCTCAAACTTGAATCCTCACTTGGTTCATTAATTCATTAACTTAATTCAATAAAGTGTAATTGAAGGGCTATTTTGGTGTCTAGTGCTTTGTGTAAATTTGTTATGATTTTATTATTTCTTTTGCAAGCCCGTTCAGGCTCAGGTTGTATCACTGCTGGAGTGCCGTCGATGCTGGCAAGGGTATTTTGTCTGGGACATGAGGCCCGACTTTTGCTGGACAACACCTCGAAAGTAGTAGGAAGATGGTACACATGAACCACCGCTCTAGGTTTGTGCGCCAATGTGCAGAACTGTAGGAGCACAGGGTTCATGCCTACAATTGCTGTTGGGCTCTACACTTACTTAGGGTACCGTCGCCCGAATGAGAGTAAGTTAAATGTCTAAACTGCTGCTATGTCATTTGGGGAATGGCACGGTGCTCAAAGGGAGGAGAAAAGGAGAAGTTCTTTACTGCTAAGCGAGTGTGCACTGACAACTCCTCTACACTTGGCGGAGACACCCAGAGGGAATGAGCTCAAGCCGCCCGTCACCTGGAGAGGCCAGCATCCCTGTTTAGAATTCCTTACACACACTAGTCTTGGCATCGAGAGGCATTCTGCAGTTCGTGCCCTGGTCATTGGGAGTGACAACAGGTTGGACACCTCCAACACTTACTACGGAAGCAGTGCAGCCGCAGAGTAGAGCAAGACATACTTTACCTCTCTATACGGAAACTTGTCAACCAGCACCACCCAGGCGACTGCTGGTCCCGGTCAACCTGCCCCTGCACCAGAGCCCAGGAGACCGGTGAATGAGTACCCTGGTAAGTCAGTCCTACCTCACTGGGCAAAGGTTGTAGGCGGACATAATTGCGGTACCACCCACAGCTGATTCTGTACAGAGTCGTACATCCACCCAACCAGTGTTAGTCTCTGGTGGAAAGACCAATCAGAACCAATAATTGTTTACCAAAGCGTGTTTGACCTAGTGCACGTCAAAGTTACATTCACTTGTCTAAGCGACACACATCAATTTATTATGTAAAACAAGTGATGCAACGACTTCAGAGTTGGCCACCAGTTTTACCCATGCCAACCTGATGACCAACCCCCAACATAGTCATGTGACAGGGAGAAACTTTTATTTTATTAATCTTGTTTAAACAATGCATATTTCAACACTGCCTTGTATATTTATTCAGTTTGGTCGCATAGGAGAACTGACAATCAGTCAAGGGATTGTGAGAGCTGAACAGACTTTTTAACATAACATTATTTATGTTAATGTACTAATCATATTTATGTATCACATTAAAGGGTGGTTGTGTTCATGTATGTAATTTATGGGAGCTTACCCATCATCTATATGTTAAATTGCACAAGAAAAGGCTAATGTGCCTTCGACAACGCTGGCACCTACTCTGTTTCCTGCAAGCAGGTTGGAACCATCGTCTGCAGTGTGGAATGGGTGTACATGGGAAGAGGCCACACTTCATTAGTGCCTCCTGGGTTCATCATCAATCTTTATTTAACCATCAAGAACAATAGACTAAACTATTACACAATTTTAAGCATTAATTAACATCACAACCCAGGCGGAACACTTCTCCCTCTTCTGTACTCTCTTTAACACGCACTTTAACATCCATATAGAAACACTTTGCCTCATTTTTTTTGTGCCTCTTTTTATTTCACTGCCAACTTAACTAGGAGGCTGTGCATTAGTGTGTACTGGAGTATATACTATGTAGTTATGGGCAATAATTCCTTTTTAAATGTTGATGTCAAAAGAGCTCACTTTACTGTGAATAGAGGATAGGTATCTGCTTGCCTTCAGTGCCCTTCATACATGTAGTACTTAAAAATTATCATATCACTAAAGCTTCTGTTTGTTGCATGCACTGCAAACCTGTGACTCCACCAGCAGGGCGAGCTGCACAAATACATCACGTATTTCCTCGATGGACTTCTCCACCTTGGTCAGTTCCTCCTGGCGGGAGCGCGCTGCATCCAGGGTCAGCTTTGCTACCAGAGTCTCTGAAATAATCTGTTGACACAAATACATTATGTATGTATTGCTGGCCATTCCATGCATTTTGACGCCGGCTAACAGCCAGCGGCGCTAGAGCCCATGACGGCGCTCACCACGCACGTGTCACGAGTACATGCACGTGTGCAGAGAGGCACAAATCTGAACTTTCCTAATGGAATATTATTTAGCAGTGTAAAATGTGTCTTGTTATTTTATTTTAGGGTTTGAAATGTCTTAAAATGTTTTAAAGTGTTTGTTGTCAATTTGAAAATGTTTGGTTATAAATTCAAAGTCCGCGCTGCACGGTGATTAAGAACAGTAATATTCCGGCATGAACGCCATCATAAAGAGACACTAAAATAATACAGAAAAATAACAAGAAAATTCTAAAATGTAAAACAATATTTAAATTATTTGTGCCACTTTTATTTTTAATATATAAAAGTTTTACTCAGCGTGCATAGCACTTCCGCTTATGTGAACCCAGTAGGCAGCCATGGTAGGTCCGTGCGATGCTTGCCTCTGGGCAGTCTGCCTAGGAGAGCTAGCAAGGTAAGACGCTGTCACATACGCACTACAACTTTTGAGCACTGATGTAGATTTCAATAGCACCGGTTAATCTTTGCTTGCATACGTTTTGCCAGACATTTCCCTAGCATTATGCTTCTGCTTAACTAATTTATTTCGCGCTTGTGGCATTTTTCAAACTTGAATCAGGTGCCATCCGCTTCTGCTAAAGGCGTTCCATCGTAATTTCTGTATTATTGCTGCATGCAATTTCAAGGGCTTTGTTTTCATGTATGTATTTAAGGATATTTTTCATGTTTGAATATTTTACGGCAACATCACGTATGACCACGTGGTTAACCGACGCCACATATATGTCTGCGCCATCATTGCGTTTTGAGAGCTTATTTATATAATATCATGTGTGCAATATTTTAATCAGGGTTCTATGTTAAATTTTGTCAGGGTTCAGTGTAATTTTCACGTAAATGAATGCTTTTGTGTTTGACCACGCTGTCACTTTAATATTTGCTTTTTCCAACATCAGGCATGTTACAAGCTTGTAATCACTTCAGTCGTAAAGAGAATAATTTTCTCAACAAGAATAATAATTTGTCAGAATTTAATTTGTTGTTTCCACAAAGAAATATTGCAATTTCACCTGCACCATATGGTCCGCTACAAACTTTATCCAGCAGTATCCACGCCATCTAAGCTTGTTTTCACGCATGTGTGTGTTTATTGTAAATACTCATCTCGTGCCCCATCATCTTCTAAGGTTATTTATGTAATTTGTGTAATTTTGTATTTTGTGTAGGGTGACATTACTTCTGTTCTAGCCGGCTATGTGCATAGGCCGTCACCACACTGCCCACATGCTAGAGGGTGAGCCCAGATGAGTTTGCATTAGTGATGTCAAGTAATCACATGAGTTAATATATCATTAGTGTTTCATTTTGTAATTCGCAGTATCCTATATTCAGGGAAAAATCGTTAGTCCACCCTAGCGGCTGTTGACTCTCTTCCCTTGTGGAGATTGTGTTTTCATACACTATGGTGAGATCATCCATCTTGGCATGTGCTAGAGTAATTGCAGGCTGGGGAGCACTCAAGCAGAGTTAGCTAGACACGACCAAGTGTATAATTATTTCATGGCACGTTGATTTGCACGCACAGTATAGATAAAACAAGTCTCACAGCGACTCGTTCTTTTAGTGACAGTGTCCTTGCAACGTGTGTTTTTAAAGTGTTAAAAATGTTTAGTATTGAAGTTTAGTATTGCAAACGTGTATCGTAATTACGCTCGGGTGAGTTGGACACACAGAACCCAAGGCATCCCTGAGAACTCTGAGTCTCAACAGTGTGGTGATTGAGAAGCACCGCTGGCGCCCATATCATCAGTAAGTAATTTGTGTCATCACTCATCTCGTATCCCACCCGACGGCATCAATGTTCTGAGCAAGAATTCAAGTGCATTTAGATTTTGTGTGTTAAGTGAGGCATTCACCACCAGACCAACTTAGGTAATGATGTTTTAAGTTGTAAGCTGTTGCATCGTTACTATGTATCTCAGGCAGTGCATTAAATAAGTTAACAACACACTACTCTAAGCTGAGCTACACGTTGCTCCTTGTTACCCAACCTCACTGCCATCTTTTCAACAACTGCCCTAGTCAAGGATACATCATTTCCCTTTTTATTCACAACCTTCAAATACAAACAAGGACACAAGTTACTAGTAAACAGTTACATGGAAAGTGCAAGTTACTATTCTTACTGACAATACAAAACTTTAAATACAAACAAGGTTACTACACAGGACAATTCTTACTGACAATACTCTGCAATACACCTCGGTGGGCCCCTTTTCCTACCCGACTTATGAAGGGTTGGGCTCTCAGGTTTCCCTTCACTGTCTGACTCGTTAGACCCCTCTGATGAAGTGGTGGCAGTGTGCCCTTCGGGCTGCTGTTCTTTCCCATGGCTTTGCTCAATGCCCCTTAGTGACTCTCTTATGATCGGCATCAAGGCCCCCCCCCCCCCCCCCCCATCTCATCACTTCTCCCCACAAAGGTGCGTGCACCAGTTGCTAATGGTTGCGCTGATATGTTGTTCTGCCTACTTGAACCTGGTATGACCTAGGTGTAAATGATTCTCTAAGTCTATGTACCACTCTCCTGTATTTCCGGAGGTCCTGGACCCAGACCTGATCGCCTTTCCTAAGCAGAGGGAGCTCTTTCACTTGGTGGCGATTGTTATACCATTGAGAGTGATACTCTTTGGCCTGCATTAATTTTTGTTTCAATTTCTTATTGGTCTTTCCTGATAATCTCAAAGATGGACGTGTAGTCCTAACTTTCCTGCCAAGCATCATTTATGCTGAGGCAAAACCACATTTCAGTGGAGTGCTCCAGTACGCAAGGATAGCCTCATGAACATCCTGACATTTATTCAGTAATTTCTTGGCTGTTTTTACAGTTGCCTCTGCACAGTCATTGGACTGGGGGTAGCAGGGACTATTAGTTTGATGACTGAACCTATATTACTTGGCAAAGTAACTAAATATATCTCTGAATTGTGGGCCGTTGTTCAATCATAATATTTCGGGGATCCCAAAAGTACAAAAACTGTTTGACACTGGTGGATGACTGTAACTATGGTTAAGCTGGTTATTTAAAACAATTCAAAATATTTGGAACAGTAGTATACCATTACAAGGAACCACCTGCCTCGACATTTCAGTAGGTTCATACATATTTTTTGCCATAGGTAGTCTGGGATGCCTTCTGAAATGAATGTTTCATTAGTCTGGCTCCTATGTTCGATGCACGTGGGACTATCAACCGGGGGCTCTTTAACAGGAACCCTTTACAAATGTTTATTTCAAATCGGTACTGGTAGTATTTGTCGAATTCTTTTGGTACGTTTCGCCTGGGTGGCCATTGTATTCTATCAGTGCCTTACAGACTGGGTCAGTTTGCTGTTTGGCTTTAATCTGCTGTAGGATCTTTGACGCAACTGACGCATTAGATATGATAATGTTCACGTGCACCTCTTTGTCTGTAGACAGTTCCTCAGCCAACGAGTCTGTTTCTTGAACTGGATTTTCTTGACAAACAATCTGCTATGACTAATTGTTTGCCCGGCATGTATAAAACTGTGTAAGAGTACTTCATAAGTCTAATTCGAAATTTTTGCAACCTAGGACTCAAGTCATTAATATTTTTTGGAAGAAAGTATTTTGAGCAATGGTTTGTGGTCAGTCTCCAGTTCAAAATGGAGCCCAAGAACATATTATTAGAATTCCTTGCATGCCCAAGTCAAGGCCGGCGCCTCTTTCTCAATTTGAACCTACCTCATTTCAGTCTTGGTGAGAACTCTGGAACCGTAGCATACTTCTTCCCAGATACCGGTTTGACTCACTTGCATCAAGACACTACCCAGTCCGAATGAGAAGCTGTCTGCACTCACAATCATTTTTTGCATACGTCAAAGTGTACTAGACATGGGGCTTTTAGCATCAGGTTTTTTACTTCCTGGAGTGCTAAATGTTGGACCCTGCTTCACAAATATATGTTATCTTGTTTTAGTAATTCCCAAAGCGGTTGTAGAATTTGGCTTTTGTTAGGGATAAAATTACCCACGTAATTAACCATGCCTAAGAATCTTAACAACTCTCTCCTATTTTTAGGCTCTGAAAATTCTGCTATGGCTTTGACTCTGCTATGTTCAACTGATATACCCTCTGATTAAATCTCCTGACCAAAAAACCTAACCTTATTTACCCCAAAAACACTTTTGTCGAAATTAATAAAAATAGCATCTTCCTTGTACTTAGTCAGCACCAGGCGCAGTGTTGCACTATGTTGTTCGACTGTCTCTCCATAAACTAGAACATCATTGACGTGCTGAAGGACACGTGATATGTGTTCCAGGATTCGGGCAATCTTACAACTAAAATACTCTGGGGCCATATTCAAACCAAAAGGCAATCTTCGATACATGAACCCCAAACGGGGTGATGAATGTTGTGAGAGGCTGACTAGTTTCACTAAGCAGGACTTGGTAAAATCCAGAGTTCGTGTCGATCTTACTGAGGACTTTAGCAGTGTTCAGTTGTGATAAGGTATACTGAACTTTCTGAATGGGAAAAACTGGGTGGTCTAAATATTTGTTCAATTCAGTAAAGTTACAACAAACCCTTACTTTGTCCCCCTTAGCCACAGAAACCACTGAAGCACAAAGTTGTGTGGGAAAATCTATTGGTGCAATGACCTCTAACCTAACGATTCTTTCTAGTTCTTGTTTTACTTTAGGTAACAATGGCAGTGGGACTAACCTGGGCATAGTCAACGCATAAGGCTGTGCTTCCTTCTGCAGATGTATTTCCATTTCTCCTTCAAACTTCCCCAGACCTGTACACACCTGTGGGAACTCAGCTGCCACATTAACTGTGCGAATCACTTGAACCGCATACCAGGCTTGGAGAGCATCTTTATCCAACAACGGGTTGCGTCACTTATTAATTAAATATACTTGAACTTTCCCCCTTTGCCCCTTGTAGCCCAAGGTCAATGATTGAGAGCCCATTACATTAAGTGCATGGATGTCTGGCCCACAGATGACAGATGGTGTTGTGGGTGGCTTGGGGAATGATATTTGTTCCAGACAGTATGATGGCTGGAAGACACGTGACGTCTGCCTCTGTATCGATCACAAAGTTCGCAGTCTTCCCCAGTTCTGGAACTTCCACTGTCATTTGAAATGGGTTATCTTCCCACTGCTGTCCGGACGTACCTAACCTCGCAACCACACTCCCCACCACAAATTCATTCGTGCTGCCCTGAGAGCTTGGAGTTTCAGTGACATGTTGAAGGTGTTTGCTGGCCCTACAGACTATGGAAAAATTACTCTTGTGGCTACAAGAACAACACTTGGTGTTTTTTGCAGGGCAATTACTACTGGTATGTGTCCTGTCGTAGTTATCCCAGCCGTTGAGGTGTTCTCTCCATGGTGCTCCTGTGTTTCCATTTCTCCGTGGACTGGCACTGGACTGGTGTTTGTCTGGTCTCAATATGTTTTGTCATCTCGACGTACTCAGTTCACTTCCTTGGACCGTGGCTCACGTAACTGTAGCGACTGCAATGATTGTAGTTCTGCTTTTTTGGCGCATGTTGACAGCTTCTTGTAGGGTTAAGTCACTCATTATTTGTATCTTATCACTTAGTTCTACATCACACATTCCTACGACAATGCAATCTCGTATCAGCTCCTTTTTAAGGAGTCTATACTCGCATGTTTCGGTGAGGTTATGTAGTGACATTATGAACATCTCGGCCTTTTCCCCTGGTTGCTGAACCCACAAATTGATTTGAATCCCTCAAATATAATATTGTTGCAGGGTTTGAAGTATCTGTCAAAAGTTTTTACTAGTTCGGCGTATGACCAGTCTTCTGCCGGTTGTTGGAATCTCTTTAAAATAAGCTTCAAGGCAAGCTAGTCAGCTACACCAGTTTCCATTCAGAACCTAGAAAACATCTCCAAATCCCTATCATTCTGGAGCTAAACTTATTAATATCCTACCACCAGCCATTAATGATATAAACAATTATAATAAAAAATATATCTAAAAAATTGAATTCTTTCAAATGGCATTCTGTTCTGAAGAAAAATATTTTGATAATAGTAGGATCTCATAAGGTATATGTGTTATTTTTATTTATTGTAACCAAACTTAATATTCACTGCTTTTACTACTAATAAATAGGGTATTTATATCTCCGATGACAAACTGTTTTATTGCTTATATATTCACATACTTGTTTATTAATTTGTAATGATTTACCATGTAAGCTATGCACTCTTACCTTGTATTATGTATATTTTCTCAGTTAAGTTAAATGCTTATTTTATTATTGTATTGCTACTATGCATACATTAAATATAATGTATATAATCTGACACATCCCACTCCAAATTGACTTTGATGTATGAAGGATGCTAAAATAAACTCAACTCAACTCAACTAAACTAATCAGTGAAAGCACAGATCAACTCTCAGGCCTGAAAGGTGAATATAGTGAATGCAGTAATTTTTCAGAAAATGATTTTTGAGTGGGCAGGAGAAAGATTATTATGGCTTAGGGGGACACAGGAGATATATAGACCTGAAACAACATCTTATACCATTATAGTTATTTTCCCAATCCATGTGACATGATGGCACACATCTGTTGAGTTGAGAATTCATAGGCAGCACACAGCTGTCGAGTTAAGAGTTTATAGACAGCACTTCAGCAATATTTGAGCACCAGTGAGTGTGAAATGAGGTGAGAATGGACCAGTAGTTGAATGCAAGAACAGGGGAAATGGGAGCACAGTAAGATGTAAGAATACCCACAGACCAACAGCAACATCCACCATTTTTCCACACGTGAAAGTCCAAGTTACCCCACAAGGAATTAAACCCAGTTCACTAGATGAGAAGTGAGTAGTCTGACCACTGTACCACTGCTGCTCCTCGCACAGATTTGTAAGAGAAGCAAGGGACATAAGAACACTTGCAAATACCGGTACAGTACAGTGTTGTGCTACAGTGCCATGTTCACTTTATAGTCACTCACTCATCAGATCTGCTGTAGTGTCAATAATAGTCTACTAAAAGGCAGAAAATAAATCTTGAATAATCATTAAAATCCCCAGTTTACAGATTAGACTTTTTAATAACTACACCGTAGGTGACACTTTAGTCCTGGACATCAGCTGAACAGGTTGATGTTCCAGCAGTAACGCAGTCCAAAACTGTGGGTCCTGTAACTCTTTATGTAGTGCGCTTAGCACCTGTATCTTAGGTGTCACCTAGGGTAAGTTGAAGTTCACACTGAATCATGGCGAGAAACTGTATCATTTCATAGGCCCATTTAGTGGGACCCATTAAATATAATCAATTGTTCCACAGTCACCTACTTGAGTGGCATCAGTTACAAATTACTAATAAAAATACATTCTATAATGACCTTGCTGTTGACGAGATGTTAAACCCAACTACCTACTTACCTGTCTAATAAAAATATGTAAAACATTGGCAACATTATGAGTTATGTAAAAAGCAGATATAAGCATCCTTGTAATTTTCCACATTTAAATGGAACCTTTATGTATTATTTGTACATCCTCCAGTGATTAAGCAACCTAGTTAATTGGTTCAATGATAGATGTAAAACATATAACCACAAAGGTGGTTATCACCTAGTAAAAATTGTTTTATCTGCATTTAAATGACAAAGAAAATTAAAAATAAGAAAGGGAACTTTACAGCACGGATGCGATGCCTAAGCATCACGTCTACTGAATACTCCAGAAGACTAGTGTGGTTGGTTACGATGTACGAATGGATTGATGGATAGAAGTACAGATCAAAATGTCAGAAGGTGATATCACTCACATTGTCCACAAACATAGCTGACTCACCCCGATCCAGCAGAGACTCCAGTTCCTCACTGGTTATCGTTTTGTCGGCTGGAAGCAAAAATATGACAACTCAGATTTAGACACACTGAAGGAAACAAGAACAAAGTTATGTATGGGGGGGGGGGGGGGGGAGTGAAGCAAGGTCATCTTGTCACAATAGACAATTGAATAGCAATACTAAATATTACTAAAAAGTTATACTAGCAGCTTTATTAAAGAGTTGCTTCTTTTTTCGTGAAATATTTACAGAACTAAACAAAAATATTTTCCAAAACCTGGCTGATTTTGGATGGTATAGAAATAAATTGTCACTGATATACAGAAAGTGATGTTGAGAATTCCCACTTCCCATAGTTGCATTAATTTTACTAATTAGTCTAGTTAGCAAAGTTTACAGGTGTTTCAACGTAAAGATGAAATGTATGGATGCTACTCATCTTATATGAGAACTCTTTTATGTGTGCTTACAAATATGATGGTGTGTTAATTCACAGAGAATTACAATTATTACATTGAACTGCACTCGGTGCATATTGGCCAAATACCTCATTGTTTCACAAACACTGCACTGATGCCGAGTGCTGTTGTTTTCCACAATAACATTGTGTACTTAATGAAAAGTGTACCGTACTGTATCCAGAATCAGTGCAACAGTTTCAGAGCAAATATAGCAGACAAGCCAGTTCTTGTTTCAAGATAGTGATGTGATAATTACACTTTTATAGGTGCAGTCAACAGGAAAACACCATCAGTCAACTTACTGAGTTATTTATTTATTTTAGTTAAGTGTTCGCATAGTTATGCAATATACAATAAATATACTAATGTAGTAAATTACTTGTATACAGTCTAAAAGAATCAATAATTTATTAATGCGAAAGACTGTTCAACTTGTACATTGTATTTAATGTAATCTCCAAGAAATAAATTTGTTGTTATTTTCTGTATCTATGTACAAATCAGAATATTAATATTATTTTGCATAACACATATATTGAAAACTGCCCGTGTATTTGTAATGACGCACGTAAAATATTTATTCTGTACTGAATCTGCTATGTTTGTACCAATTTTTCTGCACATTTTTATAATGTAAAATTTGCCCATCTTACATTTTGAAAAGAATGAAAATACCATCAGTGTATTTTAATTCAGGTCTAAATCTGGTTTAGTTTGCTTTATACACAAAATAGTAATATTTTAATATAGACAAGTAACTACCAAAAAATCTCTTCAACAACAAAAAAATGTTATTTTCTGGAAAAACATTACCTACACTCTATGAACAGACTTACATTTGAAGAAAATATAAACATAATGAAATTTTTGCTACCCAACATTCTTACCCCACAAACCGTAGTTATAGAGCAGAAGAGAAAAACTCCTATCATAATAAAAAACTGATACCACATGACATTAAGCACTTGGCTCCTTAAAAACTATGTCAACATACTGATCTTGAGCTGCTCGCGCACAAGCTGGGCGCACTTCTCCCGGTGTCTCATGAGCACAGAGTTGTACTCCTGCACTGCTTCCATGAACAGTCTGCTCAGCGAGCTGTACTGAATGCTGCGAATGCGGTCCAGCGGAGTGTCGCAGTCAGAGTTCTCCAGTTGCTTCTCCATCTCTGGTGAGAGAAACAGCACAGTCAGAACTAGCACATTCCTGTCAGATGTGGCAGAATACATTGCACTACCACCAAAACTTCTGACATTTCACTGACAGCTCACTATGATTCCTTCCTGAGCTCACTTTCAGAATCCACACCAGGTCAAGGCAATACTGTATTAGAGTTATATGTGTCATGGCATATAGTGGTGTTGGGTCCAAGGAATGGCCACTACAGGTTGATGATTGTGTAATTGTATTGGAGCTGCAGGTAAACGATAAATGTCCAACACACCAAGACAATTCGTCCTGCTCATAAGAGCAAGCCGATCTTACAAGGAAGGACTTCAATCTGAATACATAAACTCCACAGGTGAAACACTGTCATTTATCTGAATGAGCCACATATTTTCCTCAGATTGCTCTATTTTATCAAGGAGAAACTTTGCAGCCACCTTATCAGTAGTTCAACACAACTTGACATCATGAACAGTTAAACCTGGCCCAGAAATGGAACATCAAACCTCATGATTGTATCCTAGGAGAATGTTAAAAATGACTTCTCATTCTGGGTGCCAAACAAACCTTCTAATACTCAAGTCTGGGGCTCATATTCTGACAAGGAACTGGCTTGACTTTTATGTAAGATGAAGAATTGTTAAAATTTTGATTGATGCATGCTGTCTGTATTTCTCGAGCCACAACAACAAAATATCAGACTCTTGGCAATGACTGGTTTTCAAATGCCAGGTGACAATAGTTTTATAAAATTTATAAAACTGGTCATTATTTGGAAGGCAACTCACAGCATAAGTACCTTGCAATTTCCCACGGACATGCCTAATGGCTCTCTGCACTGATGAAGTCCTGCTGTCCACCTGTGCATTTGTTCCTAGAACAGAAGCCTCAAGTATAGTACAGGTAAAGTTATGTGCAGCTGGTTCCACAAAAACATACATGAAAGACACAGACAATGGAAATACACAATGCATAAAGTTGTACAAACAAGTGCAGTAACACTGAGATGAGAAAATTTGTTAGGTAAAGCTTGCAGCCATTATGAACTTTCCATTACGGTAATATTGTGAGGAAGTTTCAGAATTTCCTCATTCTTGTATATTACTGACAAGACTTGCATGTAACTGGAGGAAAGAAATTGCAGCAACATTTGGGGTTTCTGTGTAAATTAACTACAGCAATTCATAATGAACTCAAATCCAGTGATATTGAGTTGGCCAGATGGTGCAGTATGGATCTACAGTTATTTCTGATGAATGAAGTATCACAGAACTTATCTTTCATCAGAGAACTTTATGCTGAAGATTGTGTTCTATCTTCCACCGCACAAGAGATTTCGCAGTAATTATGTAAATGTGATGTAATTGCTGTCTTCCCAAATGCAACAATTTCACTGCTCTTGTATTTTTCATTACCAATTTCAGTTGGCGAAAGTGAAAGTTTATTTTCAAAAACCTCATTTGTCAATAACAAATTTTGATCTACCATGTCACAAGAGGTTGGGCCCATTGGCAGTTATTTATTTAGAACATTAAACTATAAACAGAATTTCATTTGATGGACTTTTTGCACGTTTACTGCTAAAAAGGTAAGAAAATAATGTTTTGCAAAGTGAGTTGATAAATAGGTACTTTTTGTTTGTATAGCATATCAATTTTGTCATTGTTGAATATAACTTGCAACTTTGCAACTAAAGCAGGAAAAACTGTGTGTGTTCCGTTTCATGCTGAAAAATATCAGTACATTGTTTGCTTTGATTGAAATAGTGTTAATATTATTTTTGTAAACTGGCTGCTTGTGTATAAAGCGTAAATGGCCATTTTTTTTACTACTAAATTCATGTTTTGTTTTGATAATATATAAACTATGCAGTTAATATAAATAAAAAATAATTACATATGAATATGTTATGGTTTAAAGCTATCATTTTGACGCTGTCGGGTGAGACACGAGGCGAACGATGACACAAATACTTACTGGAAATTTGGGTGCCAGCGGTGCTTCACAATCACTGCACTATTGAGACTCAGGGTTCTCAAGGATGCTGTGGGTTCTATATGTCCGTCTCACTCGTGCGTACATACAAACACGTAGGCAATACTAAACTTTTACTAAACATCACTTGAAAAACACTTAATAAAATATATGTGGCTAGGACACTGTCACTACTGAATAAAAGAGGTAAGTTCACTGTGAGACTTGTTCTTATTGTTACTATGCATACGTGCCAATGATATTACGATAATCTCGGTCATGATTAGCCAATTCCGCTAGGGTGCTCCCCAGCCCGCAATTAATCTAGTACACACCTAGATGGATGATCTCACCGAGGTGCGTGAAAGCACAGCCTTCACAAGGGAAGAGGGCCGACAGCCGCTAGGGTGGACTGATTATTTTTCCCTGAAGACAGGATACGGTGGATTACAAATGAAACCCTTGATACATTAACACGTGTGATTACTCGGCATCACTAACGCAAACTCGTCGGGGCTCGCCTTCCAGAACGTGGGTAGTGTGGTGACGGCCTATACACAGAGCCGGCTAGGACCGGAATAATTGCACCGTACACAAATTACAAAATTACATAAACCCTCAAAGATACATAAAACAAGATGGGACACGAGATGAGTACTCACAATAAACACACACATGTGTGAAAACAAATTTAGATGGCACGGTTGCCGCTGGATAAAGTTTGTAGCGGACAACGTGGTGCAGGTGAAATTGTAATAATTCTGCATGGAAACAGCAAATTGAATTCAGAGAAAATATTATTCTTGCTGAGAAAATTATTCTCTTTACAAATGAAGTGGTTACAGGCTTGTAACATACCTGATGGTGGTAAAATCAAACATTAACATGACAGCGTTGTCAAGTACAAAAAGCATCAATTTACGAGAAATTAAACAGAACACTAACAAAATTTAACATAGAACCCTTAGTAAAATATTGCACATACGATGTTACATAAATAAGCTCTCAAAACGCAATGATGGCGTATACAAAGACTTGGCGTAAGTTGGCCACGTGGTTATATGTGAAGTTGCCATAAAATATTCAAACATGAAAAATACCCTCAAATACATACATAAAAACAAAGCCCTTAAAATAGTGTGTAGCAATAATGCAGAAGTTACAATGAAACGCCATAAACAAAGGTGGATGGCGCCTGATTCAAGTTGTGCTGGTTGCGTGACCTCTCAAAATCTTTCTACTCCTCCTCATTTAAGTTAAAAATGCCACAAAGGCACAATAAATTAATAAAGTGGAAGCATAATGCTGAGGAAAATGTCTTGCAAAACGTACGCAAGCTAAGGTTAACCAGTAAACTAAATTGACTATGGAAACGTAAATCAGTGAACAAAAGTTGTAGTGCGTACTTGACAGTGTCTTACCTTGCCAGTTCTCCTCGACAGACTGTCAAGAGACAAGTGTCGCATGGACCTACCATGGCCGCCTACTGGGTTCACATAAGCGGAAGTGCTATGCACGCCAAGTAAAATCTTTTATTATTGAAAATATAATGGCACAAATAAAATAAAATATTGTGTTACATTTTTATAATTTTCTTATGAATTTTCATATTAATTTAGTGTCTCTTTATGACGGCTCATGCTGGAATATCAGTGTTCTTAATCTTGGTGCCGCGGGCACTTTGAATTTTATAACCAAACAATTTCCAATTAGCAAGAAACATTTATATTAAACCCTGCAAATACAATATAACACATTTTACACTGAAAAATAATATTTATGTGGGAGTTCAGAATGATTATTGGCATCTTTGTACACGTGCGAGACACAAGACACATGCGTGGTGAGCACCGCCATGGGCTCTAGCGCCGCTGGCTGTAAGCCAGCGTCAATTTATAAAATGCCTCAGATTTCTTTTGCCTGTACCTCACTTTTTCCTAAAATGGCCTTGTTCTTACGCAAAATATTATTAAACCCAGTATGCACAAATATGGTGCATTGTCCCGTTGGTGTAATTCCCTAGACTTTTAAATTTTGTTAGCATGAAGTGGAGTAATATCCTGAAAGAATAACTTTAGCAGGGCTTCAGAAAAGTTGGAAGTAACCGTGAATGCACTACATCAGACCTTTAAAAAACTATTCAATATTTTTAAGGGCCACCTCCATACAAATAGAATTTACAAAATTTCCACTTTTGAATGGAAATTTTCATTTTATATTTCTGTCTCTAATGTGTATTTTTTAAAAGTAAAAAATAGCTAATACGAATGTTTAGCAAGAAATTTTAGGTATGAAACTTGATGTGGCTCACACTATCCTGCTCGGGAGGCAGACTAATGTTGCTCGCTCGTGCAGCAGCCACGCATAGCCATGCGTGAAATGCATGGTTCCTGATGTTCATGCATAAAGGGTCAATGATCCATCCTGTGACCCGAACGACCCGCCTCACCAAAAGTAAACAAGTATATAAGTGTTTATTATGGTAAAGTGCTATGATCTGCTAAAAACACCCGCTTCACCAAGAGTAAACAAGTGTATAATTGTTTATTGTGGTAAAGTGCTATGATCTGCCAGAAACAGAGTCTAAAGTAAACATGGGCAAATGTTATCTCCCATTTACTGTCCTTGTGAGAAGTATAATTAATTAAAGAGTGTCAGACCACGTGGCTTGCGTAGTGAATCGAACCTACAATAGGTGACACACTAAAATCACTTCATAGTTTTTAAGTGTTCATGCTGTGATTCTTTTAAGTTTTAAAAGGGCGTATTCTTATTTTCAGTTTTATGTAAAGTAAAATGTAATTGACCTTGGTAGTTCCGGCAGTCGCCATCCCAAGTGCCCAAACTTGAATTCTCACTTGGTTCATTAATTTATTAACTTATTTTGATATCTAGTGCTTTGTGTAAATTTGTTATGATTCCTTATTTCTTTTGCAAGCCTGTTCAGGCTTTTTCCAGTGAACTCAATTCACCTGACACGCATAGCAACAGGGACACAGAACTTTTAATATTAATAAAAATGTGTTTGAATTAATGCCTTAATTCCGCAGAGTGTTCTGCTGTGCTTGGTGTCTGTTTTGTACATGTATATGTATAAATTTGGTTTTGCCTTAACGAGTTGGTGGAAGATCTCAGTTATGTAACAGCATCTCCGTGTCATCCTCCTCAGTCTAATTTGGCGGGCCAAGGAGAGTGCACGCAATTACGTAACAGGGGAACTTCATCATCTTTGTCTGAACAGTAGTTGCCATAGTAAGTGTATTTTTATCCGGAACATTTAATTCTTTTCTTTTTTCCCCTGCGCTCACACTCTCATCTCCGTAGACTCACGGCCCGGGAGATTTTAATGCTCTTAATTTTTCACTTGCGCTGAACAGTACTTTTGTACGTGTCGGCCAATGGCAGACCTAATATGCCATGCCCTCATTATCCGAGGGATTTTGTATCAGTGATTTTATGAGTGATCTCACTCAGTTAATATACATAATTGCAACGTTCCTTATCTTATTTCATTTTAATATTAATTTGACTTCGGGGTCCTGGCCCTCTCCAGAGAGTAAGTCCACGTGCTCATTTATGAACTGTAGAGGTACTAAGGGACTTTTACTATATTTCACCCACAAACGTGTGCTGCGAGAGGGAATCGCCATGTGGCTGTCTACCTACTACTGCCCTGAGAACCAGAGTACACGTGCTCACCCATGCAATAGATGAGTTGGCGCCCTACCGGAGTTTATAACTGTCCAGTAATATTTAGCCCTGCATCTGGTTTTCTCTCAAATCAGGCATCTCTCACCCCCTCACAAGCAGCCAAGCCACGTTATACTTCCATAGGGACATGCAGCACTCCTTTGTCTTTATTATTACACCATTAAATTATGGAGTTACCACAGAAAGTTTTATGAAGCAATTCGACAAAAGAAAAATTGTACCTAAGTTCAGTTCATTGCACGTAAAGGCAACCAGATATTCAATGCGAGTACCTAGATCGCTCTTAGCGCTTCAGCCAGATAGCACATTTAACCTGAGATAAGAACACTCACTATCTTGCACCATGGGCAGTGACACGATGATGCTGTACAACTTCTTCAGTTCCCCTGTATTCATCCAGATACTCTCAATGAGGGCTCGCACCCCCTCCACCTGTGAAAAAATCACATACACATTCTCAAAGTAGGTAATTTATTCTTTGTCCATTGTTCAATGTTTAAAAGACCTACCTGTGTTGAGGTGTATGTTTAAGAAAGGGTCAGATGGTCAACTTTAACAGTACACATAACACATATTAAATACCCTCTTGTTGTTACCAGTGTCCAAGGGTCATGTATAATTTACATGTCTTTAACATTTCAAACAATAACCCTACTTTAAGTGTTTTGGTGAACTTGTAAAATTTCACAATCTTTGTATATTGATTTTCAATTTTTTCATTATTTTTTTTTTACTCAAAGATTACATTTTAAAATAAGTAGGATATTTTTATAATGAAATTAGATAAATTTATTCTTCAGTAATGTTTACATTAATGACTTCACACATTCTGTGAGGTTATCTAGCACATTTAATCCACGTCATTGGCAGCAAAATCAAATGTCTGTTCTAACCCCACTTTAGTGTATTTATCACTCAACTTCCTGGAATCCTAACTTGTATGGTTTAATCATCACTTTGAGCCACTACTGGGTTGATTACTCCTGCTTTACCGAAAAAACACAATTAGTCCTGCCTTTCCAAACTTTTCTCTGCTCGTTAACATTACCAGCGGTCCCTACAGTTACTAGTAACATTAATTTTCTCTGCTGTAACATCGTTATGAAATTAAGAGACTTGTAGTAACAGGGTACATTTAATTTATATTGAAAAATTTTAACAACTTGCAGTTCACAAAACAGAGTAAGAACTACAGGTGGTGTCATTGTTTACCTCTGCAAGGAATGCAGAAATCTGGTCTGTGTCATCTGTTTTGTTGATGAGAAGAGTGACTTGATTCACTTGGCTGAACCCCCCAGGCTGACGCTGGAACAAACACAGATGATCAAACACACAAAGATTATTTATTTCACATAGTGTGAGACAGAACATAAACACAAAATGCCTGCAAAAACACTTCTGGAAGTTGTCTACATCAATGATAAGTAACAGATGCAACTTGGAGCTGGCCACTTACATGGTGATTGTACAGGATGAGTCCTTTAAAAGAGTAACAGAGCGATGGAATGAGGAAATACAGTCCAGTGTGTCAACAAAATACCTAGAATAGGCACATGCAGTATGCGCCGTGGCTCCACCCTGCTGAAAGTAAGCATTGTTATGTTCATTCTCCCCTCAGATGTTCCGCAAAAACATTGAAAATGTGTTCGATACAACAAGCCGAGTTCACAGTCTCATGGAAGAACACGGGGATGATGTGGTGTGATGATATGGCACACCAGACACTGAGTTTCTGAGGATGCAGTGGAGCTCCCGTCAACATGTGTAGATTGTCACCTGACTAATGGCGCATGTTCTGGGAGTTTACGTATCCTGACAGATGGAACCATGCTTCATCGGAAAAGAATACGTATCCATCCTGCAACACCTCCGGAACAATACTGGACAGAAATCGCTCACAGAACTGCACTTGAGCTGCCTTGTCCACATTCAGCAACTGATGCACCACAGTAAATTTGTACGCATGTTCCCTTATTCCCGCACTCCGTTACACACATGTCCCAAGGGGCTTCTTTTAAAGGACTCACCCTGTATGAGGAGGAGGAAAAACTACCAGCTGGGGCGGAGGTTCTAACTGAGGGTGGAAATGTGTGGAAGACTAGTGACTATCCAGCCAACCAGCCTTGGAGAAATAAATGTCATAACAAATTTCAAAAATAATCATGAGTGAATATTAGTATGTTGAATAGAGTTATGTGACTAGCATTCCATGTGTTGAGATGTCCCTTTCCTATATTCTTACACCAAACTGCCAAAAGTACTGTCCCAGGTGACTGGTTTTGTCCTTTGTTCAACAGAGAATAGGTACCTAAGGTATAAGGTACTGCTTTTCAGTTACGTAGTTTTCCGACATATGTTCTGTTTTTACTTTTGGAATGTCTGGAGACATTATGTTAACATAAATCTCATTTCTGAAACACATTACCCTAAATTATACCCCTTATGACGATCCACAGCAAGTACATAATTTGTAAATGTGAATCTCATCTGCTAACTCGGTAATACATTATTGGCATAGTTACAATTTTTTACCCAGGGATGTGGCTCAAGTGTTTTTGTCATCCCGTACCACACGCCTGATCAAGTGCTCTTATCATCTCATTTCTTGTGGTCCTGATAAATAATTCTATTTTGTAGGGGATTATACTCTTCCAAGGGATCTGTTTTTCCTTGTGAATTCATTTAATTTGTTAAATATAACATTATTAGTACAAATTTTTAAATAACTCTTGTATATTAATTTATATAAATAAATTTAAAAGCATTTTTACAGTTATTTTGATGTTTTTTGCTGAAGTGTGGACTATCTGCTCTGAACAAATAAACTTTGTGTCAATTGAATGTACGTGATTTTTGCAAAAAAAAAAATCTTTATGTCATTACTTTAACCTACAAATGTCAAATTAAGGCCATGTCTCAACTCATAGAATACTCTTTCGGAGAGAATTCTTTCCCACAACCTGGCGAGAACACTACTTTATGCTCTTTCATGCTCTCGCTCTGGGAATTGAGACAACCACTCTCTCGTTTCTCTCCGACATAAAGCAAACAACTAATGCCAAACGGCGGGAAATTATGTTAAGCCTAAAATTGTGGTCATGGTTACAGTAAGTAATTTATGTATGTTCAAAATAATTCACAAATAATTATAGCACTACCAGAATAATCACTAGCGCATAATATATTATCTTTGTTTTATGTTTTACTGGCATGTGACTTAGTCAGAAACCTGTATTTATTTTTTTATAAATACGTGTTGCGCATGTTATTTCATTGTTTAAAACAGTTGAAATTATCCACTTACAGTAAAAATGCAACATGGTTTTGGCCCAGGAAGCTACTATACCCTTATTCAAAAATGGAAATAATGTAAACAGATTCCAAGAGAGCGCCAGCGAGTACACAATTCATGCTCTCTCTGTACTTTCGCTCTTTCAGGCTTTCTCCGATGAACTGAGTCAACCAGAGAGCATTCCCTCTGACGTCATAATGATGTCGTCGCAAGAGCATGAGAGAACGCTGCTCTCTGGGCCAAATAAGACACTGTCTAATATTGGGGAGAAACCCTTGGATACCTTCTTTACCAATAAAGAAATGTTCCTGTGCTAGAAGACATGCATTTTGCATCCTCATTCTTAAGTATTAAGATTACAGTGGATTTGAAACAAGGTAATAACAACTGTGTCAATGTCTGGCCATCTTACCAACTGATTTATTTATGACACTGTCCTTAGATACCAGCATGAAGCTCCAAAGATAAATACAGTACACTAATTATTGCAAACATTGTGAAGGCCAGTGATATTTTTTAAATACATGAAATCAATAAATTAATTAAATAACAAGAAGGAAATCCATATTTACTTCAGCATCACACTAATGTCTCTATAATTGGTCTGTCTTTTTTATCAAGTGCTCCGCAAAATCTTTTCATTTTCTCAGAAAATCTGGTCCAATTTTTATGCCCCCTTTACTCTGAGCGATGCTTGTTGTCTTGGCTACTTATGAACATACCAATAATTTTTACATTTATTTTATGCACGATACTTACCTTGTGTGTTTGATAACTGTGTTAACTAGCAGTGCCTATCCAACATACAATACAAGATTTAGGAGGAAAAAAGCGAGGGCAGAGACCACAAGTCCTGTTAAGCATCTAGATGTAAATAAATTAAAATTTTTCAGACTGATTATTTAAAAGGAGGAAAAACATCACAACTTACCACCCTCAGGTCCTGAAGTCTATCCTTGATCATCTGAAGGAATTAAACATCAGACACAGAAATGCAACTTGAAAGCCGGGAGATTGGCCATACCTGCACATAGTGAATGCCAGATAAGATCGGGGTTAACATGAACTCTCTGTCCTGTTATCAGCTCATGATTTGTCTAGTGATAACACTTCTAGGACTCAGAGATTAGTGTGTTTTCTTAGCTGTACGAAACTTTACCATGTACCTGTAATACTGTAGCAAAGCCATTTTCCGTTTGTGTCATCCACACACGCACACACACACACACACACACACCACATCCCGTACTTGGGGACATGATAAGTTAATGTCACGGAAGAATATTCTCTTCAATGCCCTTCACATCTCAAGAGTATCATCTTTTCATACACTACTGATGTGATGAGTCACCTCTTTTGACTAACAGCAGGCATGTTGTCAGGATTTTATGAAAGGGGTGGCCCAATGTCCTAAAATTTTTATAAATAACTTAACCACTTAAAATTAAATAATAAAATTTTAAAATTCTCGAAAATAGTTTTTAATACATAAATTTGCAACAATATTGGGGGGAGGGGCGGGTTGCGGATGGGTGGTGGGGGTGGGGGGAGAAGCAATTTTATTTTTAAAACAAAACATAAAAAAATAAAAATTATTTTTATTTTATAATTTAAAACTTTTTCCTTTGGAATGTTGGTGTATTGCCAAGTACATTACTAGCCACAAAAATACATTGGTATTTTATTACATGAAACACATATTTCAAATTTGGAAGACGAGCTAACAACAACATTTATGGGACAGCCCTTTTACTCTTATTGTTTTATGACTTTTAAAACTTTTGCTTTAAAAGGTATGTGATACTGCAGAAACATCATGGCTAAGCCAGTTAGGCTTCATATTCATAATCTTATAGGCTCATATTTATTAAAGAAAAGGTACATAAAAGATAATAATATATGTAATCAAAAGAAAATAGACATTATCAATATGCATGATCTGTAGGCATCAGTCTCACTCAACCAGTTGATATTACTGTTTCTTTCCTGAATACAAACATTTTGGTGCACACATATGGGGGAGTATTCAAAATAATTTGTTTTTCATTTTGTTGACTACCAAACCAACAAACTACACTAGCAACACAACACCAAACCCTCACATTAGTTTCAAACTATTAATAATTACATAATTGAGTAAGTCACATAAATATTTATAAAATATAGGTACATATTTCTGCTACATACCTAACTATGATGCATCACCTGTTGGTAGGTGACAGTGAGTAGCTTCCCTCATAGGAGCCAGAGGAACATGGCTAGTGCTGCATCTCAATTATACATCTCTCGGGCTGGAGAGGAGCTGGAGTTGTAGTTGGAAGAGTGGTTGTCTTGACGGTGCCATAGTTACTTGAGGGCAGACAGAGGGATCGTCTGGCGGGGTGCTGCTGAAGGAAAAGCAATTTGGTGGGGATTTGTATGAGGGAATCCTTGTTTTAGGCAATGTAGGTGGAGTAGAGAGATGGCTTGTGAAACCTTGCAGAATCCAGAGATACATGGGTGAAAAATGACAAGTAAACACCTCTAAAGCGGTGATGTAGAAACACCATATGCACATGGAGCACTGATAGAGGGCAGTACCTGCAATGATTGACAGTGCTGTGCTCAAAGTAGGAACTGCATACTAGACATAATATCGCTGAGCACAATACAACTGTAGTTGACTCAGTGAATTAGTAGTCTGTTGTTTTAAGCATCGGCCTGCGTGTAGTAAGCATTGTAGACATGCCACAACGGTATAAACGACCACACGTTGTGCAATTAATGGACTTTGAACGAGGCTGTATTGTATGCTAGAGAGAGACTGGATGGTCCTTCTGAAGAATCGCCCAACGCGTAGGACGTGAAGTGTCTGCTGTACATCACTGGTGGTGTCGGTCATCCAATGATGGTGTACATGCTTGTCAACCTGGTTCCCGATGGTAGCGGTATACAGATTCCTGCCTCGACAGCCGCATCAGATGAGCAGTCATTGCTGATCGCACAGCGACCGCCACACAGATTAGGGCCACTTTTGCACTGAGCTGACAAGTTGATCTAGAATCAGTGTACCTGTGTAGGCTCCTTCGATCTATCTATGAGGTAGACAATGGTTTGCCGTGCTAGGTGCTTGTGGGTAAAACCTAGTGTGTCGGCTCGCCTCAATAACCTTCCAGGATCACCTGCGTTTCCTTCACGCCTGGTGTCAACTGGGAACTAGGTGCAAGTCTACAGGAATGGTGGTACTCAGGGATTGAATTAACTCACATTTATTTCCATGTAATAAGAAATGCACGCGATAACATACTCTCACTCCTTCATCGGCACGAGCTGTTACCAGGAAGTTAGCGGTACAAGGAGGGACCAGTGGAGGCGACCTGTGTATAATGAGTAGGTGATGGGGGTGCGTATAGCTGAATAAACAACTTGTGACTAGGCGAACTCCCTATCCATTGTTGCCCATGTGTCTAGTGTGAGACGACGTGATGGCAGTGAAACTGGGAAGATGCATAGGATACTAAGCAGGGTGTGGCATAATAAGTCCTCAGAAGGACTGTAAAGGAATGGAGTTTCCCTTCTGGCACATCCGTGCAGTGAAGGAAGGAAGGTATTAGCAGGGTACAAAGCTAGAGATACACCTTGCTAACGTAATAGGCGAGTGGTCAGACTACTTGTAAGTACAAAGAGGTTAATGCTAAGCTGAATATTTCCCTGGCAGCGGTGGGAGACTATAGCGTAGAAGCAGGCTGGTCAGAGTCCAAGCAATGAGTTCTTCTGGAGTTTTCAGTGTTGCCTTTTTGTCATAGTGACTTTTCACCTTCAACTGCCTCAACTCTTGTTTTGATTGCATGTGGGGTGCAACCTTAGGAATGAGGTTATTTGTGGATACCGGTAGTCTTGTTCTCACTAAGCGACTCATTAAAATTTGAGCTGGAGCTTTCCCAACCCTATAATTGGGGTGTTTCGATATTCCATCAGAGCTAACCAATACGCCTTCCCTTCTTCTTTGCTTCTAAGCAAGATGCTTTTCGCAATACCTACACCCTTTTCAGCCATGCCATTCGACTGATGGTGATGAGGACTCGACGTATGGAATTCAAATTTGTGCTCCGCTGCAAAACATTGACATTCACAGGAGTTAAATGGCATATTATCAGTGACAATAACTCTTGGTATGCCATGTGTGGAGAATATACCCTTGAGAGCATCAAGTACACTATTAGATTGTTTATTTGGTAATGACACAATTTCCAGCCATTTTGACAAGTAATCATATACCACTAGGTAGTTCTTACCAGCAAATTCTAAGATGTCTGCTCCTACTTTTTCAAAAGGTAATGTAGGAACAGGATGTGGGATGAGTGGCTCTTTTCTAATAGACATTCTATACTTTTCACATACCTTGCACTATGTCACATATTTTTCATTATCACTTGACATCCCGGCCAAAAGAATAATATACGAGCTCTAGCTTTGGTTTTGCCTATGTCAAAGTGGCCTTCATGCAGTGTCTGTAGCATCTGTTCCTACAACTTCATTGGCACTACTATCTGGTCCTCGTGGAACAACGGCCATCTTCTTCATACAGGTCACTCTGGATACACCAAAACGGCTGACACTGTACAGGTACATTACTTTTCGTATGAGGCCATCCTGTATTCGTGAATCATAAACCTTCATTAATACTGGATCTGCTGCAGATTCTCTTCGTAATTCAGTTTTTTTGTTTTTCACTTATTGGTATATATCTGCTCACACTGTGAACCATTTCACATAATACCTCCTCTTCCTTTTCAACTGGTCCCTTGATGTGTACAACTTTAGTGGGCAGGTATTGCAGGTGTAAGTCATAATGCATCAATTTCAGTTTTAGTCATTGCAGGCTAGACGACATGACACTCGCCACAGGTTTCTCCATGACAGCTACCAGTGGTTTGTGGTCCGTCAGGACTGCAACAGAATGCCCATAGATGTAATAATGAAATTTCTTTGCTGCAAAGACAATCACTAATATGTCTTTCTCAATCTGCGCCCATTTCTTTTCTGACTCTGTTAGGCTACGAGAACCATACACAATGGGTTGACCCTTTTGGAGTAAACAGCACCCTAGTACATCCTGCGATGCGTCACACTGTATTGTAAGAGGTGTTTGTGGGTCAAACGTTCCCAAAGCTGGGGCTTTACTAATCGCCGACTTCAGGGCATCAATGCTGTCAGAGTGACATGGTAGCCACTGCCTTACCGTGTCCATCCTCAACAGATCCCGCAGAGGTGCTGTGATTGTTGCCATGTGTGCTACAAATGGCCTCAAGTAATTAACCATTCCCAGAAATTTCTGTAGTTCCCGTTTGTTTCGGGGGTCTGGTAGACCTTGAATAGCTGCTATTCGATCTGGATCTGGTCATTTCTCATTTGATGAAAATATGTGGCCCAGAAACTGCACCTCTGGTTTCTTATACTGGAGTTTAGTTGGGTTGAATCTGATGTGTTGATCACGAGCTATATGCAATATCTCCACTACGATTTCATCATGTTCTTCCTCAGAGTTTGCTGCTACCAGTATGTCATCAAAATTGACCAAAACACCTTTTATGTATGCAAAGGTGCGTTCATTAAGTTCCTGAAATTTTTCAGGAGCGCAGCACACGTACATTTATGTACCAATATCTTACATCCCTTCATGTCGCCATCACGATACCTGATGACACCAGGCACCAACCCCACCAATCGTCATGTCCCTCGTTTGACCAACATGACACTAACTAGTGATGGGTAGTTCACGAACTACCAGTTCATTTTGAACTGGCCTTGAAAAAGAACTAGGTGCATAGTTCATTGGGTCATAAAAAACTAGGCTCTTGTGATATCGGTCAGTCATTCTCTCAGTACCAGTAACTACACCAGGTGCGCCACTGCGCATGCTCAGATAATCCGTCGTTCGTCGCTCCCTGCAGCTTTCCCCCCTCCGGCTATCCGTCCCTCTGTGACTGGCCACATTGCAACGTGCATACTTCTTATCTAGCTGCCTCTGTTTATCGGTATCTTTGTTTTAGCTCGTTCAGCACTGCCTCGAACTGTAGGAATCGCAGATCTACTTAGTTCAATAGTGACATGAGTCACAAATCGGTAGGGAACTGCAGGACACACAGCGCAAGACAGTTGACTGACCTATGGCCATGCAACAATCTTTCGTTCTTTCTTACTTTCTCGTGCAGACCCCGATTGTGTAGTCGGTTACACGCCGGTCTGCAGTGCGAGGGGTTCCGGGTTCGAAACCCAGTCAGGGTATGGATGTTTGTGGTGTCCATTTAACTTGTTTCATCCTCATCGACACTAAAGACCTTGCTGTTACTGTGTCGTAAAACCCTATCACTCACTCGTACTATAAATGCGATGTTGCCAAACATACGGAAATTCCAGTAACTGTATGAAAATACATCTGATAGCTGCACTAATACGAGTATAGCCACGACAGTAAAATATAGAAAAACGCTCATTAATGTAATGTCAAGTTTTACACACTCACAATAAAGAAGTGAAAAACTACTTTTTTCTAGTATATTCACTCAATACTTCGGATATAGTTTTTTGACATTATTTGCAACATATTAAGTTATTTTTGTAATTAAAGTTCTGTTAAAATGTTTCTAATACTGGTACGAATAAATCCAGTGTGTCGGAACCATTTTTGTTGAGTTTGTACACGTGGAAAAATTAACTTTACACATGGTTGTCTCTCGCAACACAACCTATTATAATATTGTTGTGGTTGTTACTATCGGTGTCAAAAGAAATTTGGTCTTATATTACACAACATAGGCGTGGATAACACAGTATAAAGATATTTTCACTATTCATTTATCTTACTTCTATATAAAAAAATAAGTAATTTCATCTACACACAATAATGCACTAATTCTTTAGCAATTAATTTACAAACATAATTTATTTGCTTCTCTTTCCGTTTCACGCTTGCTTAGATTATTCTGGGGAGAGGAAATGGAACTGTGATAGAAGAAACAGAGAAAGACCTATCTAGTTCTTTGGCCGAGGTACGGAGAAAGACCTATCCAGTTCTCGGATCAAGGTTACACTTGCACTCAGCAGTTCACCAGTATGTGTGATCATTCGACTGTGACCTATATAGATCAAAATAATGGTTCCCAATGAAGTGTTCTCAAATGTCTAGTTCGGAACGACCTAGTTCATTCTAGTGAACTATATTTCCCAACACTAACACTAACTTAAATCACAACAAAAGGAAAGAGAAAGTACTACGTGAATGTGGTAAATATTTGTAACAAATATCTAAAAAGGTAAAAAAAAAAAATAGATAAATACAAAATAGCTAGAAATAAAAATGATTATTAATAATTTAATATAAGGAAGCTAAATAGTTAAAAATAAAAGTGATTTCAATATTTTCAATAACTTTATAATTTATTTTCTTCTTAAATTTTTTCTATTTAAAAATAACTATAAACATGGAGGCTTCTAATATAACTAGTGAGTTGAGTGAAATGAGAGTACGTGAGTTGAGAGCTATTGCTAAACAACTTAAAATTACACATTGGAGCAATTTAAGTAAAGATGATTTAATTAGAAGTATTATTACACAGTGCATGTTATTATAGCAGGAGAAAAAAAAATCTGTGGTTAATTAAAATTATTTAAACGCTATAGATTAAGAGCAAAAGCTAAAATTTAAAAATAAATAATTTATACAACCTACAAAAATACTAAATTAATTACAGCTATTACAAATGAAGACACAAAGAACAACTTTGCAAATTTGTCATATTCATATGCCAATGTCAAAGAACAATATTCAAAAGATAGAAATGAATATTAGTACAACCTAGAAATAAGAGTAAGCGGGTAACAGAATGGATAACAACGAATAATTTTACAAATGTACCTTTTACAGATGCCAATATCAACAAATTATATAAACAAGATAGAAAAGAAATATTCCCCTATTCTACTAACATATTTGTAAGCAAAAGAAATAGAAGAAGCAATAAAAATTACAGAGTTAATAAAGCTTTTAAAGGTAGAATATCATCATATAACATAGAGAATTCCTTTAATTTAGTACAGCCTAATCAATTTTTAACTTCTATAAAAAATAAAGATTTTGAGATTATACGTGATAATCTTAGAACATTTAGAGGGCTGAAAACTAGCATCAAATTATATACCAACTGTCGCAAGCAGGAAAATAATCAAGTAGAATTATTTACATTTCAGTCATTTAATCATAGAATATTAAACGAAGGAGAATTGATAAAGATTTATAAAGTTATAAAAAAGGAATTACTTACACAATTATTCGAATTTCAAGAAGAGGTTCAGGGTGGACTTTAGATAGAGTAATTGGAATACAATTAGAAATTAATAACTATAATCCATTAAATGGCACATCATATATTGAACTACCAGAAGTGATTAAGAATAAAAAAGCCTGCATTAATGTTAAAAATGAAGATCAACAATGTTTTCTTTGGGCAATAAAATCTGTATTGTTTCCAGCAGACAACCATTCGGACAGAGTAACTAAATATCAAAATGTGGTGCTTAATATTGACAAAGCATTAGATAAATATGAATATCCAATTTAAATTGATGATATACCAAAAACAGAAAATCAAATTGATACATCTATAAAAGTATACTCAATTGAAGATAAGTTTACAGAATATCCACTAAAACTTAAAAAAAAATAAAAAGGAAAAACATATAAATTTACTCTATTTCAAAGATGATAAAAACTCGCATTACTGTTGGATAAATAGATTTATCGAAACTGCTTTCAGCACCAAAAAATAATCATAAAAGTAAAACTTATATATGTGATATGTCTCTTCAACACTTTTATTCTCAAGAAAAATTAAATAAACTAACAGAAGACTATTCTGAGAATGAACCAGTAAAAATCATTATATCTCCGAAAGAAGAGCAAATAAAATTTAAGAATTACAAACATAAAACGAATGCCCCTTTTACAATATATGCAGATTTTGAATCAATTTTAAAGAAAATATCAGCCATCAAAACTAATTCAAAGGAAATAACTAAGTTTAAATCAATCAAAAAATTTCTAATTTTAACAGAAGATGATATTGATAATGGCTTTTATAACAAAATACTTAAAGAAAGATATAAACTTATTAATGAACAAATAAATACCATTAATTTAAAGTTGAATGATGAATCATATACATCTTTAATTTCTAAAACAATATTGTAACCAGCACCATCAAAATCAATCAGTTTACCATTTTTATCCCTAATTTCTAAAACAATGTGACTAAACCGCTCTCTGAAGCCAAACATATTAAAAGGAGATGGTGGTTCAAAAATCCCTTCCTATAGATTAAATAATGCATCTTAAGATCTTGAAAATATAGTTCACCAATTTCATTCACATTTTACAAAACTTTCAATTAACGGTCTTAGAAAACACTGATAAATATGAACTCTCTGTTTCGATAACCATATCGCACTATCTCTATTTTATTTTGTAGTACAATTCTCTTGTTATCGCAAGGACTTAAAGCTATTTTGTTAACTTCTGCTGTATATATTTCGTGCTTTTCGCTTCTTATTAAATTCATTGTTCTATATTGTATTTTCTCTTTAAACAAACAATTCTTATAGTCATCAAATGATATTCTCTTATTGATCTGACAAATTATTATTATTGTTGAGAAAATTATTCTCTTTACGATTGAAGTGATTACAAGCTTGTAGCATGCCTAATGGTGGAAAAAGTAAACATTAAAGTGATCTTTATGCGAATTATGCAGTTTTTGTGGATATTATAAATCAACTGCTAATATGTATCCACACGTTACTGTTAACACTATTGGTTTATGTTCCATGCTGTCTTGTGGGTATACCATGACTTTGGCCTTGACACCACTAACTTGCACTTTTTAAAAAACATCCTCATAAGCATGAATTGCAGTATTAGCCACTGAATGGTAGAGGCTCCTACCTTGTACGCAACTGACCTTGTTACAGAATGGGGAGAGTGCGTTGCATGCAGCTGCCATGTTTGGCCACGTGTCTGTGGTCAAGCTGCTGGTGGGGGCTGGTAAATATTGAGACATTGCCCATTGCCCATCCATATAAATTATTTGCATTGAGATATAATAAATAATTTTATTCTTGATTAGAGTTGAAATCATCTAAATATTTGTTATAGTCTGTACTATAAACAAAAACTTTACTATGTTGATATCGTAAAGAGAAACAATAGTATTGTATTTTGAATCTACATCAGTTTTTAAAGCGTAGTCAGAAACAATAGTTTAGTATTTTGAATCTACTCCCTTTTTTAGTATCTGATTTGCATTATTTATTCATTTTATATAATCAGAAATAGTATTACTGAATTGTAAATGTATATCTTCTTTTGAGGCATATTCAGCTATTTGTTTATTAAAAAATCTTTTATTGACTGCATCTTTATCATCTCTAGGATCATCTGTATTAACAATTCTATGCCCTAAAAAAGAAACATAAGATTTTGTAAAATCAAAACAAGTGGTTAGTTTACTTTTTAAATCAGAAACACCTGAATTGCAATGTGAATATACATATATTTTTGAAGCATAATCAGAAGCAATAGTTTTATATTTTAAATTATCTGGTTTTAAAGCGAAAGCATTAGTGTCAAATATTTTATTTAAAGATTTGATTAATAGTTTCCCAAATATATCTGTCATTTAATAACAAACAAATTGCATTGTTAAACTTAAAATATTTTGAAAAAAGAAGTAATACGGTTAAACACAGATGTCCACATATAACTGAATCAAAATTCTGAATTCTATCATTGTAATAAACATTTCTATTTTCAAAATAATTAGTTAAATTGGTAGGAATATTACCTCCAAATGAATCAAAATAGTAAACATCATTATTTTCTTTAAAATAACAAACCCAATGAGTTCCCGGATCTTTTGAAATGTCAAAATTTAACCACAGCACATTCATTTTTGAGCATATTTTTTGGCAATTTGTCAATCATATAAACATTTCTGAAATTTTTTTATATTTAATATTTTTGCATATTTTTCAATATTGTAATTAGATAGTGGTAATATATTCCAATTTTTTTTGGCCTTCCTCTTTTTTTTGACCAACTACACCACTTCCAGCCTTATTTTCCAATGCTAAATTGTGTGTCTGTTCTTCTAATTCTTTTTATATTTTTTCTAGTTTGTTCAACAGAACTGCAAATTGCACTAGCTCCTCCAGCTAAGCCACCAAGTGTACCTAAAGCAGCAACAAGTAAAATAGGAATAATTCCTCTATGGTGTAAACCACTTCCAGATTTATCTTTGACCATCTTTTTGACTGTTGGTAGTGATAAAGTTAATTTGAAACTTTTACATTCTTTATTTATTTTTTCTCTCAACTTGATCATTTGTTAGAAATTTATCGATACCCAAATCTTATAATTCCTCACAGTGAATATCAAAAGTTATATTTGTTATCTTCACTTATTTTAATTCCCCATACCAATTTTCTTTTTGCAAACCTAGTTGAACCAATAGCAATAGATACAATTTTTTCCCCAATTGGGGTATTTTTATTCTAATAAATTTCTTTTGCTTCTTTTTGTAAAATTTATCAGCGTGTCTAGATGCTAAATCTTTATGGTCTCTGAAGCAATATCATGATATTTACATGCTTCATATAGTTTATTTAGTCCTGTGTCACCTCTTTCTAGTCTTTCATTTAATTTTGTAAATGGCATGGTGTTCTGAATTCCAAAATGAATGTGCAATTACATTTAAAACTTATAAGATAAGGATTATTAATAACAAAATCAGAAAATTTATTGTTTAACATATTCATTATGCTTACTTTTTAATAGTAAAAACTGTTATTACCAGAATTTTCTTCACCATGAATAACTGACAATCTGTCAATAAAATTTCTAACATCATTCATCCAAATATGCTCTTTTGGCAAGTTGTATTTTTTTTATACCTTCTCCAAATTTAGGGAAATTTTTGAGAAATCATTCTTTCAGGTGTGTTTGGTGTTGATCTTAAATATGTTTTATATACGTTTCATAAATCAGGCTTATTATATTATTGTACTTCCAACCTCCACTCGCAGCTACCTTTTTATTAGTATTATATTGTTGGAATGCAGTATTGGTTGTTTTAACAATTTCTGCATAATTTTCATAATCCTCATCATCAAATTTATTCTCAAGGGCTTCTTGTGAATTCTCTGTTATAGGCCGTTCACGGTAAATTGAGCACTTTTTGAAGCTGTTCCATCAGAAATAATAACCAATAAATATATTTCATTGTGGCCTCTGACTTCTGGTTTTGGGTATGGTGAATGTATACAGTATGTTTATTACTCACATGGCAGGGTTTACATCAACAGGTGGCCGAAAGATATAAATTGGTTAAAAGAAAAAAGTAACTAGGGCTTCAAAAGTGCTCACTTTACCCTGAATGGCCTATAACAAATTACAAAGTCCTGCTGTTAATTTATATTCTTTATCCTTAAGAAATAATGTATCTGTATTTATCATTACTTGTGTATCACCAATCTAAAAATTTTGCCCAAGTTCACGTAAACCAAATTTTTCATTAATAAAATTTATTCGTTTAGAAATTTCTGTTCCTAGATTTATAGTAGACGCTGTATGTGGTAAATTGTTCAGTGGTACAATTCCCATTTGCTCTTCCAAATCAGGAGATTTTTGTTCTGGGAATAATTCTCTTTTGAATGATATTTCTTCTGGTGTTGGTGGATAATCTAAATTTTTTACTGCTACAGGAACTAGTGTTGTTATTAAACTTTTATTTTCTTCACTTACTTTTTTACCAATATTTCATAATTCATCAATTAATGGCTGTTCTTTCTTCTTATTTTTCTCATAATCTTTTTCATGATGCTTTTTATATCTTTCAATGAGTAATTTAACTTGAGATGCTTCCTTCGATTCCACCACTTATATATAAATTTTTTACTTATAAATGAGTTATAAAAGTATTGACAGTGTTGAGAGGCAAACTTTTCCCCCAACTGATCAAACTAGGGGGAATTTAAATGTTTAGAACACTAGAGTTGAATTTGATATTCCTATAGGAGATGGCTTTTCTTTTCCAAATGATGCTTATGTTTATAAACAATTTAGTTTACTAAAGAGAGATAAGGTTGGTAATGGGGCAAATTATGATGAATTAGATAATGTTGATGTTTGTTCAAACTTTTTTCCTTTTCAATTTTCTAGAGTAGAAATTTCAAAACATGGAAATATTGATATGACTGTGATAATCTGGTATAATGCAGCATGATGAAATGCTGTATAAACATCAACAATGATGAATGCTTTATTAAAATCACCGTGAACAATTTTAGAATTTACTAGTGTTGATAATCTATATCGAGATAAATCTGTTTCTAGTCATATAACAGGGAATAATGTATCCACGAGATATCTGTTTGGTTTCATTTGAGATAACAATGAAATTTACTGGAAAGGCGGCTATAAAATTACTTTTTTTCATATTTCATCTGATAACAACTGTTTATTTCTTTATGAAACATTAGATAAAGATAATAAAGTTACGAAACATCGTCCCGATCCTGGAAAAATTGTTATTGAAAAATTAGAAATAATGTGGCCTATTGTTGAATATGAATCTAACACCACCATTTGCAATTAAAGAAAAAAAAAAACAAAGATCCAAAAATACTTAGTTTTGATTATTGGCAATTTTTTGAAAAAGAATTTCCTGCTGAATCAATTGTTTTTAACCTTGATATAAAATATCAGTTTAATAATTGAAAATTTGATATGCCTGATTTTATAATTGTAGGTTTTCAACTTAATAGGAGAAATCATGCTCAACAGCATAAACAGGCTACTATGTTTGATCATTGTAATGTGAGAAATATTTATGTTAAAACTGGTAGAAATGAAATTTTTCCTAAAGAAAACTGGAATCTAGACATTAAAAACAGTGTTTGTCTTAAACAATTTCTTGCTTATGATTTTAGAAATTCAAAAACCAAACTAGATACCAACTATAGAAATAATTAACTTTGTTATAAACCAGCTGTTAACTTTGATGGTGATATTAATTATTATTTATTTTGGGGGCGAAGACCGTTATATTTTATAGATTGTTTATATAGAAAAACTACTGTAGTTAAAGAAAAACAAATATAAAAATTTGTGTTGACTTTAATGAAAAAGTTGAAGCAGGTACAGTTTGCATTGTTCTAATTAGTAAAAGAAATATTACTTATGATTATGGAAGAATCAACAAAATGTTTCAATATTTTAAGATGATATTTTAGACTTATAGTTGAGTGGTTACATTTAAAAGTTTGACGAATTTTTTTGAAATATAGAATTATTTGATCAAATAAAAAGTTGTTTTCATAATTCTAAATAAATTTCTTTCTTTATAAATAAAATGTTGCCTTGTAATTTGATTAACATATTAGAAGGAGATGGTGGTTCAAAAATCCCTTCCTATGGATTAGAAAATGCATCTTAAGATCTTAAAAATATAGTTCACTAATTTCATTCAAATTTACAAAACTTTCAATTAATGGTCTTAGAAAACATTGACGATAAATATGAACTTCGAGAAATAGGTGAAAATCTAGAAAAAATTTAAGAAGTTTTTAAAAAATTAATAGAGCTTCAAATATAAACTGTAAAGAAAAATAAGATAAAATTTAATTTCATACTTGGCTTATTTTGCTTCTCTCTGGCAAAAATTTGCTTGATTTAGATTACTTACTTGCAAAATTGACATTTCTATAAAACATTAAAAATAGCTTGATTTTGGGATAAATTTGCTTGATTTTCAATGACAATTGCTTGTTTTTTAATCAGCAAAAATCCTGCATGACCATTTTGTGAAATATTAATTTTGGAGTAAAAAATCAAGTTTTTAAGAGCTCCTTTTTAAAAAAATTTTAGAGCTTAAATTTAACCCCAAAAACATTGATGTTGGAGTTTAAAAAAATATGATTTTGAATGAAAAATTGAAGGTGGTCCAGGTCCCGCAATATACATCTACTAACACTTGCCCCTTCTCTCGCCTCTGGCCAAACATATAAATTTGCATCCCTCAGTGCACTCAATGCTGTTTCCTAGGCCTCACGCCCACACCATACCTCTGAATGAACTTTCAATGAACCGCCAACTTCTCTTTTGGTCTATATAGTCCATATCTGCTACATGGGTTCCTGCACCTTCACTGCTCATCAAGACTCCAGAAGTCCACCCGGGTCGTGTGCCCACTGCTGTTAGACACTTTGTACATTTTTTCACATGCCCTGTTCCAGCATCTTAACAAGTTCTTTTCTGCTCAGTCTTCATGCTGTCCAACTGTATGCCTGCCAGCTCTCGCCTGTTATCTACAACATCTCTCATTTACTGCGCTATACTCTTCTCCCGTGAAAGTTCACCTTGCTGTCAGAGATTATGAATCACTGTACTGTCATGCCTGCACCAGTCCCCTAATTGTTTGTCTACAGGAATCACCATCATCCCATTGTTCTCCATGCACATATGAAGTGTTCTCACTTAGCTGTTAGGGCACCTAGCCCTTCAGGCATCCCAGACACCGGTTGGGAAACACATGGTTAAGTAATAAACAAATAAATTCAGTTACCCCGGTCTTCTATCTCTAAATTAACCCTTGTTCCCTTCAACAATCCACCACCCCCATCAGACTTGGGCACAACCGTAATCCCACAGTTCTTCAGGCTCACATTAAGCTTATACTGGGAACCCCTCTCTACCTCAGTCCGAGTGCCTGGCTTCCAGCAATACTGCTGCATTTCTGGGGCTACAAGCAAGGCTCACTATAATCTTTACTCAAAGTAGACTTGACTACTAGCGATACTAGATACTACTGTATCTGATGCATCCCACCTGCCCCCAAAGGGGTACAAGCACCTCCCAAGTAGGAAAGTTCCTCGCTTCCGCTGGCCGCCTGGCTACCAGTGATACTGCCACTTCGCTGTGCACCACTAGGGCAAGGAACAGGGTTTGCAACTTCCAGGTGGAGTGATGCCCTCCTTTAGGAAGTGCTCTGATCCCAGAGAGAGGTTCCAACACTCTGGAAGGCCAGATCTCTCCTTCAGAACACACCTAGGCCACATTTTTCCAGCTAACATTTGCTAGTCTAAGCTCTATTCTGCTTTGTCCTATGCCCCATCAAAGAGCACAGGGAGGGCAAAGGCTGAGAAAATTGTTCCTCAGGCATGATGTTCTGTGGAGCAGGCAGCCGACTGCCTGTATTGTTGCATATGAGAGGAGACTGCCCAGCACCGAGCAGGCAGCACTGCTACACTAGTCTGAGGCAACAACAGCAGAGGACTACAAGCTCCAATTCCACACCAGTGTATCGTCGAGGCTACTTTACTGCTCCTCAGACTGTATCTTCACTGCCTCCAACCTCACGTAAGCGTTATCCAATCACCACTAGTAGACCTGCCTCTGCCATCTCCGTTTCATGCCAGATCACCTTCCCCTCATGTCTGCCATTCTCAAAACTAATCACCTGTACCCCTGCAGAGTCCGCTCCTCAGGCCACAACTCAGTCTGCACTTACTTCTGCACCTCCTTGGCCCGAGCAACACATAATCAAGCTCCCGTAGTACTTCCTGGCTCGTATGGGAGAGAAACTCTGACCACCGCCAGAATCCAGGTTGTGCATCATCTGTACACTTCCTCTAACCTATTTCTAATGCAACTAGAATATATTTTTGTTAGTCAAAAGTATTGTACTCACATAAAGGGTGTGTTTTTTGAAAAGTCAATGTAAACAAACACATTTACTGTAGACAGTGTGACTGACAGCTCTATTGGCTATGGCCGAGTCAATGTTAGCAGCATGAGCAAAGGATATCTTTAAGTCTATGGTTTTGTCAAAGCTTCACCACACATCTGGACATAAAAGTCAAGTCATGGAAATGTATTTCTTCTGACCATCTGCATACACATCTGCTCGAGTTTACAACTCTATTTCAGAAGAACTTCCTATCTTTGTTGAAGAAAGGTGAGCTTTGGACATTCTCCTTAACATTTAAATAAAGCCATATTTTTGAGAGATAAATTTATTTGTCTTCTCTTCAATGTGTAAAGAATAAATATAAGGAACGCTATGTATTTTTTATTAAATTTACAAAAGTAGTAAGTGAAGTAACTTTAAACCTTACCGGTACTTAAACACTTGGTATTGTTCAAACTGATATAAAAAAAAAACCATAGTTCCTTAAAAACTTTATTTATTTATGCATATATCTTTTCAAATTCAAAATCTAGTTAACATCAACATACATACTGTCCAACAGCCATTAACAAAGATACTAGTAACATGTAACATTTTTTTACAAGTCATTGGTCGAGATTCTTCCCCAAGTTACAAAATTTGTGCAAAACACTGTATTTTACATTGACACAAGTACACAACTTCTGTTCATCTGATCAACAAATTTAATAAATCACCAGCTGTCACTGCAATATTCAGTTATAAAGAAAAAATTGGAAACAAGTCACACAAAAGCATGCAACACGCATAGAGTTAACTGCTGTCTGAAATAGTAAGTTTGTGAAAGTTAGAACTGCAAATACATTCTCATATTGTATGATCTTCAAGAATTTTTGGGTTACATGCTTGTAGTTTATTTTTAAAATTTTTTATTAATTTGTTCACTTCTTTCAGTAATAAAAAGTTATAATTTTTAACATGGAAAAAAAAAACATGCACAGAACATTTTGTATTTACACAGAAGTATGCATTATTATATTTCTAAAAAAAAATGTTATCAAGTAATTTCTGATAATGCTGCTAATATGCAACTGTTCTAAAAGTCTCACACTGCAACACAGAGAACCAACTTCCAGTAACTCAGAATTTTATTTCTCTGCTGAACATTTGACGATGTCACATAATACACAGTCAACACTCGCATGATTCTAGGTGAAATATGTCTATTCTTGGACACCAGACAGCAAAGATAACTGCCAAAAATACACTTCTTTTCCCATACTTTAACAACAAAATTTAACTACTAAACTGCACATTTGTCACATACTGAAAAGCAATTACACATTAAAAGAATAATGAGAACTTCCAAAAAAGTTTTAAAACAAATCAATGAAAGCCTAAAAAAATAGTCGCAAACAGTTACAAGAGTCCACAACACAATTTTTCTTTGAAAAAATAGATAATCTTCATTATACACACATCTGAAAAGATGCCAAAATCATTCAAAGACAATATTCCTGAATCTCCTCTGAAATAATACCCAAAATTTCCCTAGAGTACTTAAAAAAACGCTCCCCAAATCTTATGTAAGAAATACAGAAAAGGGAATCCCTAAAGCCATATCACTTTAAACTGGACTAAAAGATTAGTGATCAGTATAGATGCTTTGATGTTTACTATGAGTAGAGACTGTGGGTATGAGAAGAAGGCTTATAGACTTGGTTAGAATCATAATTAAAATGCTTTTTCATAGAACAAACTGAAAAATGGCATATGAAGTAAAGATACTAAGTATGGGAAAATAACTTTTTCTGCATCCTCCAATATAAACTTTCAGTTCACTTTCCATTTTTCTAAGGTCGTTTTCTTATCGTGCAGTATAATTTTCTTCTCTGTACTTTTTTCTTTCTAAATTTTCACCCTTTTTTCAAGTCGTATAATATATCAAAGAATTTACTGTAACCTAATTTTAATTTTGTCACGCTGCAACATTTACAGCTTGAGGGTCAACTTTTATCACTGACATATTAGAGTTACAATTTGTCACATTTTTTCTGTCAGGTATATCTGCAGTTCATCTTCAAAGTTACACTTATAACTCCCTGAACTGAATTTTGAAATAAGTTGTTTTCCCAGTTTCTGAAAGCAAACTCTACAAATATACAACGCTCAGATGAACAGTTTGTGATAAATACAATAACATCTACATGCAAAGTACACATTAAAACTATCATATATCCATCTTTTAATACAACACTTATAACCTACAGTTATTAAGTCTTATCACCAAAACCTTTCCCTCCAACATAAACATAAAATCAAACTAATGAGTCAGAATTTGCTATTTGACTTGCCCACAGTGTAACTTACTTAATGCTAATTGATCCACCATTATGGATCAACTGCATCAAAATTCCATCAGGTTAAATACATTTGTTTACACATACTTTGCTAAGTTGCTGTTTTGCAACCACAAAATATGTAAGCCAAGTTATCTTTTCTGAAGAAAGGATATAAATTAGATAAGTTTCACCGTTAACAAAATAAAAATATTTCATTTAGAATGTTTGAAAACTTGAATGAAAATGTATCCACGAAATGGTGAATATAAGAGTTCAGTATAATTTTTGTTTAGAACTTAAATAAAAACAAAACTCACAATATGTATTAATATAAACAAAAACAATTAGAAATAATGATCCAATACCTTCAAACTGCAGGGTGGGGAGTAATAACAGGTAATGTGCAATATGAAACATTTTTGTACCATACAGTATTTAATTCCACGAATCAAATATCCATTTGTACAATATGTTTGACCAAACTTGAAGTGCCCCTAGCTGTAAATATTAGCCAACAATCTGACAGACACTCAGGTATTTACAGAGTCAAAATTGTGAAACCGTTTACACCTGAGAATACAGATCAAAGTTGACAAAAAAGTTGAAATGTGTGAATTCTTTCTGCAAGTACATTGCAGTGCTCCTCATTAGTAGCCGAAATAGAAGAATTTACTGTTCAACTGAAAATTCAATGTTAAAAAATTAAGAATGGCATTTTCCTCAGTTCCTCACATTTGTATTTCATGTGGAATGAAACACATTGCATATTAAACATAGACACGGGCTTCAAACACCAGAGGCCATACAGATTATTGTCCTAACCAACACATGAAAGGCATTAGCTGCATAATACTGTACGTTTACTCAGAAAAGCTAGAATACAAATGAGACTGAAAAATAACTGCAGAAAACATTTAGTACTGCATAACTGTGAACCTAGCTTTACAGTATATGAGAATAATGATGCTCAATACAAACTGAAAAATATCCAAAGTATTGCTAACCAACTGGAATAAATACAATTTTAACTTTAAATTTATGTTTTGGTATAAAGAGCAAGTAAAAATTAATCTCATTTTTTTACACAAAATATTAGACATAAAAATGGCAGCAATAATTTGAGTCTTTGTAAATTTCAATACATTGCTTTGTGACAATATACTATATTGACAACACATCATTTTTACATTTAACAACATTTACAAAACATTCATATTCATGAATGCATTGAAACATTTACAGAACAGGTACAGTCATTTCAGTATTCGGCACATACTACAGTAGTTCAAAATTAGTCAGATCTGTTCACGAAAAATATACAGTACACAAATGACAATCTTTCAAAGTAGTTGTAGCATTTATTATTCTTCTTTCAGTTTGAAGTAGTGTGTACCTTCTTCACTGTAACACCTCTTTTACTGTAACACAAAACAGGAATATTACAGTAAAAATTACCTTACAGTATTCTGTTGTTTACTTAATCACTGTAAAACTAAGATCAGGTACACTTATGATTCCTGAAATATGATGGATTACAATGAGGGTACCACCAGGAAAATAAGCTCATGTATTGAAGTGAATGAATAACATATTCAGGACTTAAACCAATAGCCTCCACTGTAAAATCCTGGAATCATTGGGCCAAATCCTGTAAAATCCTTGGAATTAAAAAAATTGCAAATTGCAGAATAAAGAGTGGATATGAAAGACATTTACATATTTAATGTAGTTGTTTTGGTTTGGAATGTACAAACCATGGTATTTCTTTTCTCCACTCACACTTATACTTTTGTTTATATGACTGTATCTGCGATAATTTTTGCTTCCTCACCATTGTGATATCAATGCCAAACGCAAAACAGTCACCAAATTCGGAGTGCATGCGTAAAAACGTTAATTCGCAGCAAATGTTCTTTTCAATAATGGCCTTGGCCTTTGCATGTGACCAATCATACAGCCCGCAACAGAAATAAGTAGATAACTATATACTCGCACCAGTGAATAATTAAGCAAAATATTTGGGACATACACTATTGAAGCAATGGCATATGTCCAAAATATTTCGCTTAATTATTCACCTCCGTTGTAAGAATCTTTCAAAGAAATGCATCAGTGAAACTAACACACCTCGCAGTGGGGCGCTAGTGTATCACATGTACACAGCAGCCACTTTGAAAAAAAAAAAAAAAAAAAAAAAAAAAAAAAAAAAAAAGTTTGGGTTTGAATTTTCCTAATGTGTTAAAATAAAAAAAACGGATAAAATCCGTTAAACGGGATCTTCAGGGATCATTTCCTGCATATTTGTGCCATTCGGGTCACTCTCAACTCTCTCCGGTAGACAAGAACAAAAGAGAAGCCTTGGTTACATATACTGCAAAACTGCAAAATTATATTCTATTTTAAGGCTGGGGAAATCTTCAGTGCTGGGCCAATGCTGATACCTGCAGTTCTTATTCTAAGAACTAAATTGAAAGACTGGCACTTAACAATGAGGAATGGTGGGGGGAAAAGCTACCCTGCTGAGAGATAATCATCTACAGGAAGTGAAAGGGAGAGAGTGAAATGCAGTTTCCACCCTACTGTCACAGTCGTGACAGGCGCTGTAAGAGATAATAATATACAGCTGGAACCCGGATGTGCTCCAGGGATAAGAACCCTCACGTTCGGCAGCGTCTAAACCTACGTGGCGCACCGTGGAATTTGCCATTCCCATGTTAAATGTGGCTCGAGTAAGTTAAAGTTGTTAACAGTGGGAGCATAAGGATCCTGGAATTTTCTGATGTTCTGTTTTTGTGTATTATTAACATATTATAAGGTAAGTTTCTTTATTCAATAATGAGTTTCATTTCGATTTACAGGTTTTACATATTATTTCAGGATTTATTGATTTTTTTCTTCCAGATTGTTATTAAAATGTATCGGAAGCGAATTCGTTCTTCAGGGCATTACCCTAGGAAGATATATTGTACTGTAATATTAATTGTTTAAGTTGCCCTGACTTAAGAATAAAAATATTTTACTAAAGTATTTTTGAGTGCTGCTTTTAATTTCCGATTTTGAAGAATTTATGTGAAATTAATTTATCTATTGTTTTGTATGTTTACTTAAAGCATCAAATAGTACATAGTGTGACAATGACTAACACATATTTCCATCAGCTATCCAAAATACTTTTGTTTATGAACATAGTGAACAAATTATTGCATTAGTGAAAAGCTATTCATTGTTCTTACTTTCTTTACATTTTTAGAAACAAAGTTAAAACATTAAAATTAACTGTGTATTGACAAATTTCTAAACAGGTTTCGGGTGTAAAGGGTGAGTGAGTGAAGAGATTTGGGTGGCTCTTAACAGCGAGGTCTTGAGAGCCGATGAGGGTGATTGAAGTAAGCATGGAGTGGCGCCGGAATGAAGGGACAGGGTTAAGGGGAGATCCCCGAGAAAGGCCTGCTGACCAACGGCATCGTCCCGCACGATTCCCACTTGTGAAAATTCAGTGACTTGGCCGGGGTTTGAGCCTAGTTTGCCTTGGTGGGAAGCGAGCGTGCTAATCGCTCAGCCACTGTGGCCCCTTCAGGGGAAAATTTTTTTTAATGCTAATATCTCATTTCTAAATTACCTAAATTGCAAAATGTGCATGTGCAACAATTTACTGTAAATTGTAATGTATTACAATGTTCATCAACACCATAAAGGATTTGTTTTAAATATATGTTTTTATATTTTTGGGGAAATTTTGACCTAAATTTTTATGTTCTGGGAAATTTTTCCCTGCTGAGAATTTTGTTCACCTCTGTGCATAATCGCGCTCTCTTTCCCGTGAACATTCTATCAGCTCTGCTATTGACAGTGGCTTCGGGGCTTGTAGAAAATTACGCAGCTTCGGTAATAGCATTCGAGCTATGAGGCGTACACAATTTTCTTCGTCTTGTACTGCTGGTAAAAGGCAGTGGTAAATCCGCACCTTGTTTCTTATAAACAATTAGGCGTCTTCATCCATGTCCTGGGTTTGACTGTAGAATTGCGTAGTGAATTCAGCAGTGAGTCTACTGCTGAATTGTTTCCAATTGGTCAGGAACTCGCTGTATCGTTCCCACCATGTTAAGGCCAGGTCTTTTAAATGTAAATGGGCTCTGTCAACCCATTGTTTTTCCGGCAGGTCCGTCTCCGTAAACTCCTTTCACAGTCTTGTGTAAAGGATACTGGATCCTCATGGGGTCGGCCTGCGAAATTCGTAATCTGGATGACATTGTCTCTCCCGGTTGCTAGATGGCCGGGTGCCATCCCCGGTTGTATATAAATACAGGACAGTTTTGATCGGCGGGAGTGAGAGGTATGCTTTCGTCGGCACCCCTCACACTGATAGGCCATCCCTGGCATAGAGACGCGTTCGTAGGGCCATCCTATGCACAGGTGATGGTATGGTTTGCTGCATAACGTGCACCGTATATGGTTAATGCCTCGGCTGGGGCAAGTGATTTTGTTAGCAGGTAGGTTTGTTGGTGGCAGGCTTCGCATCTGTACTCCAACTTTCCTGTGTCATGGGTCTCGTCAGGCCAACCTAGGCATACGTAATGGAATGTCTTGGCTCAGTAGGTACATTCTATTTGTAGTGAGCCACTGCCTGGACAGTTGGCATGGCTACACTGTGAGTCGGGTATGTCATGCTCAGTGTCACGGTTTTCGTCTGTCGAGGCGTTGATCTCTGAAGCTGATATGTTAATGGCTATGGGCATCACAGGGTGTTTCTGAGACTTCCCGAAGTCCAGTTCGCTTCTCCAGCTTGATCCATAGTTCTCCGGGCCCTGGTTGGTCTAGTCCGGCCGTTCGCTGCGTACAGTTAATAGTCTGATGCCCCACGTTGGGCGCCAGAAAATCACTTGACACATACCCGGCTATTGATTGTATGGTAAGATCGTCGAGGTTTATTGCGCTAGACCAACTGCATGGTTTTAGGTAGCTGACGTGAGGTGTTAGAAACCTGGCTTACTCTGAAGGTTTTCCGTTGCTTGGTAACGTGGGTTAACTGGCTGAGTGAAACTGTTGCTACAGTCCTAGCGTTACATTACGTTGTACTCCAAGTCCCAGGCAGCTGACTCTTGACTCCAAAAGTTAGGATTGGCTAGTTCATACCTAGCTTCAGTCCGTAGACTAGGCCCCTCAGCACCGGGTGATAGTCAGGACTGGTTCGGACGAGCGGTGGAAAATGAATATATTGTATCACGTGGACAGTTGAGACTGCCCATAATCTCAGTGAGGCGGCGTGGTCCTGTTCCGCCTGTCTTTCCTGCATGGGAGGGGCTAAGGTACTCCGCTGCTAGGCAGCTAGATGAGCAATTATTGTTCCCTACACCTTCGGCCGTGACTTATCTTATAAGTCATAGAGTTTGGTTCGCCGCTGAATAAGATACGCCGTGCACTCCGGACAAGAAACTATTTCCCTATAATAGTGAAGGTCCAGTAGCTGATTTGTGGCACAAGCTTGGTAAGTCTCCACAGATCCCCCACATTCGCGGGCTGATCAGAGACATTGAGCCATGTGGGCCACCAATACTACTACTGGATGTGATCTCTAGCCAAGGCCAGACCGCAACACACAGGCCAATACTGCCCCCAGCACCTAGGTGCTCTGGTAGGTGATACAACCTTGGTTTGCTGTCTCTCCTTGGTGGAAGGTACTCCTAGTGGTCGTGGCTCCTCTGTTCCTTCTCTCCAGCACCTGGGTGCTCGGGGTAATAGGAAGCAACAGGCGGCCATATAATGGGGGTGTTCAACACTGGAGGTCCCCAGAAGGGGGGCCTCAGTCAAGTTAGTTGGGATTTACAAAAGTATCGGTTTCTGTCGTAGTACACAGTGAAACTTATTCCTAGCAGGCGAAGTAGACATTACTCTAGAAATAAAAGCGTTAGGATAGAGAACAAAGCTGTATTTATTGAGGACTCAATAAATATAGTGACTCGTGTTCTACCAAGCACACGAGTACTGAAGGAAAAATGCGTTAGCCAGGTGTAGACGACCTGGTTCTAAGCTGGAGGGAAAGTGAACTAGAAAACTGAGTATTTAACTACTCAACTAAAGCTGTCTAATGTGGGTGTCTGGAAGAGACAAAAGAAGATAAAGTTAAAGTAGCAGGGTATATTTGTGTTCAATGGGTGTTGAAGACTGTTGTCGTCGCAGAGGATAGCCACAATGGCTACTGAAGACTCGAGGTTTCGCTGGAGTCCCCAGCACTAAGGAGTGCTAGGGGTTAACTCAAGAGAAGAATTACGAATCACTGCGGAGCCCCACAGCACACTGACTTATATAGTCAGAAGTCTAGGCTGCTGCTGCGGGGTGTGGGGAAGGCGTGTGACGTCCTTTTACCATGAAGCTGGCGTGGGAGGTGGGAACCCTCTCGTCAGCATTCTTGGTTCGTGGATCTTCGGCGGCGCTCGGCCGTGCTTGAAAATGGTTGACAGCTTGTTGGCACTCAGGGGAGTGGGGGGGGGGGGGGGGGGGGGGGGGGGAGCAGCATGCTCACTGGTTGCGTAACCTTGTAGTCACATGTTCGGTCACCCGGTAGATTTAAACAGTGCGCAACAACCTTGTATTGGTTTGCAGTAACAACTCTCACGTAGGTTGAAGTAAGGGTATACTTCACATGAAGAGCGATATGTCGTAATTGTAGTTTATTAGTAGTATAAGAGGCACGCGTCACTTTCAACCTTATTACAGATTAATTTATTAATTGTTTTTTTTTTTGTTCGAAAACGATTTTTCGATACTGGCGTCAGCAGAGTTCAACATGAATAGTTCTAATGGCTATTGACGCGTATGTGAAGTAAAACAAAGATAATTCTGTATTGAAAAATAGAAAACCAAAATGTTTGCAAGAGTTTTCAAGGGAAAACATGCTCAGCATTGTAGATTTGGGCACATTTAATAGACAATTTTGACGCTGTTTCTTGAATTCGGGAATTATTACATAATTTCACGAGTATACGCAATTTCTCCGAAACACACATTATTCACATTGTTTTGTGGTTCGTGAAAATTTCTAACCTCCACATATATAACACATGGAAAATTGTATTAATAATCATAAGGGTTTTCATAGTGAAAGAAGCTCAGTATTGTGGTTTTGGATACATTTAATTGAGTAATTCCATTGCTATTTTGAGACCATGGGAAAAATTTCAGTTTTGCAAATAAAAATAATTGCTCCATATCTTGCTTTATTTTGCAGTTTGCAACTATTTCTGAGACCTAGTCATATGTACATGTCATAAATGATGAGAACACGGCATGCCAGTTCAAAGCCTTCAGTGTACTGGCAATGGGCACTTGATGCACGTAGCATTTTTGTTCCCATCTTATACATGTTTCTTGGGCTCAAAAGCAGAAAACAACTCCAGGTATATGGACCCATTAACATCAGAGTACGTCAATGTGCTTGTCTGGGTTTCAAGTGTACTTAAACAATGTGGTACTCACGCTACAAATGGGTCTGCTTAAGTGCAAAGCTGGAGAGGTAGTCGACAACCTGGGTGTGCCTGCTGTCACGTGCCAGCTGCAGGCCCGTCACCCCCTCCTGGTTGCGCAGTGAGGGACTCGCACCAGCCCCCACCAGCAGCTTGACCACAGACACGTGGCCAAACATGGCAGCTGCATGCAACGCACTCTCCCCATTCTGTAACAAGGTCAGTTGCGTACCAGGTAGGAGCCTCTACCATTCAGTGGCTAATACTGCAATTCATGCTTATGAGGATGTTTTTTAAAAAGTGCAAGTTAGTGGTGTCAAGGCCAAAGTCATGGTATACCCACAAGACAGCATGGAACATAAACCAACAGTGTTAACAGTAACGCGTGGATTGTAAAATTACTGTCACCTCAAATGAGTTTAATAATTTCAAAATGAGTTAGACTTTATGTAAAACGGAGCATACTGCTGAAAAGCAGGGTGGCACACACAAAAAAAAGTGGGAAGGATTGTGGAACTGCTATTACATTGACGTGTGACGCCCTGAGGCTGGTGGAGGAACGTCACCACGTTCAAAGCATTTTTGTTGGGTGCTAGATCAGGCGCACCCGGTGGTGGAAGTTTTTGGTTTAATTCAGTCTGTATGAGGCACTAGTGCACAACAGTGTAAAATACTGGCCTGGTAACATTACAGCAGGGCAAGAAGTCAGGTTCCTATGAAAGTGATTTTGCATTTCAGTGGATTGGCTATAGGCGGTATAGGGCGACGTGTAACCTGCGGAGGCTGATTACCTGTGTCAACTCAGGTTGACATGAGTTTGAGCTGGGTTTGTCAGTGGGCAGGAGCTTGAAGGTTGTGTTAGTTATATGGAGTGGTTCTGCCAGCTCAAGTCCCCCAAAGTGTGAGTTGGCAATTCCTAAGGACTGGTCCTGTCCACACAAATAAGCTGAAAACACGGGGTGTGTTTCCTCTCTCAGATGAATAGGATCTTTGAAAAGGTCCTTGGGGATCTCTGGTTTAGACAGTCACTGCAGGTGGCGCAGGGCCTGGGCCTGATCCCTTGATGAGAGTTTCGCGAGTGTGGCCCCAGGAGGGGGTTAAGCTCCTGCTAACGCCCAGAGGCAGCGAGTGCCTGCCTAACTTTCTCTCGGATACCACACTGACAACAGAAGGGCATCAGGATAAAATCACACTCTCATGTCCGTGAAAAGAATGCAGGTAATGTGTTGTCCTACACTGGTGTATGGCAACGTGCAGTGTCTGCCAACCGAAAGCGGTATCCCCAGCACTCGGCATCGTAACATGGTGAATACTGAGAGTCAGGTCTCGCCGGTGGACAGTTCCAGCATGTGGGTGAGTGTTTCATCAGGAGGAACAGTCTCCCCCAACTCCGAGAACTCTAACTCCGGCCCGGTGGTGCGGTGGAGAGAGTAGCCACTGAGCAGGCAAGCTGACCCCAAGAAACTGAGTACCTAGTGTTGGGGCTCTAACATTGTGTACACCGTGATGCACAGAAAGGGTGGCCGTCCAATGTGCATATGGGTACTCTGGTGGTGTATTGCACTTTCAAGTAATCTCCCCGGTCACTTGCAATCCCTTAGACAGGCAAGGAGTTCACTAGGAGAGGAATTATTACTACGGGAAAGATACCCTTGAGTTGGCAAAACAATCTGTTTCATTCTTACAGGAAACAAACAGGGTGGTGTCGCACTGCCTCCTAACGTCAGCAAGAGCTTATGGAAGCTTAACCTACGTTGAGACAGGTGAAGGTAACCTGGTCCTAAGCTAACAATGGCAGGGCAGATGGGAGTTATGAAACTAACTTGAACTGGTACTAGTGATGTGGGTGTTGGCTGAATCTTCAGCACAGTGTGCGGTGAAGACAGGCTGGTAGATGGATAACTCCGGCAACAAGCTGCAGTGGAGACCAAGGAGAGGAGAGTTCTTTGGCAAGAATGCAATGAAGGTGCAGGTAGACTAGAGCAGGCTGGTCAAGATCTCTGGAAAAGTATGCTGTGTAAATAATGAAGACTGATCCTGAGCGGGCAAGTGACCTACTATTTATATTCTAGTTGGCGTTTCCCCTCCAGTCAGCTGGATAGAGGCGGTCGATGGAGAGGGGGTACCTGTAGCATGGATTCCTCAAGGGGTGACGTCACTTGCAGGCTTGGAGAATCGAGATGCAGTGGAACGTACTGGTAGAGCCATCTGGTGACCTGCTTTGGTGCTGAAGTGCCCTGTATGCATAGCCTTGGTGGCTCGGCCGGTGAATAGTACAATTTTCAGGCTGGAACGCCCTTCCATGAGCGATAGTAGACAGTACAATATTGTGTCTCGTGACGCATGGTGTCAATGAAAACTCCGTAAAAATTGAGCGGCAAGGCTTGCTCACTGATGAGGTATTCGTTAACTCATTGTTGAAAAGAAGTCATGTGTCAACATGTACAGTAAAATTATACCCTTAAAACTAACACTGACCATGACACTTACAATCATTGTGCAAGTGAAGGCAAGGTATGTATTGGAAAAGTATATTTACATAGTCTGAAGAATGTGAATACAGTAATACATTCTTAAGTAATTTTCTGTTGAGAAGTTTTCCTTCTTAACAAGTCAAAAAAAATTTTCACTTGGTTTGTTGTACATAATTTTACCCTTTTAAGAAGTTTTCCTGCTTAATACACACATATTTCTCATTTTTCTGAAACGTCTTAACAGGGTTTCTCTGTATTTCATAAAAATTTGTACACGTAAATATTTGGGATCAAAAATATTTGTTTTAATAAACTAATCTTTTCTTTAAAATTGTGAGCAGGATAATTTTTTACAATGAGTTACTATTTATCGTTATGATTTTGGCTGAGACAGTTGCTCTACAATGTCAACATAAGTGTAGGGAACACATTACATTCAGGGTTAATACAGTCAGGTAAGCACAGTCCTTGATGAGTGCTGAGTAGTGTGTAGAGTGACTAGGCTGGTGTACAAAGTGCAGTAACGGTGAACACATGCATGTGCATGTGCACACTCATCCACACACAACTGTTTAGGCTCAGGCAGCAATGACGATGCATGTCTTTGTAGTGAAATGAGGCGAGGGAAGGACGTAATTGAACTGCATACAGCACATGCGATCCAATGCGGCTTTCCATGCTTTGATACTGCCGACCTCTTTGGGAGACAGAGGTGAGGCTCTGTAACTGGCCCTCATGTTCACTAGCTACAGATTACTGCATGATCAACAGCACGCATGTTATACACGTGCACAGAATGCCTACCTCCCAGGCACATGGAACTATTTTACGACACCTGACATCTCAACGGAGCGTCTCTACACATCCGTTCTCTGACAAAAGTTGTCCCCCATTAAAACCCCTAGAAGTTTTTCGCAATGATCCTGTGACACCCTGAATATGTGGTTACAACTGTAAAAATCTTTATATTAAAGGAAATGGAATTATACTACAGCATTTTTTCATACAGACTTATATTAGAGACTTTTTATAGTAAAAATAATGATTCTAAGGTATTATACTGTTATTAAATGTGTTTTTATTACGGATGGGCCGATACTGATTAACTGGCTGATACCATGACCATCGGCATCGGCGGCATCTGAACATTATTTGCCGATTATTATTCACTGATTAGTAGCACTAAATTATTTAACACAATGTTAAATAACCCGGCATGCTACATCTCGTAACAGCATCCCTAAATTAGTTATTCTGTCCGAAACCCAAAATATATTCGGAACATTGTTTTACAATGACTTGTTCCCGTAGTTTACATTTTACCATATTTCCTGTTGGTACATTCACCAAAGATTGTGTGCATCATTAGTTTTTGGACACTACATGAATGCAAAACAACACAATCGACGCATGCCACTTATACCAGTTAACATAAACAATTACGACTCCTCTCACTGCAACCTTAGTGTACTACTTCTACACTCATGAGATTTAAACCCCGCGCCAATTGTACAAAGAAGTAATGGTCCCCCACAATCCTGGAGGGCGGCCGGACACATAAATACGAGGGGTTGTGAAAGACAGCGGCACGTCACCCCACCTCCCCCGTGCTGAGAGCCTACAAGCCATTGGCCACCTCGGGCCATGCAAGAGCGCCACCGAGGATACGCAAGGGCCAAGAGATGACCAGAGGTTGCTACCCCCACACCGGCCACGCACCTGAGGGACGTCACATGCCCTCCTCCACAGCCGCCAAGACATGCGCTGCCTCACTATATAAGGCAGTGCGCAGCGGCCCTCGCCAGTTGGCAGACAGAGATGGCAGAGGATTCCGAGTTTAGCTACAGAGCAGTGCTGATGTGCCTCTGCATGCTCTGAAGAAAAGTAGCCTCCTACCCCAACAAGCCGTCACGGAGTTCTACTATTACAGCAAGATTTGGTGCGACGTAGGGCTTTAAAAAGTGTTGGAACCACCCAGGGGTGCAGCACCCCGATGCCTAGCCACGATCCTGGTTAACTAGTCCCGGGTGGACCTTCACGCCACATTTTTTGTTAGAAGACAGATGCAACTACCTCTTCAACATGGATCCGCAGGATGATACTGACACAAATATGGCACAAGTCAGCTCCCTGCTAATTAGCAGGAATAAACGTAGCCAAAGTGCAATTTCCGAACACAATCACACTAACAAAGTAGTCACAATCGGTGCAGATGCAAACAGTCCGATAAACGCGCCTCAGAATGCACCGCCAGCAAGTATAAACACTACTGAAACAGCCTCGTTGCCGCCAGGCACTCCTCAAAACAACCTAGTACCGTTAAAAACCCCGCAAGAAATGAACAACACAAAAAAACTTAACCGCTAACGAGCAAAGCCAACAACAGCAAGCAACTGCTGCAAGAAACAACGAGCCAAAACCCTTTGTGTCTGTACCAATCACGGTGATGCACACAGAGGCACATCACTATCACGACATGTACGATAGGCTGATTGCAAATGGCTTCCAGTTCAATGCCAAGAACACAGCAAGGGGAACCATGTAAACGTTCCCCTCAATAGAAATTATGTATCATGCAGCACTACGCCTTATCGAGCGAGCAGGGCACCAATTTTTCGTGCTGCAATCCAGCACCGAAAAACCAATAAAAATTGTATTGAAAGACATCCCGGCAGGAACCTCCACTACAAGAATCATGGCGGACCTGCAGCGCCAGGGCCTGCCAGTAATTGTGGTCCACCAAATTTACAACCAGTCAAGAAATCCCGTCAACATATTCCAAGTGGACCTGCCACAAGGACAAGACGACAAAATCAACACCCTTACAGTGATTCTCTGCTTAAAAATACGAGTTGAATTGTATAAGCATCCCAAAATCCTGCTACAATGCAGCAGGTGCTTCCACATGGTGCACATCACCGCTCAATGCAGATTCCAAGAAGTCTGCCTGCACAGGGACATCAATTGCAACACGCCACAGAGATGATGTATAAATTGCAACCAACAGCACAACGCCAAGTACCGGAAGTGCCCAATTTACATGAGGGAACAAAACCTGCGTAAACCAAAATCTCAACAAGCGACATCCAACAGGCGTGAGGTGCACGCTCGCCCCAATGCGCAGGACAGGGCTCCAGCACCCCCACCCCGCCCCAGCCATTGCAGTACAGCCACGCCGCAGCAGGAGGATGGCAGATGGCAGGATTGAGGCGTAGACAGCCAGGGAATCCTGTATTTCAACACCAACAAGAAGAACAACAGTATTACCACTAGTATTACTCAAATAACCAGTACAATGCACTTAACCAGGCATCGTACGAAGAAGAGTTCCCACCACTGTGACACTGGCAGCTGAGGTGCATCCAAGGACATCCCCAGCCACAGAGGCAACACAAACCTCGCCGAAAACACCCAGGGGGACAGAGACAGCCCCCCAAACACAGGGAAAACCCAGCCAGGACGTAAGACAACAGCCGGCCGAGGCCCAAGGCCGTGACAAAACAACCGCAGTACAAAGCAGAGGCAGGCTACAGAAGCACAGATGGAAACCACACCAGTTACGGCACCTCCCACTGCGCCAATCATCACAAATGTGCCCATCACACAGGCACTGCAAGTACACCAAACAGTGGGTATACCCAGCCCACCAAATAACCTCACTCCAGCAGCAGTGATGCAACTGCAACAAGACTCTGCATCTGCATTCGCGCAGCTACAGCAAGAATCAAACACAGCCAGCAAGCCTATTAACAAGAAACTTGCGAATGACCTATGCAACCTCCTCGCGACATTCATAGTCAAACTAGGTAATGAATGCTCCAAATAAGTAAATACAGCTTATACACATAGCCACTTGGAATGGAGGGGGCATAAAAAACCACGAGCAAGAAATAAGCTAATTCCTGCAAAGAAAAATCATACAAGTTGTCGCTCTAACGGAAACACACCTCCTACCAGGCGATAACTCTACTAAGGAAACGCGCATTCACAGAAGAAAACGCCAGAAATAACGTCAACAATTCCAAGTTATTTGCACCACACTACACTGTCGCACTTCAGGGGGGTGTGGCGCATAATGCATGGTCTGTGCAGTTCCTAGTCACTGCTGGTGTACTCTCTAGTGCGCCAATAAGCACCTACGCCCGAGGCAGACTGCCAGGAATGAAGCCCAGCTCAACTAACCGTTATACTCGGTCTCGGACCAATAAGAAATTTCCTAACTTCAAAACCAGTGCGTCAACACACATTTAACCATTTCTATTATAATTAATTTTAATAAACTAAATTAAATATCTCATCAGACACCCCCCCCCCCCCCACCCAAGGGCTGGGAATATTTAAGTGAACATAGACCAAACACCCCCCCCCCCCCCGCGCTCCATTCTTCAAAGTCAAGAAATCACATCCATTTATCTGCCCCTTTTAGTGCTTAAAATTATATTTAGCAATGTAATTTGCCTCCCAACAGTGCTTAATGATCTAGGTAGTAAATTTAAGTAACACAATACCCCCCCCCCCCCCACCCCCCTTCCTTTTTCAGCAACACAGCCATTGCAAATACACCAACCAAAGGGCCTGTCAAATCCGAGCTGCAAATAATTTCATGAATCCCTTTCTAGCCCAACTTTTAGTGCTAAATACTTAATTCTCTATTACATTGTTTTACAACCTACCTCACCAAACACCGACAGCGTGAATCAACCCCCCCTCCCCCAACCCATCATCGTCACATCTGAGTTCGCCGCAGAGACACACTCCACAGTACACCTGTAGAGCTTCAAACACACAAAGAAGGTAATTTTTCACCTGGTATCATCCTCCTCACACAGTAATTCAACACTCATTCTCCATCAATTGTTTGCAGGTAGGCAGGGGCGACCTCCCAGACCCCTCACTTCGCACTCACCTGCAGCACATAGCGTAGCCTCAGCAAAAGGCTCTCTTCATGCTGGCCTACACTGATGAGGGATTCCAACCCTACCATTCAAAATTCCCCCTCCCCCCGCCCACTCTGGGCCGGCGGGCGCGGTAAATGTAATTGCCACCGGGCAGCAGGTTTCTTTGTTTCTCTTGCCCTCGAGACTCATTCATAAGATAATCTGTCACCAATTACAGGCAGAACCTCGAACTGAGCACCGCCGACTGGCACCGGGAAAGTATTCTTATTTCCGCAATTAGTTACAACTGGAGACTCCCCCTCAGGCGGCTCCAAGTTGAAAACACACCCATTAGACGGCCCGCTATTCTATCCCTACCAAGTATACAGGTACTGGAGGAAAAGAATAGACGAGCCACGACCACTAGCAACACTTCTCAATCAGGGAGAGGCGGTACACCTAAGTTGTATCCCTACCGGAGCACCTGGGTGCTGGCGGGGATATTTGCTTAGGTGCTACGGCCTGGTCTTGGCTGGGATTGAATACCCAGTGACAGTCTTGGCAACCCACATACTCCAACGCTTCTGATCAGCCCGCAACAGTGGGGAATCTTCTGAAGCACCAGAGCTCGCGTTGGCAAGACTGTTGCCAGGCAACACTAAGTTAGGGATATCCGTGTCCGTGGTGCTTATTTCAAGTTCTCCATAATTACACCCACTCTATGCCATTCGAGGAACGGCGCCAAGAGAGAGGAGCAGTGTTGCGCGCCTTGCTGCCAGACAACTAGCTGGTCTAACCCCGCTTACAGCTAGCAGACAAACCGAACGAGATTGTGCTGCCTTACTTTGTTCTTGGCACCACCTACGACTGCCGTTAACCCAATTTTTTTTCCTCGTCAGCACCTCTACGCACACACCCGGCCTGTCATTCAGTGGTAAGAGGGTTACTGAACAAAACCGAAGACCGGCTAGGCGTTTCTCATAATAACTTCTGGAGCAGCGCATTAGAGGACTGGAACGGCGAGTTCTGCGCTGTGTCACGCCGTACCCTTGCTACCACCCGAGCTGAAGATGAGCGACGTAATCAACAATATTCCGCTACCCTTCACCCGCAAACCGACAAGGTATCAACCCCTAGCACCTACCACCCGTCATCGAATACAGCTGGTAACAAAGCAAGTCGCAAGCCAGACCCCTCCAAGGGACTAGGAAACCGCAAAATCGGGAACATTGTTCCACCTTGTAAAGCCACGTGCCTGACTGCTATATCCAGCTGTAATTAAGCCTACACCAAACCCACACGCACAACTGACCTAAGTGCAACCATAGTCACACAACCGTGATCCAGCCTTAACTATCGGACACACGTCATAGTTAATTGACAACTGGTACTATCGATAGTATTGTTTACATCCTGCAAGAGTTTGTTTTATTTTCTTCTTAGTTTTTACTGCATTTGTAGGTTGGCAACAATGAGAACGCAACCTCTATTCTTTATTCTTCTTATGCTTTTAGTGCACTCGTAGGTTTGCGGCAATGAAATCGAATCACACATTCTATGACACTGTTGTTATTGAAAATGGAAAGTGAAAGCAAATACACAAGATTTTGACTACCGCCCGGTTGCGAGCTCTTCCTCCCCTGCTTCACCCAACCAACTCCTCTTCCACTCCCTTCCTGAACTTTCCAACCTTCCTCACAGACAACAATTCCTCCCTCAACACATTCCACTCCCTCACAGACTTCACAAGCATTGACTGCCTACCCCGCTCCGTTCTCCTCCAAACCCTCTGAAGCTTCTTACTGTTGTTTCCTCTTTCTCTAAATATCCCCTTACTTAGTTTGCAGTGTAGCCCTACCCATTCTCCCTCTTTATTTACCATCCTGTACATCCTTACTAGCCATTCAACTATCCTCCTGACCTTCAATGAGCTCCACCCTATTTCTTTCATCATCACTGATGGCCTATAGTTCTCTTCCTCCTCATCATCCTGCCCCTGCCTTCTCCACCTACCCTTCACCCATCTTGCTACCCTTCTCTGCACCTTCTCCAGCTCTCGTACCTCCACCTCCACGTACGGGTCCCATACTGAGGCAGCATATTCCAACACTAGTCATGCCGTAGTGCCATACATCTTCTCCTTCACCTCACAGCTGACTCCCTTCAGCACCCTTCCCAGCATACCCAGAGCCGTTCTTCCCTTTGCCACCACCCTCTCTACCTGTTTTTTCCATCTGAGGTCTCCCTGCAGTACAATCCCTAGATACTTATATTCTGCTACTTCTTCTATCTCTTGTCCCTCCCATTTGTACATGTCCCTGCCTGTTTACCACCTTCTTCCTTGTAAACATCACTAACTTAGTTTTTCTTACATTTATCTTCATTTTATTTTCCCTGGTCCACAACCATATAACCATATCTTATCAATGTCCGCCTGCGAATACCCCCCCCCCCCCCTTCCACGCACTTCTGTAGACACAACACAATTGTCTGCAAACAATCTTATTTTTCCCCTAATTCCCAAATCCATGTCATTTACCATTATGGTAAATAACAAAGGACCCAACACGTTTCCCAGTGGTACCTCTGACGTAACCTCCTCTTCTTCCGATATTGCCTCCCCCACTTTCACCCACTGCCTTTGCCCCCTGAGGAAGTCCCCTATCCATTCCACTACCCTCCTGTCCGGTATCAGCTCCTCCACTTTCCTCATCAATGTCCGATGGGGCACCTTCTCAAAATCTATGAAACAGGCATCCACCTGCTTCTCCTCATTAACTACTTGCACACGATCCTCTAATAGCCCAGTCAGCTGAGTCTCATATGAGTATCCCTTCCTGAAACCATACTGTGACTCCTCCAACCAACTCCTCTTGTTCATAACCCTCACCACATGCTGGACCACCGACGAAGGAATACTAAGCGTGACACATGCAGCTTATACTACTATTAACTATGATTATGACTCATCGCTCTTCACGTGAAGTATACGCTTACTTCAACCACCCACGTAAGAGTTGTTACTGCAAACCAATACACAGTTGTGCGCCGCTTAAATCTACCGGGTGGCCAAACACGTGACTACAAGGTTACGCAACCAGCCAGCATGCCCCCCCCCCCCCCCCGAACTAGTGCACACAAGCTGTCAGCCACTTCGGGCGCGGCCGAGTGACGCCGAAGATCCACAAACCAAGAAGGCTGACGAGAGGGTTCCCACCTCCCACGCCAACTTCATGGCAGAAGGACATCACATGCCTTCCTTTCATTTTGCCGCGGCAGCCCAGACTTCTGACTATATAAGTCCGTGCACGGCAGGGCTCCAGCAGTCATTCATATTTCTTCTCTACAGAAAACCCCGAGCACTCCTTAGTGCTGGGGCCTCCAGCGAATCTCAAGTCTTCAGTAGCCATCAGGCTACTCCCTGCAATTACAACAGTCTTAGACAACCATTGAACACAAATATACCCTGCTACTATTACTTTAACTTCTTTTTGTCTCTTCCAGACACCCGCAATTAGACAGCTTTAGTTGAGTATTTTTATATTCAGTTTTCTAGTTCACTTCCCCTCTAGCCTAGGACCAGGTCGCCTACACCTGGCTAACGTAGTTTTCCTTCAGTACTACGGCTGCTTGGTAGGAGATAGCACGAGTCACTGTGTTTATTGAGTCCTCAATAAATACAACTTTGTTCTCTATCCTAATGCTTTCATTTCTAGAGTAACATCTACTTTGCCTGCTAGGAATAGGTCGCACTGTGCACTACCAACAGAAACTAAGAACTTTTGTAAATCCGAAATAGCTTGACTGAGCCCCCCACCCTTCTGGGGACCACCAGTCTGGTAATATACCCATTAGACGGCCGCCTGTTGCTTCCTACTACCCCGAGAACCCAAGTGCTGGAGGGAAGGAACAGAGGAGCTACAACCAATGGAAATACCTTCCACCAAGAAGAGACAGCAAGCCTAGGTTATATCACCTACCAGAGCACCTACATGCTGGAGGCGGTATTGGCCTGGGTATTGCGACCTGGCCTTGGCTGGATATCACATCCAGTAGTAGCGTTGGTGGCCCACAAGGCTCAACGTCTCTTTGATCTGTCCCCTAATATGGGGGATCAGTGGGGGGACTCTTACCAAGCTTGTGCCACGAATCAGCTACTGGACCTACACTATTAATAGGGAATAGTATTCTCGTTCAGAATGCACAACATGGCTTGTTCAGCTGCAAACCAAACTCTATGACTTACAAGATAAGACACGGCCAACACGTGGGGAACAAAAGATTGCGCATCTAGCTGCCAAACAGCGGAGTAGCTTAGCCCCTCTTACACAGCAAACAAAGGCAGAATGGGACCGCGCCACCTCACTGAGATTAAGAGCTGTCTCGACTGTCCCCGTTCCCCGTAGTACAATATATATATCCCAACGCATGTCTGAACCAGTCCCGACTACCACCCTGTGTTGATGGGTCTAATATACAGGACTGAAAAGGTACAGACTAGTCAATCCTAGATTCTCGAGTCAAGAGTCAGCGGGTTGGAACTTGGAATACGGTGTGAGACAACTCAGTACGATACAATCTCACCCATGAACTGTAGCACCAGCTTCGCTCAGCCATCAAACCCATGTTACTAACTGCCCAAAGACCTCCAGAGTAAGTCAGGGAAACTAACACCTCCCATTAGCTACCAATAACTGCACACTTGGTCTAGCGCAATAAACCTAGACGATTGTGCCATACAATCAGTAACCGGGCACGCATCAAGCAAAAATATTAATATAAATATAAATATTTTCACTCGATTTCAAGTGAATATTTAATTGATTTCAATAAGTTCTTTTTAATGACATCTTTAGGCTGTTGGTTTAAACAAACATGCCTGTTGAGGTTATGTATGGTATTTCTCAGATCTAAAATCAAAGTTTGCATCAGATTGCCTGAAGTTTTGAAGGTTGGCCTTAATGAACTCAGTTTGTAATGAATGCTGTATTGCCTGGTAACAGTTCTTCCTTGACTGTTAAGTCACTTGTTTGCCCAGTGTAATTATCTTATCATTTATTATTAACATTAGTGTTGTATTTCATTTCTATGCTATAGACACCTATATGTACAAAGTGCTTAAAGTGTTCAGAAAACTGAATACTTAAGTTTAAGCAATAAAAAGTATTCCCAAATATTTGGAATTGGGAATTATGATTGTGCTCATCAAAACTGGTATGGCATCGCTGTAAGCATCAGCAGTTGAGAATCGGTATCGTTGGTATCGACAAAATGTGGTATCAGCCCATCCCTAATTTTTATAAAGTGCAAGTGTCAAATCACAGCAGGTGACCACTAGTTAGTAATACACAAACACATTAGTTAGAGCACTTTTATTGTTCGAGTAGTAGAATAGAACTGATACTTAATGGTCAGTAATATGTAGACCAATTTGTAAAATGTCCAAATTATTAAAACAAGCATGTACAAGGAGAAATTTAAAAGTTGTACAGTAACGTGAAAAATAGGTACTTAAATAACTATTGATACAAAGCATAGTATGTATTTATATTTACGTTTTCAAATTAAAATTGTAAACTACAAATGTAGTGACTCAAGCAGGGGATGGACATACAGGCAATATTCCCAGCGACGGCCGATACTTCAGGAGCTGTTCCACCACGCTGGAATGCCCCTTGTGGGCAGCCTTGAACAGTGCCGTCGCTCCATCCTGCACACAGAGCACAATAACATTACTACCCTGCAGTCTGACTGCTGTGAGCATCAATGTAACACTGCCTGCGTGTACATCAGTTCTACTTACAGATCAGCAGTATCAACTGAATACTTACTGCTGTAGTTTACAAGTTACTACTATTGATACTCTCCTTTTTTAATTATCTGTCAAATTTAACTGTCAATAAAAATCTACACAAGATTTACTTAACTGAATATAGAGTACAGCATTTGTGAACCAACTGGCTACATCTCTAGTCACTACATAAGTCATTCACATACATATTACACAATAAGCACAACTAAAATGTTTCTTCACTATGTTATCCTACAGTGTCCTGACTGGACATATTTTGTTAATGTGGGAGAAAAAGAACCATTACTTTCATAAAATTGAAAATTATGAAATATGCATTCTACATAAATATTGCATGCACACACAATAAGCATCAAAAACACCAGCAGTAATTTTATGGGGCAAAGACATGACTGATGGAACCTGAGCAGAAAAGCATATTGCAAGCAATTATATTTAGAATTCCACAAGAAGTATCCTGTAGCAAGAAGAAGCATTCGGATGAGGAAATTAGGGCTAAAGTGAAGGAAGAAAGTTTCTGTAAGAAATGGCTGATGTACAACACATACAAAACATTATTTGAATAAGAGAAGTGGGGCACATAAGTTTAGACCTTCAAAAATTAGTATTTTTCATTAGCTAAGCTACTCCAAATCAAGTAATACACACCCTGCCAACAGATTGTCTGTAGAAGATACTGTAAACATGGAAGTGACTTGAAACTGGAGATCTTTTATAAAAATCCCCATGCTAAAAGAATGCAAATTATTACGTTACTTTGTATAATTTAGAGAGCTGGGTGGCGATTAAATAATGCTGTCTAAAGATGCAATGAAAAATGTGCAGGTACACTGCTCTATGGTGGAGAGACAATGAGTGCAATGAGGAACACGGTTTTTATAGCTTTGCACTGTATCAGTGCAGATTTCAAGTAGTCTTATTTAATTGAGCTTCTGGACTAACAACTTTTATTTGTTTGTATCACTACTTCTTTCATATGTCTTATTCCACAGCTTCATTCCTGCAAGTGAAACATCACTCCTTACAGGAAAGAGAGGGCACTCACATGACGGGTGGCATCAACGTTGGCCCCTGCCTTCAGAAGCTGTCGCACTATGTGGTCATGTCCCATCTGGGCTGCAATCCAGAGTGGTGTGGCCCCATCTGTGCGACGGGTGTCTGGCAAAGCTCCCTGTGTCAGCAGAAACAGCAGCACTTTCAAGTGGCCATTCTGCGCCGCAATAAACAGCGGCGTGGCGCGATCCTGCAAGGACACATAATTTACCCATCCAATGTCATTACACTCTCTAATGCTGGTTTTGAGCATCAGTGTCATTTCTCATATTCTTCAACGAAAATTAAATTTAATACTTCTGCTGAATTTAATGGTTATGAGAAAAATTCCCAGTACAGTATGTATATTTATTGTATTAGGAGTTAGTCAGTAATTAAAGGACTACCAATAGCTCATTAGGGAACACAAACTATATAAACACTGTACTCTACTTCTAGCTGTTGCTGAAATGGTGAAAGCAAGGGTAAAGAAGACATGTGTGTTTGCAAAGTATAACAGAAAAAATAAATTGCTAAGGAAAATTAATGGCACTGAAACTATAGAAATCACTTCACATGAAATTCACCCCACAAATTACTTGATAACAATACTTACCACCAGCATGAAGACAAGTACAAAAAGATACTGAGAAGAACTGTAGAGGTTTTTGTCTTCTACATAAGT